>CM056050.1:86237087-86724587 GCA_029574335.1 Rana kukunoris | reverse complement strand
TCCAAAAGTTCTATGACCATTCTCATCTCTGACTATTGGAATGGCCTTTGATGGTGTGATTCTTTTCCCCTGCAACTATGGGTTGCAGGAAAGAAGATAGTTTAATTATCCCATCAACAGTCAGTATTGCTGGGGGAATCTCTCCTGTGGAGCAATTGTGTTCTCCTGGTGGGGGGAGCCACCCCAGCCAGGAGAACACATAGTGATTATTGCTAGCAGCTATAGCTGCTGGTAATAATTGCATGAAAAATCCAACAAGCCGGTTGTACCCAAATTAATCTATCAAGTTGGGTACAGTCAACCTGCCCATACATGGTTCGAATTCCGACCGGTCCCATCTGAACCCGCAGAGATTTAAACTGTCTATGGTCGGCTTTACTCCCCTCAGCCATTCCCCAGCCCACTCCTGTACATATCCTAACAACTACCCCCTCTTAATTGCCATTGCTTTGTGTATGTGTTTTCTCAGAGATTGTTCTACTTATTAACATTAGCTGAAACTTTGTGCATATGTACTGCTTTGACCAAGAAGGAAACGCCCCAAAAACTTGGATTTTAGTGCAAATAAATGTAGCACTACCACCAAAGGGGCTGCTAAAGATTAGACAGGTTATTTTCCAAACAGTGTAGAGGCATCCATTCACTCTGGCTCATCAATCGTCTAGGGGTTGTCTTTTGGAAGTTTATTTGCTAAGAGAAATTTGGGGTGATACAGAATACACCAAAACACAACAGATCGCTAGCAGAGGACACTTCTTGCTTAGTAGCACTAGTATAGGTAGACTGGAACAGTTCATGGCTGGGAACCATGCAGCAGTATGAGCGCAAATAGAGGTAGACTGGAACAGTCCACAGTTCATAGCTGGGGACCATGCAGCAGTATGAGCACAAATAGAGGTAGACTGGAACAGTCCACAGTTCATAGCTGGGGACCATGCAGCAGTATGAGCACAAATAGAGGTAGACTGGAACAGTCCACGGTTCATAGCTGGGGACCATGCAGCAGTATGAGCACAAATAGAGGTAGACTGGAACAGTCCACAGTTCATAGCTGGGGACCATGCAGCAGTATGAGCGCAAATAGAGGTAGACTGGAACAGTCCACAGTTCATAGCTGGGAACCATGCAGCAGTATGAGCACAAATAGAGGTAGACTGGAACAGTCCACGGTTCATAGCTGGGACCATGCAGCAGTATGAGCACAAATAGAGGTAGATTGGAACAGTCCACGGTTCATAGCTGGGGACCATGCAGCAGTATGAGCGCAAATAGAGGTAGACTGGAACAGTCCACAGTTCATAGCTGGGAACCATGCAGCAGTATGAGCACAAATAGAGGTAGACTGGAACAGTCCACGGTTCATAGCTGGGGACCATGCAGCAGTATGAGCACAAATAGAGGTAGATTGGAACAGTCCACGGTTCATAGCTGGGGACTATGCAGCAGTATGAGCACAAATAGAGGTAGACTGGAACAGTCCACAGTTCATAGCTGGGGACCATGCAGCAGTATGAGCGCAAATAGAGGTAGACTGGAACAGTCCACAGTTCATAGCTGGGAACCATGCAGCAGTATGAGCACAAATAGAGGTAGACTGGAACAGTCCACGGTTCATAGCTGGGGACCATGCAGCAGTATGAGCACAAATAGAGGTAGATTGGAACAGTCCACGGTTCATAGCTGGGGACCATGCAGCAGTATGAGCGCAAATAGAGGTAGACTGGAACAGTCCACAGTTCATAGCTGGGAACCATGCAGCAGTATGAGCACAAATAGAGGTAGACTGGAACAGTCCACGGTTCATAGCTGGGGACCATGCAGCAGTATGAGCACAAATAGAGGTAGATTGGAACAGTCCACGGTTCATAGCTGGGGACTATGCAGCAGTATGAGCACAAATAGAGGTAGATTGGAACAGTCCACAGTTCATAGCTGGGGACCATGCAGCAGTATGAGCACAAATAGAGGTAGACTGGAACAGTCCACGGTTCATGGCTGAGGACCATGCAGCAGTAGGAACACAAATAGAGGCTTTACTCTCTGGATCCTGGTACATAGACAATCTATTGGTGTAGCCTCTTGCAAAGTAGTCCAGTGTTTAGTAAAGCTGCACAGTTCTGGCTAAAATGAGAATCACAATTTTTTTTGCTTAGAAGATAGATCACAATTCTCTCATGATTCTCGCAGTGTAACATCTTTCACATTAATAAAAATTGGGCCAACTTTACTGTTTCGTTTTTTTGTATTCATTGAAGTGTATTTTTTCCCAAAAAATTGCATTTGAAAGACCGCTGGGAAAATATTGTGTGACATAAAATATTGCAGCAATTGTCATTTTGTTCCCTAGGTTCTGCTAAAGTATATATAATGTTTGGGGGTTCCAAGTAATTTTCTAGCAAAAAATATTGATTTTAACTTAAACAAGTGTCAGTAAGGCCGCGTACACACGATCGGTCCAACCCAATGAGAATGGTCCGACAGACAGTTTTCATCGGGTCATCGCTGAAGTTGCCTGATGGTCTGATGTGCGTACACACCTTCAGTTCAAAAACCGATGGTGTCAGAACGCGGTGACGTAAAACACAACGACGTGCTGAAAAAACGAAGTTCAATGCCTCCAAGCATGCGTCGACTTGATTCTGAGCATGCGCAGGTTTTTGAACTGATGCTTTTGCGTACTAACGATCAGTTTGGACCGATGGTCAGGCGTCCATCAGTCCGATTTTAAAGCAAGTTTTAAAACCTTGGTCCGAAGGACGACAGACCGATGGGCCGTACACACGGTCGGTTTGGACCGATGAAACTGGACTTCAGTCAATTTTCATCGGTTTAGACCGATTGTGTGTACGCGGCCTAAAAGATTTAGGGCCGGATTCAGAAAACTATTTACGCAGCGTATCAAGAGATACGCTGCGTAAATACTAAGAATAGCCGGCGTATCTTTTTTTGCTATTCAGAAAAGAAGATACGCCAGAATTCTTCTAAGGTACGAGTGGCGTAAGTCTGTTACACCGTCGTATCTTAGTTGCATTATTACGCTGGCCGCTAGGTGGGGCTTACAGCTGTTTTCGCGTAATATATGCAAATGAGCTATTTACGCCGATTCCCGAACGTACTTGCGGCGGTGCGTCGTAGGTTACGTTGTTGCGTAAGCATTAGAGCGGCGTAAGGTTACCCCTGCTATAGGAGGCGTAGCCAATGTTAAGTATGGACGTCGGGACACCCCCGAATTGTACGTCGGTTACGTTGTTTGCGTGAATCGTTCGGGAATGGTGCTCGACATTAGTTAGGTTCACGTCGTTTTCATTGAGGAAAAGCGACGTGATTTCACGCTTGCGCACTGGGAACGTCCACAGACGGCGCATGCGCCGTCCAAAAAAAACGTGCATTACGTGGGGTCATGTTTCATTTACATGAATTACGCCCCCACTTCATTCATTTGAATTGTGCGGCCTTAAGCCGCAACACATGCGTTACGCCGCCGTAAATAATGGCGCAAGTTCTTTCTGAATAAAGAACTTGCGCAAATATTTACAGCGGCGTAACGTATCGGAGATACGTTACGCCAGCAGAAAGATCCACAGATCTTTCTGAATCTGGCCCTTACACTTTAACCACTTCAGACCCGCGGTATAGCCGAATGACGGCTACAGCGCGGGTCTGAATATCCAACATGCCGTCAAAAGACGGCCGCCCCTTTGGGCGTTCCCAGCGCGCGCTCTAGAGCACGCTGTGGTGAAGCCCTGTGTTGGCCGTGTCCCTTGGACACAGCCAATCACAAAACGCGGCGAACAGCCAATCGGAGTGGCCGTTTGCGATGCGATCTGTGCAGGGCAGGACTTAGGGTGGTGGGGGCCCCTGGGCTTGAGTGTTGAAGGGGCCCCCTGGAGCGAGGGTGGGGATCATAGTTGTTGAGCAGGGGAGTGCGCATTAAAGTTGTTGAGTGGGGGGGCGAATTGAAGTTGTTGAGCGGGGGGGTGCGCATTAAAGTTGTTGAGCGGGGGGGGTGACTCATCTGTGCACAGAATGTGTCGGCTCTCTTCCCTTCAGCAGACATCCCCACACCACTCCGGTTCCTCCTGGGGGAGGTTTTGCAGTTGTTCATCGGAGGGGGGGTGCCTCTCACCTGTCATTAGCCCGGCTGTCGGCTTTCTTCCCTTCAGCAGCCACAGTCCTCCACACCACCGCTCCTGTTCCTCCTGCTTCCGTGCTGCCTCCTATTGCAGTGTGGGAAAATTAAACCTTTCACGGGACTGCGGGAAGAAGCGAAAAGTCCCGCAGAATCCGTGCGTGTTGGTAGGTAGCAGGGGGGGCCTTTACAAAAAAAAAGAAATAAAGAAAAAAAAAATATATATATATAGGTAGCCATCCGGGGCCCTGGGGATCTCTGGGCCCTTTAATAAAAAGAAAAAAGAAACCTCTGGGCCCTTTAATAAAAATAAAATAAAAAAATAAACATTTATAAAAAATATAAAGAAAATGTAAATTTTTTTTTATAAAAAAAAAAGGGGGGTTGCCACCCGGGGGCCCTGGAGACCTCTGGGCCCTTTAATAATAATAATATTTATATATATATATATATATTAGAAAAAATGAATATAAAAAAGTGGGGGTTGCTGTCCGGGGCCCTGGGGACCTCCAGACCCCTAAAAAATAAAATAAAAAAATAAACATTTATAAAAAAAATACATAAAAAAGGGGGCCCTGGGCACCTCTGGGCCTTTTAATAAAAAATGTAAACAAAAATAAAAAAATAAACATTTATAAAAAAAAATAAAAAAAATGGGGGGTTGCCACATGGGGCCCTGGGGACCTCTGAGCCCTTTAAAAAAAAATATATATATATATATATATATATATATATATATATTAAAAAATGTAAATTTGTTTTATAAAAAAAAAAGGGGGGTTGCCATCCAGGGGCAAAAATAAATATATATAAAACCATTTTTTTTATAAAAAAGTAGGGGTTGCTGTCCGGGGCCCTTTTTTTTTTTTTTTTTTTTAAAAGAGGGGCCCCCTATTGGGCGGGGCCCATGGGCTTGAGCCCAGTCAAGCCCAATGGTAAGTCCGGCCCTGGGTCTGTGCGGCGAATGAGAGATGATCTCACAGATCTCCCCCACAGTTAGAACACACCTAGGATACATTTAACCCCTTCCTCACCCCCTAGTGTTAACCCCTTCAATGCCAGTCACATGTATACAGTAATCAGTGCATATTTATAGCACTGATCGCAGTATAAATGTGAATGGCGCCAAAAATGTGTCAAAAGTGTCCGATGTGTCCGCCATAACGTCGCAGTACCAATAAAAATCACAGATCGCCGCCATTTCTAGTAAAAAAAAAATAATAAAAAATAATAATTCTGTCCCCTATTTTGTAAGCGCTATAACTTTTGCGCAAACCAGTCGCTTATTGCTTTTTTTTTTTTACCAAAAATATGTAGAAGAATACGTATCGCCCTAAACTGAGAAAAAAAAATGATTTTTTTATTTTTAAATTGGGATATTTATTATAGCAACAAGTAAAAAATATTGTATTTTTTTTTTTCAAAATTGTCGCTCTTTTTTGTTTATAGCGCAAAGAATAAAAACCGCACAGGCGATCAAATACCACCAAAAGAAAGCTCTACTTGTGGGGAAAAAAGGACGTCAATTTTGTTTGGGAGCCAGGTCGCACGACCGCGCAATTGTCAGTTAAAGCGACGCAGTGCCGGAAGCTGAAATTTCACCTGGGCAGGAGGGGGGTATATGTGCCCAGTAAGCAAGTGGTTAAGTGGTAAACTTCCTGCATTTACACACAGGAGTTTGATCTAAGAAGAAAGCATTAGTTACATTGTTTAAAAAACTTGGCAGACTGCCTTTTTCTTCACACACACACACACACACACACGTTTATCCCTTTGATCTAAGAAGGAAGCATTAGTTACAATGTTTCCTGTTAAAAACTTGGCAGACTGCCTGGATATTTTCTTTTGACAGCTGAGCGAGCAGATAAAGTCTCTCCACTTGTTATGTGAAAGAATCAGCAAACTCTGCATTGGAGATCGTCATAGGGGTTGAATCGAAATCACATTTTTTTTAACGATCAATTATGCAGCTCTAGTGTTTAGTCCAGGGGTCCTGCAGCCCCTCTCCTCTCAGCTAACAGATCCATCCCCACAGAGTGAAAAAGATTAACTCCTTAGGGCTCCAGACTATTTAAAACAACCTAGCTCCACCTGGGCACACCTCCCCAGGGATTGGCTAGGCTCTGCCGAATATTCAGATTGGACATTTGAATCCTCCAATCCTAAGCTCTAGAAACTTCTAAAGGCAATGGGAAGTAATCAAATGCTTAGCCTATAAAGTTCTAAGCAGACCAAGATTCAAAGACATCCAACACATTTTGGGGCAAAACACATTCCCTCTTTATCAGGGCTCAGTAACGTTTGTGATGTTTGAGTGGATTCCAGAGAGGTATGAAACTTACTGTTGGAAAGGAATCAGATGGAGCAGAATTATGCCAGCGAGGCAGCTAACCATCCCTTGAATCTTATGGAGAATGACAGGCAAAGGGGAGGAGGACATTTTTGCATCCTTTGTAGCTTCACACCCAGACACATCACTAGTTCTGTTGGGGCAGAAACTGGTTGTTAATGACCGGCATTTTAGATTCCATGGGCATTCTTATAATAGGTCAAAGCTGGGCACCCCCCGCCTGCCTTTTGAGGCTCTCTATTTTCCAATATAAATGATGGACGAGAGAGGTATGGACAAGAGAGAGAGATATAATTTTGCAGCTGTTTAACCACTTAAGGACCGCCTACTGCACATTTACGTCGGCAGAATGGCACGGCTGGGCACATCAACGTATATATACGTTGATTTTAGTACCCAGCCGTGGGTCGCGGGGCGCGCGCCCGTGACCCGGTCCGAAGCTCCGGGACCGCGGGATTCGCGGTCCCGATCGCCGCTGCAGTGCGGCGATCCGTCCCTGGAGCGGAAGAACGGGGAGAGCCGTGTGTACACACGGCTTCCCCGTGCTTCTCTGTGGCCGTAGCATCGATCGCGTCATCCCTGTAATAGGGGGACGCGATCGATGACGTCACACCTACAGCCACACCCCCCTACAGTTGTAAACACAACACATAGGCACACATCCCCTACAGCGCCACCTGTGGTTAACTCCCAAACTGCAACTGTCATTTCCACAGTAAACAATGCAAATTTAAATGCATTTTTTGCTGTGAAAATTACAATTGTCCCAAAAATGTGTCAAAATTGTCCGAAGTGTCCGCCATATTGTCGCAGTCACAAAAAAAAATCGCTGATCGCCGCTATTAGTAGTAAAAAAATTTTTTTTTATAAAAATGCAATAAAACTATCCCTTATTTTGTAAACGCTATAAATTTTGCGAAAACCAACCGATAAACGCTTATTGCGATTTTTTTAACAAAAATAGGTAGAAGAATACGTATCGGCCTAAACTGAGGAAAAAAAATGTTTTTTTATATATTTTTGGGGGATATTTATTATAGCAAAAAGTAAAAAATATAGAATTTTTTTTAAATTGTCGCTCTATTTTTGTTTATAGCGCAAAAAATAAAAACCGCAGAGGTGATCAAATACCACCAAAAGAAAGCTCTATTTGTGGGGAAAAAAGGACGCCAATTTTGTTTTGGAGCCACGTCGCACGACCGCGCAATTGTCAGTTAAAGCGACGCAGTGCCGAATCGCAAAAAGGGGCAAGGTCCTTTACCTGCATTTTGGTCCGGGTCTTAAGTGGTTAAATCATTAGTAAGACCTCATCTGAAATATGCAGTTCAGTTCTCAAAAAGGATATCAGGGAACTGGAGAAAGTGCAGAGAAGGGCAACCAAACTGATAAGAGGCATGGAGGAGCTCAGCTATGAGGGAAGATTAGAGGAACTGAATTTATTCACTCTGAAGAAGAGGAGAATAAGGGGGATATGATCAACATGTACAAATATATAAGGGGTCCATATAGTGAACTTGGTGTTGAGTCAACACTAAGGAAGGACAAGGGGGCACTCTTTACGTCTAGAGGAAAAGAGATTTCATCTCCAAATACGGAAAGGTTTCTTCAAAGTAAGAGCTGTTAAAATGTGGAATAGACTCCCTGCAGAGGTGGTTCTGGCCAGCTCAGTAATATACAGTAACTGGGTACTAACATTTATAGGTAAAGTTGATCCGGGGAAAATCCGATTGCCTCTCGGGGGATCAGGAAGGAATTTTTTCCCCTGCTGTAGCAAATTGGATCATGCTCTGCTGGGGTTTTTCGCCTTCCTCTGGATAAACTGTGGGTATAGAATTGGGTATATGGGATTGTACTTTTTTTTTTATGGTTGAACTAGATGGAATTGTGTCTCTTTTTTTTTTCAACCTGACTAACTACCGTATTTATCGGGGTATTGCGCGCACCCGCATATAGCGCGCACCCCCAACCTAGAAGGGAAAATCCTGAAAAAAAAGAATATACAAGGCGGCCTTGTCCGGTCCGGTGTTCGTCTGCGGCCTCGGTGATGTCCTCCCTGCTTCCCGCGCTTAGTTTGAACGCCGCCGCCGACATATACCGAGCGCAGTACACTCGGGCACGCTCGGCCACGTTTGGCTTCTCTCGCATAGAGGCTAGGAGCGTGTCTGTGAGTGAAGCCGAGCCTGGCCGAATGTACCCGAGTGTACTGCGCTCGGTATATATGTCGGCGGAGGCGTTCAAACTAAGCGCACCCTCGATTTCCCCCTTATTTTAAGGGGAAAAAAGTACGCAATATACGCCGATAAATACGGTATGTAACTATGGACAGCCTCACTAGCCAACAATGAGACTTAAGCTGCCCATACAATTTTCTTATTCAATTTCCTTTAGATTTACCTAACTAACTATATAGTGCAAGGGCCTACCTAATTGTATACAAATTTTTAGTTTTAGGTTTGACCTCATATTATATGGGTTTTGGTAAATTTAATGGAACATTTTACAAGAAAATTGTGTAACGTATGGCAAACCTTCAGAGATGACATGAGGGATGAGGGTACGGTGAAATTAAACATGTAATACATGTACCAAGATATTCTCTTTATGAGAAATGATGAACCTTTGCAAAGGTTTAGAGAATTGTCTCTCTTTGATAGAAAACTGGATGACCAAGAGTTATCTCAAACTCAACAGCTCCAAAACAGAACTCCTTCTGTTTCATGCCAGTCGCAAGAATCAGCTGACAACAACTTGGACACCCCCTCCCATTCTGGGCCAGATCATCTCCCCTAGCTCCAAAGTCAAAAGTCTCGGGGTCATCTTTGACACCTACATGACAATGGACGCACAAATAGGGTCAGTAGTCAGCGGATCGCACCATCTGCTGCACCTACTACGCAAACTTATTCCGTTTATCCCTAAAGAAGACGTAGCAGTCGTGGTAGGAACAATTGTGAACTCCAGACTGGACTATGCAAATGCCCTTTACCTTGGACTCCCTAAGTACCAAATCGCTCGTCTGCAAGTCGTTCAGAATACGGCCGCCAGACTGGTGACTGGAAAAAAACCCTGGGAATCCATCTCACCTTCGTTGAGAACCCTTCACTGGCTGCCAGTAAAAGACAGAATTGTTTTTAAAACACTCTGTCTGACACATAAGTGCATCCATGGGAAGGCTCCGCAATATCTATGCGACAAGATAGAAGCCCACAATCCCAATCGCATTCTGCGATCCACCGACCAAAATCTGGTCAAGATACCCAAAGCCAGATACAAGTCCAAAGGAGAAAGAAGGTTTGCTTTCCAGGGTCCCAGACTATGGAACGCTTTACCAACCAGCATTCGGTTGGAGGAAAACTACCTGAGCTTCAGAAGACAGATATAAACTCTGCTCTTTTGATGACCAGAGAGACAGAAACAACGAGCGCCCAGAGGCGATTCAGTTCGCATGTGCAGCGCTATATAAGTTTTTCATTCATTCATGTGATTTAGTAAACACTTCTAATATGCCTGTGCTATTATCTGCATCTATGCATCTATCCATATAGCAGAACAAAACAGGTTACTTAAATATGTCGGCTATAACTACAGAAGGTACCTGATAAAAAAAAAAACATATTTCAAGGACTATGAAAAAGCAAAAAAATTGAGCCTCCTTCTCCCTTTAAGTAAAATTCAAAAAAGTGCTGAGTGCTCAAATCCACAGCTGTATCCTTAAAAATAAATGAAGCCTCATATAAGACAAATCAGAAAAACTTTCCAATCTGAGAAGGTGCTGTGATGATAAACCATACACTGAAAAATATTTTAAACTAAAACAAAATAAAAACAATATACCGTATATACTCGAGTATAAGCCAAGTTTTTCAGCCTTTTTTTAGGGCTGAAAATAGCCCCCTCGGCTTATACTCGAGTCAGTGTACCTGTCGGGTCACAGGCATCCATTTTTCAAAAGTCGTGGCCTCCTCCTGGTCCATGATAGGCGTTTGACACTGTGTTCCGCTACCGCCTATCACGGAGGTCCTCTCATCTTCGGACTTTCCCAGCAGACACTGTGTTCAGTGTTCCGCTTATCATGGACGTCCTCTTGTCCGAGGATGAAAGAAGGTCCGTGATTGGCGGAACACTGAACACAGTGTCTGCTGGGAAACTGAGTCCGAGGATGAGAGGAGCTCCGTGATAGACGGTAGCGGAACACAGTGTCAAACGCCTATCACGGACCAGGAGTAAGCTGCGACTTTTGAAAAATGGATGCCTGCGACCCGACAGGTACACTGACTATCACGGAACAGAACGGGACCAGGAGGAAGCCGCGACTTTTGAAAAACGGATCCCCACAGCCTGTCAAGAATACAGGTACACTGATGCTGCAATGGGCACAGTGAGAATGGGCATAGTAAGGCTACAATGGGCACAGTAAGGCTGCAACAGGCACAGGGAGGATGCAAATGGGCACAGTGAGGCGTGCAAATGGGCACAGTGGAGCTACAAATGGGCATTGTTGACCCTCTTTTCCGCTTACAGTAGCTGGTGCATTCTCACCCTAGGCTTATACTCGAGTCAATATGTTTTCCCAAGTTTTTGTGGTAAAATTAGGTGCCTCGACTTATATTTGGGTCAGCTTATACTCGTGTATATACGGTAAATGCATCCAGTGCCAAGTGTATGCCAAGTGCCAAATAAAGTAATTCAAAATAAATGAAAAAAGTCCAAAAAAATATACAAATTAAACCCACCAAATAAAAAATCAGATTAGTGTCCGCCTTTGGATTCAAATAATTTTCTTTTACTCAGTGATCTCTCACAAGGGGTGATATAAGAGATTACTGGGTGAAAAAATATTTTCTCAGACTTTGGTTTTATTTGGGTATTGTTTGTACTTGATTTTTTTTATTTTTTTATCACAATATTTGGCACTTGGCATACACTTGTTATAACACTGGGTGAATATATAACTTTATTTAATTGTATTTTGTTATAAAATATTTTTCAGTGCATGGTTATCATCGCAGTACCTCTTCAGATTGGAATGTTTTTCTGCTTTGTTTTATGACACTATATTTCAAGGACTGTGTTTATTTAGGTTAGTATCGGTTTGAGCAGTTGGGTTCTGTACTTGTCAAATTCACTCATCAGGATAATATGAATGGTCTGTTTCTAAGCAACCACATCAAATAAACTAAAACTGCGGGAGGCTGCGTATTCTGGGATACAATCTGCAGTAATGGCTTTCTAGAAAACGTCCTCTGCGTCTTTTATATCTGGAGTACTTCAGGTAATTCCTGGAACAATCAGACATTTTACAGGTCAGTGTGAAATGGTCTACAAATTTCAGGAATGATCGTTAAGCACTTGTGGGTGAAAGTGTTTTTCACATTTTGAATATGCGCTGATCGATTTACCAATAATAACTGTCGTTACACACGATATTCAAGTGCTGCTAATATTAATTTTAATGGGGAAAATGGGACTCTCTTTTGTTGGTATTTATTTTACAAGAATTATTTTATTTTCTATTTTTTTTAAAGGGGAAAATGTGTTAAAAAAAAATGAAAATGAAATCAAATATTAAGACCTCTTTCACACTGAGGAGTTTTTCAGGCGGTTTAGTGCTAAAAATAGCGCCTAAATACACCTGAAAAACTCCTACCCTGCAGTCTCTCTTGCACACTGAGGCGATGCGCTGGCGGGACCGCTCCAAAAGTCCTGCCAGCAGCATCTTTGGAGCAGTGAGAGGAGTGGTGTGTTTACCGCTCCTCCACCGCTCCTTCCTATTGAAAACAATGGGGAACCGCGGCTATACCGCCGGCAATGCGCCTCTGCAGAGGCGCATTGCCTGCGGTATTAACCCTTGCCGGCGGTATTAACCCTTTTTTGGCCACTAGCGGGGGTTAAAACTACACCGCTAGCGGCCAAATACAAATAGCAGCGCTATACCGCCACCGCACCTCTCGCCCCGGTGTGAAAGGAGCCTAATAGTTTCTCGTATTCTCAAAGCACTTGCGTCCTAAGTTACGGCGGCGTATCGTAAATGGGCCAGCGTAAGTGCGTGTAATTCAAAGTAGGCTGGTAGTGGGCATGTTGTATGTAAATAAATCGTGACCCCGCGTAAATGACGCGCCGAATGAACGACGCATGCGCCGTCCGTGGTCGTATCCCAGTGCGCATGCTCTGAATCACGTCGCAAATACTCAATGCTTTCGACGTGAACGTAACTTACGCACAGCCCTATTCGCGTACGGAAAATTCAACGCTGTTCCTGTGTCCATACTTAACATGGGCTGCGCCTCATATAGCAGGGGTAACTTTACGCCGCTCATACGCTTTACGTAAACGACGTATAATCAATGCTCCGGGCGCACGTACTTTCTTGAATCGGCGTATCTAGCTCAATTTAATATTTTTAATGGGAAAGTCTAATGCGTCCAGTGTAACTAAGTGCCCACAATACACCGGCGTAGGCAAGTTACGCCGGACGTCTGAAGCCATGTTTTCCGGCGTATCTTGCTTTGAGAATCGGCGCAAAGATACGACGGCGCACATTTGAAATTACAGCGGCGTATCTGGAGATACGCCGGTGTAATTCCTTTGTGGATCTGGGCCTATATGTTTTTTTTTAAATGCAATTTTTGGGAGAAAAAATACACTTTAATGAGTTAAAAAAAGAAAAAACACAATCTATAACCCATTTTATTATGTAAAATATGAAAGGTGATGTTACGCCACCCAACAGGTCATGCTTTCAAATTGTGCATGCTCATAGAATGGCGCCAAACTACAGTACTTAAAAATCTCCATAGGTTATGCTTTAAAAAAGTTACCAGTTTTGAGTTACAGAGAAGGTCTTGTGCTAGAATTCTTGCTCTCGCTCTGACGTTTGCGGGATACTTCACATATGTGGTTTAACCACTTAAGACCCGGACCTTTAGGTAGGTAAAGGACCCGGCCAGGTTTTGCGATTTGGCACTGCGTCGCTTTAACAGACAATTGCGTGGTCGTGTGACGTGGCTCCCAAACAAAATACATTTTTCCCACAAATAGAGCTTTCTTTTGGTGGTATTTGATCACCTCTGCGGTTTTTAAAATGCATTGTTTATTGTGAAAATGGCAATTGCAGTTTGGAAGTTAACCACAAGGGGGCGCTGAAGGGGTTATGTGTGACCTAATATGTGTTTACAACTGTAGGGGGGTGTGGCTGTAGGTGTGACGTCATTGATTGTGTATCCCTATAAAAGGGATCACACGATCAATGACGCCGCCACAGTGAAAAATGGGGAAGCCGTGTTTACACACAGCTCTCCCCGTTCTTCAGCCCCGGGGACCGTTCGTTCCTGCCGACGTAAATGTGCAGGAGGCGGTCCTTAAGCGGTTAAACACCGTTTACACATGTAGGCATGACCTACATATGTGTTCACTACTGCGTGCAGGGGGTGCTTTAAAAAAATATATTTATTTTATAAAAGCGTATGGCACAACTGCAAACCTACCAAGACATGGACGTCCACCTAAACTGACAGGCAGGACAAGGAGAGCATTAAGAAGAAGAAAGCCATAAGAAATCCTGTATGCAGTTTGTGAGGGGAATACAGCAAACATGTGGAAAAAGTTGCTTTGGTCAGATGAGACCAAAATTGAAATTTTTGGACTAAAAGCAAAGTGCTGTGTGGCGGAAAACTAACACTGCACATCACCCTGAACACACCATCCCCACCGTGAAACATGGCGATGGCAACATGTTGTGGGGATGCTTTCCTTCAGCAGGGACAGGGAAGCTGGTCAAATTTGATGGGAAGATACAAAAGACTTGAGACTGGAGCGGAGGTTCACCTTCCAGCAGGACAACAACGCTAAAAATACAGTCAGAGCTATAATGGAATGATTTAGATCAAAGCATATTCATGTGTTCGAATGGCCCAGTTAAAGTCCAGACCTAAATCCAATTGATAATCTGTGGCAAGACTTGAAAATTGCAAAGATGGCCAAAAATGTCACTCTCTAGATGTGCAAAGTTGATAGGTACATCCCCAAAAAGACTTGCAGCTGTAATTGCAGTGAAAGGTGGTTCTACAAAGTATTGACTCAGGGGGGCTGAATACAAATGCCCCCCACACTTTTCACATATTTGGAAAACCATTTTTAATTTTTCCTTCCACTTCACAATTATGTGCCACTTTGTGTCTATCACATAAAATCCCAATAAAATACATTTATGTTTTTGATTGTAACATGACAAAAATGTGAAAGATTTCAAGGGGTGTGAATACTTTTTCAAGGCACTGTAGATGGCACTGCAGCTTTTGATTACCACTTTGACTACAGGATACAGTAAATAGCCTTGTTTGTTGTATGAACCAATTGTCAGAAGTTAGTATTGCGGTCTGGACAACACACCTGTACAAAATAACCTACTTTAAATTTAGACATAGAGTACCTCTCACCGCCCGGCCCTTCTAGGGTTTGTATTGACCTTTAAGCATTAAAAATATTTTGTATGGTAATAGTCCAGAGACACAAACATGACCTTTCTCTTTTCTTCATGGCTGAGCCCCAACTTCTGTCACATCCTCTTCCCTGTCTGTGACTCGGCCTTGCTGGGACTCGTCTAGAAAGGCATGGACAGTTATTTCTAATAAGGAAAGCATACTGTATACCATAAATATAAAGGAAGAAAAATTCTGTGCTTAGAAACAAGAAAATACAAATTAATATGCAATGTTATATGCTATTAGTATTCAACACCCAGGAAAAAGGCCATTTGATCTTGAACCAAAGTAAGAGCAAAAAAATCTAATATATGTGGAGCTAAATTAGGATAATAAACTGAAACCAAACTGTCCATACAACATATATCTGATAATGCTTCAAGCAACTTAGTCGATATCAGTAATAAATAAGACAGGAGAGCTGTTGTGGAAATTTTATGACAACGTATTTAACATGTATTGTCATAGGGTCTCCCAGTGTTAGTACTCCCGCAGCCCGCTCTAAAGAACTGACTGGGGCAGACTGACACTGGTTGAGATCTGTCTGGTAGTGAAAAGCTTCTTGGGTATAGAGAGGTGTTTGCAGAGTGGGGATATGTCTGCCAGAAAAAGGGCCCCTGTGCGATTCACAGACGTTCGTCTGAGGGGGATCACTCTGCGAAGACATTATCGGTTATAAGCGGATGTGCGCTCATATCACCCCGGTGTGCCTGATCAACACATTCGGGGGGCCGTGACGTGCCCCTTTAGATAATCTCCCATCTACAGGAATGGTAGTATAATCCAGGTATGCGTTGTTCTCTGAACAACGCAGAATAAGGATTCATACCAACAGTAAAACGGGAGCTTTTGAATTGTTATGGTCAGAGAGAGTGTCCATCTTTAAAACATACTCACTGTCCCTGCCCAGACACTCGCATAAGACTCCTCTAACCATTATTCATTGGTTGTTGTATAAACTAATCCTGTTGGAAGGATTTCCTGTGTTGACATTCATATCCTGTGAGGTAATTTCCTGTGATGTCATTTCTCATGGAGGAAGCGATTGGCTGTTGGGGCCATCACTTCCTGTTTCTAATTGCTTTTGAAGATGCCAGAAGAGCATGGTACTGAGGACGGAAAACATGGTGGTCTTGTCTGTTTACTTGGGGATACGCTAATACCATCAGACAAAATAGGTGCTTATTAGCATAGGTAATATGGATCATGTGTAGCGTATAGCCATATTTCCCTAACAGAGCCTGACACCAACTTGAATGTGAAGAAGATAGCACTCGGCACCAACGTGTTCAGCCCAGCAGCTTACCAGACATTATGGAGATCTGGATGTTATATCATTAGACTTCTTTGTGACCACTCTATAATTTTGAGAGTCTATCATTTCTGGTAAGCTGCTGGGCTTGGTAACGTTGGTGCCGAGCGCTATCGTCTTCACATTCAAGTTGGTGTCGGGCTCTCCTGTCTTGTCTATTACTGATATGGACTTGGCTGCTTGAAGCATTATCAGATTTGAAATCCTGTACGGACATTTTAATTTAGAGCCACATTTATTAGAATTTTCATACCGTATAACAGCCCTTTTCAACCAGGGTGCCTTCTGGGTTTTTAAGGGATGCCTTGGCAAAATGCCTAAATATTGCCCAAAAATTGTCAACAAGTCGGAAGGGGGCTCATGCCTGCCTTTTTTGGTATGCAAAGCCACAGGCTTTAACCGCTTCAATATCAGGCACTTTTACCCCCTTCCTGCCTATCCAATTTTCAGCACTGTCACACTTTGAATGATAATTACGCAATGTAATACTGTACCCAAGTGACATTTTTATATTTTTTTTCACACAAATAGAGCTTTCTGTTGGTGATATTTAATCACCACTAGGTTTTAAATTTTTTGCTATTTTTCTTAGTTTCTGTTTGAAAATCTTGTAAATAAGTAATTTCTCTCCTTCACTGATGTGTGCTGAGGAGGCGGCACTGATAGGCTGCACCGAAGGACGCTGATGAGGCTGCATATACAGTATGGGCACAGATGAGGAGGCACTAATATGCCGCAGTGATGGGCACTGATAAGCACTGATGGGTGGTACTGATGGACAACACTGTAGGGTGAACAGATTTGCATCACAAATAGTCACTGACTGGCATCACTGCTGGGGCTGCACTGATTACCTGTACAGGTCTCCCCTGCGAGGAGATGCAGCTGATTGGCTCTCCTCTCCTCACACTGGTGTACCACATGTTTACATGTGACCAGCTGTGATTGAACACAGCAGATCACATGGGTTAAGAGCCACATCATCGGGTGCGTGAGAGCGGCGACACTGGGGTGACGTGATATGACGTTGTCCTAGAACGAGAGGGGATCCCACCCGCCGTCATTTTACTGTTCGGTGTGCGGGATGTGGTTAAAGTTTGTAAAGCTTAATTTTTTTTTTATTAAAAAAACAAACATGTTATACTTGCCTGCTCTGTGCAGTGATTTTTGCACAGAGCAGCCCAATCCTCCTATGGCACTCCTGGCTCCTTCTCCCAGTTGAGTGACCCCCCATGCAAGCCACTTGCTATGGGGGTATTCATGCATAGTCACTCCTGAGATCACCCCTGACCCCCCCCCCCCCCAGTGACTCCCTCCTCACTGGCTGTGACTAGCGGCAGGAGCCAATGAAGAGGGAGAGAGCTGAGAGAGCCTCGGCTCTCATGCACATTGCTGAATCAAGATCAGGTTATGTATTTGGAGGGGTGTGGGGAGCTGCATGGAGAAGGTTTTTTACCTTACTAAAAAAACAGCTGCCTTTACAATTATCTTAATTGTGCATCATTACAATCTTAGGCTTACTGTTGGTATTTTAATGACTGTTGATGTTGTATGTTGATAAGAGGGATATTGGGCACCTGAGAACATCTATGTTTTTGTCCCCCTCGGAACCTTAGCTGAATGAGGAAGAGAAACGGAGCGTAAAAAAAAATGCTGGAATACCAGTCAGGGTTTGTTTTGTAAAATTAAATCACCTCTAATGTTGGGTGTCTGAAATGTGTTAATGCTGCCGTATTATGTAAAACTATTTGTTTAGTTTTTTATACTTAGAATAAAGGGGCATCGAGATTGTGCATCATTTTTAAAGTGAAATTAAACTCCATGTTTGAAACTTTACTAGTTACGATTGCTTTTTTTTTTTTTTTTATGCTGGTTTACTAATGCTTTTTAAGGATGCCTTGACCGAAAAAAGGGTAAGGCCGTGTACACACAAACGAGGTTCTCGCTGGAAACCAGCGAGAACCTCGCTGGAAGCTGCATTCCAGCGAGGACCTCGGCCGTGTGTACACTCTCGGCGAGCTTCCCGTCGGGAAGCCCGTCGAGCAGAAATAGAGAGCACGCTCTCTATTTGCTCGACGGCCCGCCTGGATGAATGGCTGGTTGCCATTCCCGACGGGCGGGTCGCCGATTTCGATGGCCGGCAGAGAACCTCGACGGGCGGAACGATGTGTTCTGCCCGTCGAGGTTCTCTGCCGTGTGTACACGGCCTCAGAAACACTGCTGTATTCTATGTATTGACAATTCTTTTGCGCATACACCTCCTAGTGGTAATAAATATATTGCACATAACAAAACTCTTTTGACAGCTACACATGGATTATAGTTGTTGAGCGGGGGGGGGGGGGGGGGCGAAATGAAGTTGTTGAGCGGGGGGTGCGCATTAAAGTTTTTGAGCGGGGGGGGGTGCGCATTAAAGAAGTTGTTGGCTCTTTTCCCTTCAGCAGACATCCCCACACTGCTCCGGTTCCTCCTGGGTGAAGTTTTGCAGTTGTTCAGTGGAGGGGGCAGTGCCTCTCACCTGTCATTAGCCCAGCTGTCGGCTTTCTTCCCTTCAGCAGCCACAGTCCTCCACACACCGCTCCTGCTTCCGTGCTGCCTCCTATTGCAGTGCGGGAAAATTAACCCTTTTGCGGGACTGAGGGAAGAAGTGGAAAGTCCCACAGAATCCGTGCGTGTTGAGAGGTATGCGCAGGGCCACCATCAGGAATTTTGGGGCCCCTTACACAGCTTAAGGCATGGGCCCCCTGGAGCAGAGAACCAACAGGGGGTGGGGGGTGCTGCCACCTGAAATTGAGAAGCAGGGGGGGCTTTAACAAAAAAAGAAATATATATATATATATATATATATATATATATATATATATATATATATATATATATATATATATATATATATTAATAAAAAGGGGGGTAGCCATCCGGGGCAGTGGGGATCTCTGGGCCCTTTAATAAAAATAAAAAATAAACCTCTGGGCCCTTTAATAAAAAATAAATAAAAAAATAAACCTTTATAAAAAATATAAAGAAAATGTAAATTTTTTTATAAAAAAAAAGGGGGGTTGCCATCCGGGGGCCCTGGAGACCTCTGGGCCCTTTAATAATAATAATAATAATAATAATATATATTGTGACAGGAAGTCAGGTAAATCTGTGTGTGTTGTCACAGACGGGAGAAACTCTTCTGCCTTGTTTAGGTAGTGCAATTGATTCAGAGTTGGGCAGGGAAATGTATCTTATTCAGAAAGGTATGTTCTGGAGAATTGCACATTTTAGAAGTATTTTCTTTTACAAATTACTGTGCTGCTATTAGCCTAGGTTCACATGTGCGATGCGGGAACCAGTGCGATTACAGCACCGGTTCCCGCATCGCATCTCTCCCGTAGGCAGTTCACTCTGTCCTCTGCGAACCGTTGCGGGTGTCAATACCTAGATCGGTGTTCACAGATTGCAGTGTGAACTGTGAACTCGCACATGAATGAGATTGCAGGGCGAGAACACCCATTTGATTCTAGTGCGGGGGGAAAAAAAAGTCCCTGCACTATTTTCTGTGCAAATCCAATGTAAGTTCAGCCATACAACTGTATAGTTGGACTCGCACTGCACCAGTGGTGCGCGTGCAAATCACATGCGATGTTTAAGATCGCACATATGTGAACCTAGGCTGTAGGCAAGACCTATGATGAAAGGTACGGAGGTGGATCTCTGATGTTTTGGGGATGTGTGAGCTACAAAGGCACAGGAAATTTGGTCAAAATTGATGGCAAGATGAATGCAGTATGTTATGCAAGACAGCTTGAGCGGAATTCCGTCTGAAAAACCCATCAGAGTTCATTACGATGGGAAATACGATCGTGTGTATGGGGCATTAGTAAACATATAGCAGGCCCGGACTGGGACTAAAAATTGGCCCGGGCATTTTAGACTGAGCAGCCCGGGAGGGGCACGGCTGCGCTTAGCGGCGGTTAATGATGAGATGTGGTGCTCAAAATTTTTAGAGGGGCGCAAACGAACTGAAAAAAAAAATCATCAATTGCAGCCTCACTGTGCTATCAAATGCAGCCACTCGTGCCCGTCAAATGCAGCCACTCGTGCCCGTCAAATGCAGCCACTCGTGCCCGTCAAATGCAGCCACTCGTGCCCGTCAAATGCAGCCACTCGTGCCCGTCAAATGCAGCCACTCGTGCCCGTCAAATGCAGCCACTGTGCCCGTCAAATGCAGTCACTGTGCCCGTCAAATGCAGCCACTTGTGCGACATGACATGCTGCCCGCGGGCCATCGCGGACCGCCGCCACCCACCGGGCATATGCCTGGTTTGCCCTATGGCCAGTCCGGGCCTGACATACAGTATATTTGCATCTAAGACAATGGCCAGCTAGGTGGTCCTGGTTTACATCTAAAAAAATTGAACTGCATACTTTGTTTTCACATTTGGCTGCAGAACTCTTAGCAAAGATACCAGATAAAGCAGTTTGCTTAATTGCCAGTCATTGGACTTCTGAGCTGATTTCAAGCATTAAAAACAGACTCCACACTTTTTGACTCAAATAGGTCCTACATAGTTCTTTGATTGGAAAATGTCTTTCATTATTACAGATTGTCACATGTGTGGCCAACTTTTAAAGAATTCGATTTTTGTCACAGAGAAAATTATTTCTTGTTTATATAGGAGGGAACCTATGGGATCCATATGAAACATCAATGAATCGGGACTACCCACAAAAAGTCTGCCCTTCTACTACTGCTGTACGGTAAGTCCCAAATACTTCTCCTTAGGTTCCTGAACATGTACAGATGATCAACAAAAAAAGATTCTTTGGCAAAATCGTATATATATATATATATATATATATATATATATATATATATATATATATATATATTTGCATTCCTATGGTCCTCCTCCAAAAGTTTTAGGCTGGGGATATCTGTTAAGCAGGGCTGGGACAAGGGGTGGGCAGGGGGAAGCTGCCCTGGGCAAAGCGGAGCAAGGGGGACAGAGAATGGACACTGGAAAGTAAACCAATTCTACGGCATGCATTAGCAGTGGGGAGGGGGTGCAGTTCCTCTCCCTTGCACTGGTTACTAGCTGAACCTGTCCTGCATTTAAGATCTTTGATGGTGCAGATCGCAGATGTGAGGTCACATCAGCAGGTGTACGGAAGATTACTTTTTATCCCTCCTTAACTAGAATGGTTATCAGCACCCATCAGGACTGCATATATCTGTTGATTTACCCCTTACAGTGAATAGGAAAATCTGTTGTAGTTTGGGCTACTCCCTGGCAAGGAAAGGGGAAAGGCCTGGGTAGCCCTATCTGCACATTTTTGGGCAGACTTACCCGCATAGGTCTCATGCTCCAGTGTATGTAGGCATGGCATTTCTGGGCTGAAAGTAAGTTCAGTGCATAAGCCATGGATACACTGGCTCAGAATATAAACATGCGAGGATAAACAGATCTGAGTTCTATAGCAGCCATGCTGTGCCACAGGGTCAATTTATAGCCCAAGCTAATTTTATGTTTATATTAGCTAAATTAATAAAGTGCATCAAAGCAAAAGGTATTCAGGGTCTTACAATTCATTTTCTTTCTAAAACAGACACAGCCTGAGTAGAAAAGCCTATATCCTGCCAGCATTCTGCAGAACAGAACCTTTACTCTCTGTTCAGGAGCAGTGGTCTCTTACAGGATTTACTTGCCCCCTACTGCTCTGGCTGAGCAGGGGGCATGCCACACCTCTGGCAGGGTACAGGCTTTTCTACTCAGGCTGCGGCTTTTTTTAACCTGCCTGGCGACGTTCCGAAGCACATGGATAGAGAACGTGCCAAATTCAAAAATGTGAACAAACACATTTCATACAGTATACTGTAATATTATAGATTACAGTACTGTACAGTGCCTGCCTCCGAGAATGTCTTTTTAGCGCGACAGCATCGCGCTGACTCTCGGCGACAGGGTGCCGACATCTCGCACTCGCTGGAATAGTAAAAGCACATTCCAGCGAGCGCATCATAGAAGCGACGGGGATCCGACGTGGATTCCCGCCAATTCTACACGTGGGCGGCGTTTATGAATCCTGAAGGGGAAGTCCCCGCCGGATTTAAAAAAAAATCCGGCATGGGTTCCCCCCTCAGGAGTATACCGGGCCCTTAGGTCTGTTATGGGTTGCAAGGAGACCCCCCGGCGGGGACTTCCCCTTCAGGATTCATAACAAACGCTGCCCACGTGTAGAATTGGCGGGAATCCACGTCGGATCCCCGTCGCTTCTATGACGGCTTTGTCTCCATCACGGCAAGCCAGCTCGGCGATGGCTCCCGCGATGGGGCTCGCAGGTGGTCAATCTCGCCGAGAAAGGGAGCGAGATTGACACAATATCGCGGTCAACCACTGTATGTAACAAATACACACACCCCTTGTCCCTAGTGGTCTGCCCAGTGTCCTGCATGCATTTTTATATAATAAAAACGGTTCTTTCTGCCTGCAAACTGTAGATTGTCCATAGCAACCAAAAAGTCTCCCTTTATGTCAAAAGTGATTAGAAAACAGCGATAATAAATTATAATCACTTGCAGAATTGATTTGTGGGGAAATTCGTCATAAAAAAATAAAAGTAATGACAGCAACAATTCTGCAACTGAGCAAATTTCAGTGATTTTGATTTGATTACATTATTGAATAATTTTTATTATAATTACATTATTATTTGTTGTAATTATTAATAGTTATTTATTATATTATATTTTAATTTATGATTTTGTTTTTCAAACTTTATCATACCAGAGATTTCTACTAGACTCTTGTTTGGACAGATTTAAGTGAGTTATTCCTAAGAATTACAGGCCTACAATGTAAAACGCCAAATTTCCATGCAAAATAATGGTACCGCTTTCAGCACCTAAAATCTGAAATAATCATACCGCCAGGGAGGTTAAGGAAACAGCTGTTCAAAGTATAAAATTGTCCAAAACGTCTTGGTATGCTGATGCCTTAAGGCTGCGTACACGCGATCGAACATGTCCGCTGAAACTGGTCCGCAGACCAGTTTCAGCGGACATGTTCGATCGTGTGTACGAGACCTATTGGACCGTTTTCCAGCGGACCAAAGTTTTAAAACATGCTTTAAAACCTGTCCGATGGAAACGTGTCCATCGGACGGGTTCGATGGTTAGTACACAAAAGCATCGGACCAAAAACTTGCGCATGCTCAGAATCAAGTCGACGCATGCTTGGAAGCACTGAACTTTGTTTTTTCATCACGTCGTTGTGTTCTACGTCACCGCGTTCTAGTCTGATCGGATTTTGGTCCGGTGGTGTGTACGCACATCAGACCAACAGACAAGTTCAGAGTTGTCTGATGAAAACGGTCCGTCAGACAAGTCTCATCAGACATGTTTGATCGTGTGTACAGGGCCTAAGAGTTCCCTTCACTGGAACTAAGGAGTCAAGCCCAACCCCTAAAAAACAACCCCACACCATAATCCCAGCTCCACCAAACTTTACACTTGGCACAATGTAGTCAGGCAAGTACTGTTCTTCTGGCAACCACCAAACAGACATGTCCATCGGATTGCCCGACAGAGAAGTGTGATTCGTCATTCCAGAGAACATATCTCCACTGCTCTGAGTCCAGTGGTGGTGTGCTTTACACCACTGCATTGATGCTTTGCATTGCACTTGGCGATGTAAGGCTTGGGTGCAGCTGCTTGGCCATGGAAGCCAACTAGCTGAAGCTCTCTACGCACTGTTGTTGTGCTAATCTGAAGGCCACTCGAAGTTTGGAGGTCTGTAGCTATTGATGGATAGGTTGGGTAAATACCGCGCTGCTGAGATGGTATGTGGTAAGCTGCTAAACACGGCTAATAGAAAACAATAAGCAAAGAAATACAGTGGATAAAAAATAGTGTAGCGCTAAGGTATAAACATATGTAAATAAAATACAATGTATCCATAAGTGGTATAAACTATGAGTGAATGATGAATAAAGTCAATATACACCAGATAAAAAAAGTGTCCAAACATAAACAATGTAACCAAATGTCCAATATCAATGGACCAAAGGTGCTCTGTAAAGACAAGTAATGTCCATAAACGCTATCTTGCTTGGTGACAGATAGGAAGAAAACCTTCACCCGGTGAAAAAATGGAGGCTTACCAGATTGTATGGACTCTACAAGCAGTATAGACTTGAGAGTCGTATGGGCTTTTAGAACATCCAACATAGGTCAGGGCCTCGTCAAGCTGCAGGTAACAGAAATGTGTATCCACGCCTTGATATAGGAATAAACATCTGCTGCTGAAGGCTTGGCACTCCGTGAATGTACATAAACACCGTTTTGGAAGAAAAGAAGGGGCAATATAGTGTAATAACGTCAGGGTAAAAAAATAAAATTTAATAAGTATTGCACTTACATAATTTCAGGATAAAAAGCGCTTGTAATCATATCGTGGCGACAGTGGAGTCTTCCCTGACGCGTTTCGTGTGCAAACACGTTGTCAAAGGGTATTAGTCCACCATAACCACTCAGAGAATATATATACAGTGTAGGGTCGTCTGTAGCTATTGACTCTGCAGACAGTTGGCGACTTCTGCGCACTGTGACCTTCAGTATGTGCCAACATCACTCTGTCATTTTACATGGCATACCACTTTGTGGCGGAGTTGCTGTTGTTCCCAATTTTGCTTCCACTTAGTGGTATTATATTATATAACAAACAGTTGACACATAGGAGAATGATACATAGAACCAGTGTCGGATTTCCAAATAGTCAGAGAGAGCCCTGGCCTATGGGCCCCATGTCGTTTAAGGGCCCCTCAACAACTAATCAAAATAATATTAATTTGATCTTGAAAGAAAAGTACAATGAAGCTTTCTTAAATTGTTTACTAAAAGATGACAAATATAAATCAATTCAAAGAAATTAAAACTTTGCATTAAAGGCACTATAGAGAAAATACTGGGGTAGATTCACATACACTTAATATTGCGCTGCGTAATCGAAATACTCTACGCTGCCGTATTTTACCAGGCTCTACACCGAATCCTGGTAGATTTTTGCCCGTACGCTACGGCGGCGTAGTCTATTTCTCGCCGCGTAATCAAAATACGCGTTTGGGGGGCGTGAAGCATTTAAATTAAGCGCGTCCCCGCGGCGATCGAACTGCGCATGCTCCGTTCAGAAATTTCCCGCCGTGCATTGCGCGAAATCACGTCGTTACGTCATTCGTTGTTTGAGTAGCGGCGTTTACGAACATTACTATTCCCGGACGACTTACGTTAAAAATAATAAAAGACGTCGGAAAACGTAGAAATTAGACGCGGGAACGACGGCCATACTTAACATGGGCTGTCTAATATTAGAGCAGCAAAAAGCTGGTATAGTGTTACGCAAATAAAAGATGACTAAAGGTGCCGTAAGAGATTGCGATTGAAGATCGTAATTTCTGGGATCGCCGGCAAAAGCTCATTTGCATACCCCAACGCCGAAAACGACGGGAAGTCCACCCAGTGGTCGCAATTTTATTGCAGCGTAGATCCCAAGGCGTACAAACACGTAATCCAGTCGAATTGAAGCCCGCAGCCGCCTATTCATGGTTTGAGGTTTCCGACTAGCTAGAAAACGCGCGTAATTTGAAATTACTCCAGTCTAACACCAGTTAGACAGGCGTAATGGCTCTCTGAATCTGGGCCACTGTATTAATGTAATGCACCCAATAACAACATAACCCATAGGCATCAGGTTCACATTACAGTTTGTCTGTTAAAAGCTTGTTTTCCTTTAGCTGTCAGTTTGTAAAAAAACGTGGTTGCAAACTATGTACAGTATCTCACAAAAGTAAGTACATCCCTCACATTTTTGTAAATATTTTATTATACCTTTTCATGAAGAAATTACACTTTGCTAAAATGTAAAATAGTGAGTGTACAGCTTGTATAACAGCGTAAATTTGTCCCCTCAAAATAACTCAACACACAGCCATTAATCAGGAACGATAGAGAGAAAGGAGTCACCGCTCCAGGTGGGATCACTAAATGGTTACAGGTGGTGCAGGATACCGAGGGTGCTGGCGGTGCACTAAGCAAAATGAAGACAAAGAAAAATGGATAGCCGCACTCCAAAACCTGATGGGTGGTCTTTTATTCAATAGACAGCATGTACAAAAATAGGGTCACAGCAGTAGAAACAAGGAACAGCCGACGCGTTTCGCACTGGATCAGTGCTTATTCATGGCCATGAATAAGCACTGATCCAGTGCGAAACGCGTCGGCTGTTCCTTGTTTCTACTGCTGTGACCCTATTTTTGTACATGCTGTCTATTGAATAAAAGACCACCCATCAGGTTTTGGAGTGCGGCTATCCATTTTTCTTTGTCTTCACACAGCCATTAATGTCTAAACCGCTGGCAACAAAAGTGAGTACACCCCTAAGTGAAAATGTCCAAATTGGGCCCAAAGTGTCAATTTATTGTGTGGTCACCAATATTTTCCAGCACTGCCTTATCCCTCTTGGGCATGGAGTTCACCAGAGCTTCACAGGTTGCCACTGGAGTCCTCTTCCACTACTCCATAATGACATCACAGAGCTGGTAGATGTTAGCAACCTTGCGATCCTCCACCTTCTATTTGAGGATGCCCCACAGATGCTCAATAGGGTTCGGGTCTGGAGACATGCTTGACCAGTCCATCACTTTTATCCTCAGCTTCTTTAGCACGGCAGTGGTCGTCTTGGAGGTGTGTTTGGGGTCTTTATCATGTATTGTACAGTACAGTAGTGATAGTCCTCGCCATCTAGCGGCCGATGTGCACTACTACTTAGTTTATTGTTATCCCACTAGAGCGCACACACAAAAAACCTCCTGAAACCTATCAGGGGGGTTCCAAGGTTTTGACTGCCTAGGGGTCTCCACAGAGTTTAAACCTGCACCGGACAGAATTATTACTTGGCTCTGTTCTCTGCATCATAGTGGACTGCCCATCATGACAGAAAGAAAAGCAACAAGTTCTCAGGACATTACATGATCAGACTAAGGACAGCTTCAAAAAATATAAATAATGGGGGTATTCTTAGAGGGAAAGGGGTGCTCAGATGAGGCTTTACATGCAACATTATAATATTTGACTGGAGTGTGCCTTTAACTCTTTATAGGCTGTTCAACCAATGTGCACTTCACAATGAATGCTAAGTGAATTAGAAATGCTAAAGAGGCCAATCATTACTACCCAAGTAATTAGCGTACTGCTGTAAGGTTATCTATCAGTGGGTTTACAAAAGCTTTAGTTAGTCTTTTAATAGACATGTCATCAGAATGATCATCTTACACAGATCTGCATCACATCTATTCACATGGTGTACCTGGCAGCTTTTGTTACCCATTTTGAAGGTCTAAAATATCTTTTATGTTCATTGTGTTTTTGTTTCATAGCCCTAAGACCTCTAAAAGCTACAGGAACCCATACTACTTGTGTGATCCCATTGGAATAAGCATGTACAGTGATGAATTTGGCTGGAAACCCTATTCCAAAACGGAACCTATCAGAGCTGCAACATCATCAGGAGCCAGAAATCACCGGCCTCACCCTGACAAGGTAATTCTTTATACAACCTTTTGCTTGTATTCTTATAATACTTTATACTACATTTCAGAGTCTAGTGAATTAGATACAGTGAACTTGTTGGCCCAGATTCAGAGCGATTACGCCTGTCTAACTGGTGTTAGACAGGAGTAATTTCAAATTTCGCGCGCCGTATCACTAGTTTGAATCCTCAAACCATGATACGGCGGCGATGGGCTTCGATCTGACAGGCTTGCGTCTTCGTACGCCTTCGGATCTACGCTGCGATCTTTTTGCGGCCGCTGGGTGGAGTTTGCGTCGTTTTCAGCAAATGAGCTTTTTACGGAGATCCACGAAGTTACGAGCGTCGTTCGCAATCGCGTACGTAATTTTTTCGCTACGTAAAGTTAAACCAGCTTTTAGCTGGTCTAACGTTACGCGGCCCATGTTAAGTATGGCCGTCGTTCCCGCGTCGACTTTCAATTTTTTTTTTATTTTTTTGCGTAAGTCGTCCGGGAATAGGAATGTCCGTAAACTCAACTACTCAAAAAAAAAATGACGTAACGACGTGATTTCGCGCAATGCACGGCGGGAAATTTCTGAACGGAGCATGCGCAGTTCGATCGCGGCGGGGACGCGCTTAATTTAAATGCCTCACGCCCCCTGTTCGCGTATTTTGATTCCGCCAGGAGAAATACACTACGCCGCCGTACCTTACGGGCCAAAATCTCTCTGAATTCCTCCTAGAGCCAGGTAAAGTACGGCGGCGTAGAGTAACTCTGATACTCTGCGGGAATCTAATTCTTTCTGAATCTGGCCCGTTGGGTCCAAGAACTACTATTGAAGTTTCCACATTTTCAGTGCAATACATTGGGGTTGATTTACTAAAAATGGAGAGTGCAAAATCTGCTGCAGCTCTGCATAGAAACCAATCGGCTTCTTGTTTTTTTCTCACGGTTTTCCCGAAGAGGAGAGCTTTTGGCCGGGAATCCCGGCCATGGGCCAGATTCACGAACACTTGCGCTGGAGTATTTGGATATGCGCCGCGTAACTGTGATGATGCGCCGTCGTTTCTATGTGCCCGTACCCACCAAACTAGATGCGCCCAATAACGGGTCATTTGCGACCGGCGGAACGTTCCGACGCCAGAGTATCGTCAGCGCTTATTTTCGCTGGGCGCATCAGTCGCGCCCATTGATTTCCCCTGCAAATATGCAAATGAGGGATTTTTCCCAATTCACGAACGGATTAGCACCATACGCTGGCTACATGCGCCGCGCGTATCTCGTCCGTCCGGCGCAAAGTTATTTCTACAAAAGGCTGCTTTATCTTTACTCCAGACGGTCACAGGTCAGCAGGAGAGCAAGCTACAGCAGCGTTACCGACGATAAGAGCTAGCTGAGCACCCCCACTTGCAGGACAACACCTCTGTCCATGCTTGTCTGTCAAATTTTACAGCCATGGAGGAAGACATCATAGGTCTCCATAGCCGAGATGACGGCTGACAGCTCCTGGCCATTAAAGTTCAGCTTTCTCCTGTGTGTTTGCGGGGAACGGGAGCAGCCATCTCAGAACAAAAGTAACATCACTGCGGGGAGGGGGAGCAGGATATACTTTAGTGCCGGAATGGCGCTTCTACGGGCGCATTTAAACGCCCAACGGAAGGCATTGCGCTGACGTTTCCTGTGAAGTGGTGCCGACGGAAGTTGTGAGCATGCGCACAAGGGGGGCGAGTGGAGCCGCACTCACTGCGCATGCTCCGTGGATGATGCGCTGAACGTAAGCCTCTGCGCTGGGCCCGCCCATCATTTACATATGATCACACCCACTTCCACTTGCGTCGGGTTACGCCAGCGCATTATCGTTACTCTGGCGCAAGTTTACGCGCAACTGCTATGTGAATTACAGGACTTGCGCTGAAAGGGTCTTCAGAGTAACGTAAATGAGAAGCATTACTCCAGAGGAAAGATACTCCCATCTACCTGAATCTGGCCCCATGTGTATGCTCCTCGCAGTTTTTCAGTTGGGCGGATTTTTAGATGGGAAAAACTGCGATGGAGCATACACAGGGGCAGGATTGCCGACCAAAGCTTCATCGCAGTTTTCCTGTCGTAGGTTTCCTGTCGTAGGTTTCCTGACTCGCAGGTCGGCTATTTATGGAAAACTGGTGATGCGCCTTATGCGCAATGGGAAGTTTTTCACCAGCCGTTAATCATCTAAGCTCTCAATAGGAACACCCAGTCCCGCGGGAATCAGAAGCCAGAAGCCGGGGGCGAAAATAACAATTAAACGCTATGTACGGAGAAAAAAAAAAAATACCAGCATACTGTACATGTCTTTAGTATGCTGGATGTAATGTTAGATAATTGTTTTAGGGTAAACCTCCACTTTAAGTGTAAAAATTTTTACTTTAGAACTATTTTAAGATAGAAGAGAAGCCGTGTGTTTTTATATGTCATGGATGTTTTCCAAGTGGCTTCTCATATTGTAATCTTATCTCTACGGTTTAGTATATGGATGATGTACCACTGACCTCAGATTCTAAAGATAAAAAATACAGAATTCTATATCAGGGAAGGTTTACACTAGATGCGGTGCAAATTCGCTGCAAATTCCCACCGCATCTAAATGGTAACCTGTTCATGCAAACTGATTGCGGAGTGTATGTTAAGTTAACGACACCTCGCAATCAGTTTTGCAAAACGCAGCACGATTTGCAGAATCGGATCTCATGGGTGTGAACAAAAAAGGGCCCTGCACCAGTTTGGTCTGAATGCGATGTGCACAGACATCGCATGTGATCTGCACAGCAATGCAGTGTGAATCACATACGATGTCTGGCATCGCACTAGTGTGAACCGACCCTCAAGCGGTTGTATACCCTCTGAATTTTTTACCCCTGTAAGGCAAAAGGCATAATGAGCTAGTATGCACCGCATACTAGCTCATTATCAAATACGTACCTTAGAACGAGGCGTTGGTAACTCACCTGGTCCACGCCGAGGTAGCTGACATGTTGCCTCAGCATGTCTTCTGGGTATCGCGGCTCCAGCAATGTGAGTGGCTGGATCCACGATGTTGTCACTCCCGCGCATGCGCGCAGGAGACTACTTTTCTGCAAGGTCCGCCGTCTGCCAGGCTTTCAGCTGAGAATCCCCTGTGCAGTCAGCAGCTCATTGTGAGGGGATTTTGATTTTAATATAGGCTTACCTGTAGGTAAAAGTTAAAAAAATGAATATACAACCACTTTAAAGACAATGTACAATGTTATACCTTATAGCTATTTGCAATCTTAAGTAAATCCTTTTTACCTTCAGACTTTTGCAGCTTGGCGGTTACCTCATCAAGAGAAAAAGATTTCGGAAGACAGTCGCTCAGCTTGGATTAAGCCGCCATCTATTGCAGAGGTGCAGAGAGTAATGACATCCCAGTATCTCTCTACATACAAAGGGGACTATCTCGGGATACCACAAGGTATGATTGTGAGTAGGAGCCTCCCAATGCACAGGAACATATATTGAGGCTCGGTATTGCAGGAAGATGCCATTGTGATTGCATCTTAATAGTGCCATCCTGCATCCAGTGCCCGAGAACGGCCATTGCATTTTAATTATAGAGTTTTGTTTCCAGTAGGCATGTGTCCCCAATTCTAGTTCTTTGGTTCTTTTAGGTGCCTTATAAAATGTTCTAAATTCTGTGTTTATCATCTGCCACCTACGCAAAATAATCGTTAGACCCTTCTTGTACTAAATACGCATATACGAGATCTGCCATATGGCATCTGTGGGCAGAACAGCTTTGTTGGAAAAGGAGCCCAACTAAATCGATCTTTGTACTGGAATCATATGAGACAAAGGGGTGTGGGGTAAATGGAGCTCACATTACTATCAGTATAGTTTACTTACAGCTATACACATTTTTCAACTAGACGGTTACTAGTCTACTACAGTTTTGTTACCTGCTGTAGATCTGTACCCGTACTCAAAGTAAGGCAGTGACAGACTACCATGCAGGTATTTTGTTCACAATAGAATTGGATTTTTGGCTTTGTTTAGTTAAGCAGGTTCTGTCAGTTAGGACCCGTGACCCAGTATGAGTTATAAAAATCCATGAGAAATACTGCATTATCATTAAAGCGTTTGTATCATATTCCTGATATGTGTCTGCTGTACCATGTACTTTGTGTGCAATCCCTGGTGTTTCTGCCAGTCCCTCTGCTTTCCTATTAACAACTGACCACACCCAGCACGAGAGCACAGCGTGGTCAGTTCTCTAGCTATGCTGGGAACTCTGTGTGCTCTCCTTCAATGACCATTCTTGTTCTGACCCCCCCCCATCAGCCATTGACTGAGAAGCCTCCCCCCAAGCTCATATGCAGCTGAACAGAGGGAATGTGATTACTTATAAAAAAGGGATAAAAAGGGATCTATAATGTGTGTTTTTTATATATATATATATATATATATATATATAAATCTATACACAAATGTTTTGCATTTCATTTCAATTGTAAACTGAATGGGTTGTTTTTACCTATAATATTGCCCAGTAAATTGCAGCAGTTTTAAACTACATGCGGTTATAATGTCTGTATTTGTCTGTTCAAAAAGAACTGATGTTTTCAATAGCTTGCCTCTCCAGTCCTGTCAAACTGGTATTTAGGTTAAATGTCTGTACAGCGTGATGGGACAGTTAATCTTTGTTTTCAAGGTGAGGGATAATAAGCAATACTAAACCTGCAGCACCTGTTACATTAATGTGAGTCGGCAAATCTTCTGACAGCATTTTGACAGTGATGATGATGATGATGAATGGGGAAGTTCCACTTGTTTGCTCTGCCCTCCTCTTCTACATTTGTCACTTTTTTTGGGGGGGGGGGGGCATACCTGGTTTTGACAGCTACCCACTTCTGCCCGGACCGCAGAAGCAATCTGAACGATAGTTCACCCCTCCCTTTTGGCCACAGATTTCTGGGACACTTTGGAGGTCACGGAAAACTTCTCTCAAGCCGCAAAGCTTCACTGCCGGTTTCGTTTGGTTAAAATGCTGGTGCCTGAACCCTATGAAGCCCAATGAAGAATCGGCTCAGGTGAGGACATTGCTCAATCCTGGGACAGGTAAGTGTCCTTATATTAAAAGTCGACAGCTACAGTATTTGTAGCTTCTGTCTTTTAATTATTTGGCGGGAGACTAAAGCTCCTCTTTAACCACTTAAGGACCTCCGCACGCACATTTACGGCCACAGAATGGCACGGATGGGCACAAGGGCGTAAATTTACGTCCTCGTCCAGTAGCGGGTCGGGGGTCCGATCGGGACCCCCTCCGCGGCGTGCGGAGGTCCCCGTGTCTCCGGGAGCGATCCGGGACGAGCGGGTGGATGTCCGTGTTTGCCCGCCCCCCCGCGATCGCTCCCAGCCAATCCCTGCGCTCTCCCGCCCTGTCACTTCCTCCTCCTGTGTTTACACAGGAAGGGGGAAGTGATGTAATCTCTCATCGCAGCGGTATTTCCAACCGCTGCGATGAGAGGAACACCTCACAGTAAGTGTGCACCAACATTACACTGACACACACACACATAGGCATACTTAACCCCTTGCGATCTGCCCCCCCACCCCCCTGTCACAGTGTCAGTGAATGCAGTGATCTAATCACTGCATTTAGTGTCAGTGTGACAGGCAGTGTAAAATCAGTTAGTGTTAGGTTCAGGATAGCCCCCCCACCCCCCCTAATAAAGTTTTAACCCCCTGATCACCGCCCTAGTTAACCCTTTCACTCCCTATTGCCAGCGTCACTAAGCGATCATTTTTCTGATCGTTGTATTAGTGTCGCTGTTCCCGCTAGGTAGCTATTTTTTTTTATTGCGATTTTTTTTTTTTTTTTTTTTTTTTTTTTTTTACTAAAGACATGTGGCTAAATAAGTTTTGGCCTAAATGTTTGACTAAAAAAGACAGTAAAGTTAGCCCAATTTTTTTTCATAATGTGAAAGATGAAGTTACGCCGAGTAAATAGATACCCAACATGTCACACTTTAAAATTGCGCACAATGATGGAATGGCGCCAAACTTCCCTACTTAAAAATCCCCATAGGCGACGCTTTAATTACTTTTATTGGTTACATGTTTTTAGTTACGGAGGAGGTCTCGGGCCAAAATGATTGCTCTCGCTCTAACGTTCGCAGAGATACCTCACATGTGTAGCTTAAACACCGTTTTTATATGTGGGCGGGACTTATGTATGCGTTCACTTCTGCATGCGAGCACACGGGGACAGGGGTGCTTTAAAAAAATTAGTATTGCAGAGTATTTTGGTATTGCAGAGTATTTTGGTATTGCAGAGTATTTTGGTATTGCAGAGTATTTTGGTATTGCAGAGTATTTTGGTATTGCAGAGTATTTTGGTATTGCAGAGTATTTTGGTATTGCAGAGTATTTTGGTATTGCAGAGTATTTTGGTATTGCAGAGTATTTTGGTATTGCGATATTGCAGAGTATCGCGCAGGGTAATGGGGTATTGCAGGGTATTGCAGAGTATTGGGGTATTGCAGAGTATTGCGCAGTGTATTGGGGTATTGCAGAGTATTGCGCAGTGTATTGGGGTATTGCAGAGTATTGCACAGTATTGGGGTACTGCAGAGTATTGCAGAGTATTGGGGTACTGCAGGCTACTGGGGTACTGCAGAGTATTGGGGTACTGCAGGGTATTGGGGTACTGCAGGGTATTGGGGTACTGCAGGGTACTGGGGTATTGCAGGGTATTGGGGTACTGCAGGGTATTGGGGTACTGCAGGGTACTGGGGTATTGCAGGGTATTGGGGTATTGCAGGGTACTGGGGTATTGCAGGGTACTGGGGTATTGCAGGGTACTGGGGTACTGCAGGGTACTGGGGTATTGCAGGGTACTGGGGTACTGCAGGGTACTGGGCGATTGCAGAGCTGGGATGGATGGAGGAATGGCTGGATCTGTGACTGCATTTTTCACAGATCCAGCCACAGCACAGCTGCTGACACCCCGCTCCCCCCCCCCCCTCTCCTCGCACACTGTACCGAACTATACAGAGAGAAGACTCAGGAGAGGGAGGAACCGGCGTCATCAAATGACGCCGGTTTGTTTACAAGTGATCGCGCCGTCATTTGACGGCGCGATCACGTGGTAAACGCCCGCTATCAAGGGCAATTTACCGTGATCCGTGATGCGCCGGGTGAGCACGGACAATCGCGGAAGTGAAGGAGGACGTCTCAGGGACGTCCTGTCAAAGTAACTTGACCGCGCTGTAGCAGTATTTTTGCTATAGCGCGGTCGGAAAGAGGTTAAGTCACGTGGTGCAAAATTTTAAGATTTGGCTATCTGGATTTCTTACATATTTCTGTGGACATTATTTCATAAATTTAGTATAATTATTCTTCCTATATATTGTTTGTTTCATATATATATATATATATATATATATATATATATATATATATATATATATTCCTATGTGTTTTGCTCTGCACTGTTTTTTCAGCACTGATGGTGCTTTTTCCGATGTGCAAGCTGCCCATTCCTTTTACATTAATGTCCCCCCATACCATCGGAAATGGAGGCTTTTGAGCTGAGCACGGATAACAATCCGAAAGGTCCCTCTCCTCTTTACTCTGGAGGATGCATCGCCCATGGTTGCCAAAAGAATGTCAAATTTGAATTTGTCAGACCACTTTGGAACAGACTATTTTAAATGAGCTTTGACCCAGAGAAGATGGCAGCGTTTCTGGATCATGTTCAGATATGGCTTCATTCTTTGCATGAATAGAGCTTTACCTTGTATTTTTGGAAGTATACCTGAACTTATGCAGTGATGTCCATCACAACATCATGCCTTTTTTTAATGCAGTGCCGTCTGAGGGCCCAAAGATCTCAGGCATTAAATATTGTTTCGGCCTTGTCCCTTGCGCACAAAGATTTATCTAGATTCTCTAAATCTTTTGATGATATTATGGACTGTAGATGATGATAAATTTAAAGTCTTTTCAATTTTACATTGAGAAACATTATTCTGACATTTTTGAATTTTTTTAGACAGCTTTAACTGATTGGTAAACCTCTATCCATGTTTACTTCTGAGATACTCTTATGCCCTGTACACACGGTCGGTTTGTCGATGGACAGACCGATGGACCGTTTTCAGCGGACGAACCGATCGTGTGTGGGCCCCATAATTTTTTTTTCCATTGGTAAAAAAAAAATAGAACCTGTTTTAAATTTTTCTTCTGGATAAAAAACTGATAGAAAAAAACGATCATCTGTGGGGAAATTCATCGGTCAAAAATCCATGCATGCTCAGAATCAAGTCGACGCATGCTCGGAAGCATTGAACTTCATTTTTTTAAGCGTTGGACACGATCGGATTTTTAACCAATGGTGTGTAGGCAAGACTGATGAAAGTCAGCTTCATCGGATATCCGATGAAAAAATCCATCGGTTTCGATTCCATCAGATATCCGATTGTGTGTACAGGGCTTTAGGGCCCTTTCTCACGTCCGCTCCGCCTGTCCGTTCATTACAAGTCCGTTAACGGACTTGTAATGAACCCCTATGGGAGCGGATCCGTTAGCGGATGATGCATCCGCTAACGTCCGCTAGATCCGCATCCGTTTTTGCGGACGGAAGAATGTCCTATTTTTCTTCCGTCCGGCCAAACGGATCGGATGCAAACGGACAGACGGTCCGTTTCCATCCGACTCCCCATAGGGGAGAGCGGAGGAGAGACGGGGCGGTCCCTGCACAGTGTGCGGGGACCACCCCATCCGCCGACAGCTGAGCGGAGACCCCCCCGCTGATCTGACAGGCACACGGAGCGGACCGAAAAACGGTCCACTCCATGTGAAAGGACCCTTATGGCCCATACACACGATCCGAATATCGGCCGACGGATCGTATGACTTTTTTCGCTTAATAATCGCGAGTAAAATAAAATAGGTTTTTAAACTCACGAAAATTATCGTACGATAGAAAAAAATGATCGGAAGTGATGTCACGTGTTGAAATGTATTTGTATTGTATTATCGGACGACGGCTGTACTGACTAAACGAAAATCGGACATCGTACGAGGAAAATTTTCGCGCTTGTCCGATCGAATTTAATCGGATGAACGGTCGTGATCGGCTGTCGAAAGTAGTGTACACACGATCCGAAAATCGTACGATTCATCATCGGACGATCGTTTTCGTCCGATATTCGGATCGTGTGTATGGGCCATTACTCTCCAAGATGCTCTTTGTTATACCCAATCATGTTACTGACCTGTTGCCAATTAACCTAATTAGTTATAAAATGTTCTTCCAGCTCATCTTTGTTAGTTCAGCTTTTTGTGTCCCAACTCTTTTGAGATGTTCTGCTGCCATCAATTTCAAAATGACCTAATTTTTTTTTTCTTTTAATGGTACCTATTCTATGTTTTCCCCTTTCTATTGTGAATAAAATATGGGTTGATGAGATTTGCAAATGCATTTTGTTTTTATGTAGATATTATGCAGCGTCCCAGCTTTTTTGGAATTGTGCTTGTAATTTGAATATTACCAGCCATCCCAGGGCCAGAAAACAAATCAATACTTTAACTGATCTATATCTTTTATATGTGTACATATGAAAGAAATGTTGAAACACAGATCTGCCTCTTTAAACTGTTAGATGTGCCAAATTAATGTTTGTGGTGCGTGCCTGGCAAATTAAGTTGCCAAATTATCCCTTTATTGAATGATATGCCTTGTGACTTGGGTAGTACTCATTCGAGTTTATATTGGATCCTGTGTCTGTTTGTATATGTCAGAATTTAACCACTTAAGACCCGGACCAATACGCTGGCAAATGACCCAAGGGGTTTTTGCGATTCGGCACTGCGTCGCTTTAACAGACAATTGCGCGGTCGTGCGACGTGGCTCCCAAACAAAATTTGCGTCCTTTTTTTCCCACAAATAGAGCTTTCTTTTGGTGGTATTTGATCACCTCTGCGGTTTTTATTTTTTGCGCTATAAACAAAAATAGAGCGACAATTTTTAAAAAAATGCAATATTTTTTACTTTTTGCTATAATAAATATCCCCCAAAAATATATAAAAAAACATTTTTTTTTCCTCAGTTTAGGCCGATACGTATTCTTCTACATATTTTTGGTAAAAAAAATCGCAATAAGCGTTTATCGGTTGGTTTTCGCAAAATTTATAGCGTTTTCAAAATAAGGGATAGTTTTATTGCATTTTTATTAATTTTTTTTTTTTTACTACTAATAGCGGCGATCAGCGATTTTTTTCATGACTGCGACAATATGGCGGACACTTCGGACAATTTTGACACATTTTTGGGACAATTGTCATTTTCACAGCAAAAAATGCATTTAAATTGCATTGTTTACTGTGGAAATGACAGTTGCAGTTTGGGAGTTAACCACAGGTGGCGCTGTAGGGAATGTGTGCCCTAATGTGTGTGTTTACAACTGTAGGGGGGTGTGGCTGTAGGTGTGACGTCATCGATCGCGTCCCCCTATTACAGGGATGACGCGATCGATGCTCCGGCCACAGAGAAGCACGGGGAAGCCGTGTGTACACACGGCTCTCCCCGTTCTTCCGCTCCAGGGACGGATCGCCGCACTGCAGCGGCGATCGGGTCCGCGAATCCCGCGGTCCCGGTCCTGGAGCTTCGGACCGGGTCGCGGGCGCGCGCCCGCGCCCCACGGCTGGGTACTAAAACCAACGTATATATAAGTTGATGTGCCCAGCCGTGCCATTCTGCCGACGTAAATGTGCAGTAGGCGGTCCTTAAGTGGTTAAAGGAATGATTTAGCAACCATGATATCCAATGTTATATTTGCTGTTTTAGGCTCCATGCACACTGAAACTGCAGTTTATTGGCGTTTTGGCTTTTTTTTTTTTTTTAAAGCCCATAAACTGAACTCTATGTTAGCCTATGTGCCCATGCACACCTGGGCGTTTTTTAGTGTTAATGAGCTTTGGAGTTTATTGGCTTTTTTCTGAACGCCCGAAATTTGCATTCAAAGTGCCGTTTTTTGGCGGGTAAAAATGCAAAATGCTCAAAAACGCCAGCGCCAGCGTTTTTTATCCATAAAAAAAAAAAAAAGCTAATAAAAGCTACACTGAAAAACGCTGATTAAAGCTATTGCAAAAACACTAAAAAAAACGTTGCAAGGCTCCCTGCAAAGCTACTGGCGTTTTTCTATAGCTTTTATCAGCTTCAGTGTGCATGGAGCCTCATGCCGCGTACACATGATCACTTTTTGTGATGAAAAAAAACGTTGTTTTAAAAAACGTAATTTAACTGCTTAACCACTTGACCACTGGGCACTTAAACACCCTTCCTAACCAGACCATTTTTCAGCTTTCGGTGCTCTCACATTTTGAATGACAATAACTCAGTCATACAACACTATAACCAAATGAAATTTTTGTCCTTTTTTTCCCCACAAATAGAGCTTTCTTTTGGTGGTATTTGATCACCTCTGCGGTTTTTAGTTTTTTCGCTATTAATGAAAAAAGAACGAAAATTTTGTAAAAAAATGAATTTTTCTTCATTTCTATCATAACATTTTGCAAAAAATTATTTTTTCCTCATACATTTGGCCTAAAATGTATACTGCTACATATTTTTGGTAAAAAAAAAAAAAAATTGGGAGATTATTTTAGTCTGGGTGAAAGTTATAGGGTCTACAAGCTATGGTACCAATTTCTGAAAATTGAACAATTTGATCACACCTGAAGTACTGACAGCTTCTGTCATTTCTTGAGACCCTAACAAGCCAGTAAAGTACAAATACCCCCCAAATGACCCCTTTTTGGAAAGTAGACATTCCAATGTAGTTAGTAAGAGGCATAATTAGTTTTTTGAAGTTGTCATTTGTTCCCACAATTCTTTGCAAAATTGGGATATTTTTTATTTTTTTCATACCATATTGTCATTATAACAGGTTATTTCTCTCACATGGCATATATATTCCACCAATGACCCCACAAAATATATTCTGCTGCTCCTCCTGAGTATGGCGATACCACATGTGTGAGACTTTTACACAGCGTGGCCACATACAGAGGCCCAACACCGAAGTAGCAACTTCAAGCATTCTAGGAGCATAAATCACACATCTAATCTCTCAACCACCTATTACACTTTTGAAGGCCCTGGAGCACCAGGACAATGGAAACACCCACAAAGTGACCCCATTTTGGAAAGCTAACACCCCAACGTATAATCTATGAGGCATAATGTGTCTTTTGAACAGTTAATTTTTTTGCCGATGTTTTTGGAAAATGTGGAAAAAAAATGAAAATGCATTTTTTTTACACAAAGTTGTCCATTTATAGGATATTTCCAACACATAGCATGTACATAGCAAAAATTACACCCCAAAATATATTCTGCTGCTCCTCCTGAGTATGGCGATACCACATGTGTGAGACTTTTACATAGCGTGGCCACATAGAGACCCAACATCCAAGAAGCACCATCAGGTGTTGTAGGTACACAAATTACACATCCAATTTCCTTACAATCTATCACATTTTTGAAGGCCCTTCATATTTCTAACACAGCATGCACATACCAAGAATTACACCCTAAAATACATTCTGCTGAGTAATGGTTAAAAAAAAAAGATTACCTGTGGTTTTAGTAGTACAATTATCCACAGGAGGAGGGGCAAGCTTGTATAGAAATTATCCACATAAAGGTGGTAACCCTTTCCAAGGAGTGGATATACAAGATCCCAAACAATCTTTCCGCTGGCTCCAATATATTCTGGACATTCAGGGGGATTCAGTTGGGTGTCCTTCCCTTCGTACACCCGGAAGGCGTAGATGTACCCTGTGACCCGGTCACAAAGCTTGTAGAGCTTAACTCCATATCGGGCCCTTTTGTTTGGTATATACTGCTTGATGCCAAGCCTGCCTGTGAAGTGGACCAATGACTCATCCACGGAAATATTTTGGTCGGGGACAAATAACTGGGGAAATTTCTCAGAGAAAAAATTTAGAAGTGGCCGAATTCTAAATAATTTGTCATGTGATGGGTCATTTCGGGGAGGGCACTGGGTGTTGTCGTTGTAATGGAGGAAACGCATTATGTGGTATTTGGTTCTTGACATAGTGGATGAAAAGATTGGCATGTGATGGATTGGTCTTTTGGACCAATATGAGTATGATTCATTTTTTTTTGTGATCCCCATGTTAAATGTTAGGCCTAAAAATATTTTAAATTCGTCCACTGTCAATGCTCTCCATTAATAGGGACGGGCGTAACTTGAATCAGGGTGGTCTGTTATAAATTGTTGTACATAGAGGTTGCACTGGGCCACGATGGAGGATAATAGGTCTTGGGTAAAAACTAAATGAAAAAAAATCAATAGGGGCAAAGTTCTCTGTGTTCACCTGAACACCTGGCTGGGCGGTGAAAGGTGGGACGTTTGCTGCTCCTGAATTGGAGGGAAGCCACATAGGGTTTTCAAGGGCATAGGGAAGGCTGGCATGGGTCCTAACCCTTTGGGGCTGAGATTCTGACACACTGCTGGTTCTTGGCCTTTGCTGCAGTGGTCTTCTGGATCGCACCGAGCTGCTGGTTGATGCCACTGCATTTCTGGTGGATCGTACTGAGCTGCTGGTTGATGCCACTGCATCTCTGGTGGATCGCACTGAGCTGCTGGTTGATGCCACTGCATCTCTGGTGGATCGCACTGAGCTGCTGGTTGACGCCACAGCGCTACTTGTGGTAGCCTGCTGCTCCATGTCAATACGTCTTTGTTTCATGGGCACACTTTGCTCTTCCTCTGAATCTGTAGAAGACCCACTGCTTTCAGTCGGTTCATATTCTGAATCAGATTTAGAGAGCTCCCCGCTGCTCTCGTCGGTCAAGCACATATGCTGGTATGCCTCCTCAGTGGTAAAAAAACTTTTTGCCATACTGGTGACTGTGGGCTGTGGTGACAAACTATGGTAGGGAAACTGGAACAGATATGGCTGCACTGATGGGTGCTGATGAGGCTGGTCTAATGAGGGTGCACTGACGGCACCGATGGGCACTGGTGGCACCGATGAGCACTGTAGTGGCACCAATGGAGCACTGATGGACACTGGCGGCACAAATGGGCACTGGTGTGGCACTGATGGACACTGGCGGCACTGATGGACACCGATAGGCACTGGTGTAGCACTGATGGAGCACTGACGGACACTGGCGGCACTGATGAGCACTGTATTGGCACTGGTGGTGCACTGATGGGCACCGATGGGCACTGATGAGCACTGTAGTGGCACTGATGAGCACTGATGGACACTGGCAGCACCGATGAGCACTGTATTGTCACTGGGCACGGTAGTGGCACTGACGGACACTGGCGGCACTGATGAGCACTGTAGTGGCACTGGTGGCACCGATGGGCACTGATGGGCACTGTAGTGGCACTGATAAGCACTGATGGACACTGGCAGAACCGATGAGCACTGTAGTGGCACTGGGAAGAGTAGTGTCACTAATGGAGCACTGGCGGCACTGATGAGCACTGTAGTGGCACTGATGCACCACTGACAGACACTAGCAGCACCAATGGGCACTGAAGTGGCAGAGGTGGCACTGGTGGGGACTGTAGTGGCACTGGTGGGGACTGTAGTGGCACTGGTGGGGACTGTAGTGGCACTGGTGGGGACTGTAGTGGCACTGGTGGGGACTGTAGTGGCACTGGTGGGGACTGTAGTGGCACTGGTGGGGACTGTAGTGGCACTGGTAGGGACTTTAGTGGCACTGGTAGGGACTTTAGTGGCACTGGTAGGGACTGTAGTGGCACTGGTGGCACAGATGGGGACTGTAGGGGCACTGATGGCTAGTGTAGTGGCACTGTGTGGCACTGCTAGGCACTGCTGGGCAAAATATAGATTCACTCACTGGTAAAAGCACTTCTCTCCTCACACGCTGTATCGGTGTGAGGAGAGAAGAGATAACCTCAGATTGACCCTTTTTTTTGTTTACACTTGTCTGCTCCCTCATTGGAGTGAGCGATCAGGTGGTGAAGAGCCGCTGTCATTGGCTCTTCACCGTGATCTGTGTTGCGTCGGGTCCCGCCGACCACAAAAACGTTTGCGTGCACGTCGAAGGGGGCGCGCAATCACCGCAAATCGGGACGACGTCCCAGGGACGTCGTCCCAAAATAACAGGATTGCGCTGTAGCAGTATTTCTGCTATAGCGCGGTTAGAAAGTGGTTAAGGACCGCCTCCCGCACCAATACGTCGGCAGAATGTCACGGCTGGGCACATCCACGTATATTTACGTCAGTAAATAGTACCCAGCCGTGGGTCACGGGCGCGTGCCCGCGGCGCGCTCCCGTGACCCGGTCCGAATCTCCGGGACCGCGGGATTCGCGGACCCGATCGCCGCTGCAATACGGCGATCGGTCCCCGGAGCTGAAGAACGGGGAGAGCCGTGTGTAAACACGGCTTCCCCGTGCTTCACTGTGGCCGCAGCATCGATCGCGTCATCCCTGTTATAGGGGGACGTGATCGATGACGTCACACCTACAGCCACACCCCCCTACAGTTGTAAACACACACAGGGAACACATAACCCCTACAGCGCCCCCTTGTGCTTAACTCCCAAACTGCAACTGTCATTTTTACAGTAAACAATGCAATTTAAATGCATTTTTTGCTGTGGAAATGACAATTGTCCCAAAAATTTGTCAAAATTGTCCGAAGAGTCCGCCATAATGTCGCAGTCATGAAAAAAATCGCTGATCGCCGCCATTAGTAGTAAATAAAAAAAAAAATAATAAAAATGCAATAAAACTATCCCTTATTTTGTAAACGCTATAAATTTCGCGAAAACCAACCGATAACCGCTTATTGCGATTTTTTTATTTTTTTTTACCAAAAATGGGTAGAAGAATACGTATCGGCCTAAACGGAGGAAAAAAAATGTATATATATTTTGGGGGGATATTTATTATAGCAAAAAGTAAAAAATATAGAATTTTTTTCAAAATTGTCGCTCTATTTTTGTTTATAGCGCAAAAAATTAAAACCGCAGAGGTGATCAAATACCACCAAAAGAAAGCTCTATTTGTGGGGAAAAAAGGACACCAATTTTGTTTGGGAGCCAAGTCGCACGACCGCGCAATTGTCAGTTAAAACGACGCAGTGCCGAATCGCAAAAATGGGCAAGGTCCTTTACCTGCATTTTGGTCCGGGTCTTAAATGGTTAAAATGATCGTGTGTGGGCAAAACTTAGTTTTATGTCTTCTGAAAAACGACCAAAAAAAAATTCGAACATGCTTGAATTTTTTATGTCGTTTTTCAGAATGTCGTTTTTTGTGTCATAAAAAATTATCGTGTGTGGGCAAAACGACGTTTAAAACGACGTTTTTGAACCCACGCATGCTCAGAGGCAAGTTATGAAACGGGAGCTTCAATGGAATGGAGTGCCGTCGAACGTGTCTTACGTAACCGCGCTTTGCAAGAGCATTTTCAGAAAAAAAGTTTGAAAAACGTTTTGTTTCGTGAGATAAAATTATGTTTTTTTTCATCACAAACAGTGATCGTGTGTACGCGGCATCAGGCACACTTAAGCTGATAAACTGCAGTTTATTGGCGTTTTGGCTTTTTTTTTTTTTAAAGCCCATAAACTGAACTCTGTGTTAGCCTATGTGCCCATGCACACCGGGGCGTTTTTCAGTGTTAATGAGCTTTGGAGTTTATTGGCTTTTTTCTGAACGCGTTTTTTCTGAGCGCGTTCAAAGTGAAGTTTTTTGGCGCGAAAAAACGCTAAAAACGCAAAACGATGAAAAATGCTCATAAATGCTCAAAAAGCTGACGCCAGCGTTTTTTTTGCGTTTTTTTTTTTTATCCATTAAAAAAAAAAAGTAAAAAAAAAAAGGTGATAAAAGCTACACTGAAAAACGCTGATTAAAGCTATTGCAAAAACGCTAAAAACTGTTGCAAGGCTCCCTGCAAAGCTACTGGTGTTTTTTTTATAGCTTTTATCAGCTTCAGTGTGCATGGAGCCTTATAAGTAAGGTTTTTGTTGTGCTTTTGTGAGCTTCAAAGATATGTATTTAGAATGCAATACATTCACAGTTTTTTAAATAAACGTATACGTTTGCTGATAGATTAAACGTTTTAGAGTAAATACGACCAGTTGTCCTTTTCAATATCAGGGTAACAGAGCTTTACAGATATTGATATTATTTTGATTTATTTATAATATCAGTTATAGTTGTAACTGTCTAGAATTGGTAATACTAATGTGCATACCAATTTACATGTGTCTAATATCACATGCAGGTTATCAAATGAAATATGCTATAGATGCTCCACCGGACTGGAGAAAAGAAATCCCCAAACCTTTAGCCACCGAGTCACGGTTTCATTATCAAGTTCAACCTCGTGCTCCAGAACTGGATGACGTTACTCACAAATACGGATGTTACTCAACCAAACACCTCACAGCAAAGGGAGTTAGTAAGTTCCGTCTGGATCATATTAACATGTACTGTGTTATTTCTGTAAATGTGGAGGAAGTTGGCCCTTTAAAATGTAGTCTTGATAAAGCTAAAATTGCATATAATGGCTAAAAACACAAATAGTATTTTATCCCATAGAACTGGTGTCCATATTTATGTAAGTTAAAACTTTACCCTGAAATTTTTTTTTTTTTGCCATACAGTTTTTTTTTTTCAAAAGAGATTTTATAGAGTGTATTTATAAAAAAAAAAATTGTTCAGTGAAAACGAATTAACAATAATTCTGTGCAAATGTGGCAAGAAAACAAAAAGTTGGTTCGGTCCGTGTTCATTCGCTCCCCCATAGGGGAGAGCGGAGAAAAGACAGGGCGGTCCCTGCACAGTGTGCGGAGACCCCCCTGTCAGCCGCCGGCTCAGCGAGGATCAACAAAGCGATCCCCGCTGAGCTTATGGACATACGGAGGCGGATCATTACTAATCCTCCATCTGTGAAAGGGGCCTAAAGGTGAAAAATAACCAAGGCGCGAATCATTTCTTTTGTGGTGGTGTTGGTCAAAAAGGAGCAAATTCTGTAAATGTTGCAGAGGTTAAAGGGGTTGTAACGAGCCCCCGTTGTACTTACCTGACCGTTCGAATCTCCCGGGCGCGTCCACGTCGTCCTCTTCGGTTCCCAGCCTGGCCGTTGATTGGCTAGGCTGGGCGGATTGATAGCAGCGCAGCCATTAGCTAGCGCTGCTGTCAATCAGGGCGGATGACGCGGCGCGCTGGGGGGCGGAGCCGAGTGATACAGTCGGCGGCTATGGCCGCCGCTGTATCACGGGAGCGCGCTCGCAAAAGCTTTCCTCCATGCGAGCGCCCTCGCATGAAGAGGGAAAGCTTTTGCGACGAGGAGCCCAGACAGCCGCCGATGGACCCCAGAAGACAGGTTTCCGGGCCACTCTGTGCAAAACGAACTGCACAGTGGAGGTAAGTATCACATGTTTGTTATTTTTTTTTTTTTTTAATCCCTGACTTTAGTGTCCCTTTAAGGTCTAGATTTAGCCAGTGATTGGATGTGTGGCTGAAGGAGAGATCAGAGTCTAGGATTACACCCAGCACCCTGGTGTGTGTGGGAAGGACCCATGGTTGTGCAGTTGCTCTCAATGGTAAAGTCATGGGGGGGAGGACGGGTAGGAGGAGAACCAGGACAGACCAGAGTCACGCAGGCCAAGAGAGTGCAGTTTATTGACGAGTGGGTGGTCAACTGTGTCAAAGGCAACAGAAAAGTCTAATAGTATGAATGTGGAGTACTGGATGTTGGTTTTAGCAGTTAGTAGGTCGATGGTGAATTTTAGTAGGGCAGTTTCAGTGGAATGCTGTGGGCAGAAGCTGGACTGAAGGTCAGTGACGTAGCAACTCATACAGTTGTGGCATTCAAGAAGCTTGGAGGCAAACGGGAACAGGGAGATGGTTCGCGCTATGGGGAGTTTTTCTTTTCCTTATGTTACGAGTCAATTAGCCAGCAAACAAACCTATGCTTTGAATGACTTGACCATCAGAGAGAGATTAATTAACTATCCAGGTGTCTGGAAGCGACCTCTCCACATGCTAACGGGCATTTAACCCAAAAAGCCTGGTGAGTGTTGAATTTGAGGGGAGGGGAATCACGGAGGTGCCTAACATTCATCTGTCAAGCCCCCTAATGAACACGTTCAGGAGTTCATTTTAATTTGGACTTACCCTTAATAGGATGTTTTATCCCAATCGGGTGTTTTTTTCTTTTAAGTCTAAACACTGCATAGCGCTGCTTTAGCCTTATGGCTCATCAGACATGGACTTTTAGGGCTTATGAGTATACATTTTTTGTGATTATAGCAGCTGCTTGTTTTATTTTTAATTGTATTAATTTACCCAAGTGCCAGGTAAGTGATATTAGATTACTTTAGGTTTTGAATAAATAATAAAAACAAATATTTAAAATTACGCCTCTCTGCGAAATGGTGAAAATCGAAGGTATGCAAAACTGTAAATAAGTAGCTTACTCAAATAAGAGTTTATCATTTTTTCACTTACCGGTACGTCTTTTAGAGGTTGTAAAAGACCTCCCCAAACCATACATTTTCTGAAACCCCACCTAAACCATACATATTCTGACCCCCCCAAACCATACATTTTCTGAAAGCATAGGACTGGTAGAATAAAAAGATGATGATACCGATTTTGTAGGTCCTGTGATAATTGTGCAAATGATTATCAAATCAATATTTTTTCTAAAAATACACTATAATTATTATTAACATACACAAACACAACATAACGTATAGAATTTCAACTAAATTCCAACTAAAACTTGGATAAAAATATTGAGTTAATATATAATGCTCTGGGGGTCATTCACATGGGTGATGTGGTTTATAAAATGTGAATCAGCACTTTGTTTATGTGACTAGAGTTGCATGCAGGCAGCCTATATTACATTATGGGAACACAGCAGCTTTATGAACACAGCCACAGGCCCAAAATTAATAGGCGTGTAGGTACAGGTGTGCAGCGCTGAGTGCACTGTACATTCAGCTGGTGCCCTGAAAAAACTGTCAAATTAGGACCTCGGTCTATGTTCATACAGCTGCTACATCCCGATACAGGAAGGCTCCATCCCAAGCACCTGTGTGAGTGAGCCCTTAATTTTGTGTTTTTAATTTTTTTTAAACAATCCTATTCTGGTGAGGAGGCTTTGGTGAAATGTTAAGTCTCAACAGACTCCTAGTGTCATTTTTTTTGAGACAAAGAAAGTGATTAACCACTTCCATACCAGGCACTTACGCACCTTCCCGCCCAAGCCAATTTTCAGCTTTCAGCACTGTCGCAATTTGAATGACAATTGCGCGGTCATGCTACACTGCACCCAAACAAAATTGGCGTCCTTTTTTCCCCACAAATAGAGCTTTCTTTTGGTGGTATTTGATCACCTCTGCGTTTTTTTTTTTTTGTGCAACAACTAAAAATAGAGCGAAGATTTTGAAAAAAAAATAAAGTTTTTATTTTTTTCTGTTAATTTTTTTGTAAATGAGTATGTTTTCTCTTTCAATTATGGGCACTGATATGGTGGCACTGATGGGCACCGATGAGGTGGCACTGATGGGCACCGATGAGGTAGTTCTGATGGGCACCGATTAGGTAGCACTGATGGGCACTGATAGGCGGCGCTGGTATTGGGCACTGATGGGCACTCATGGGCGGCACTGATGGGCACTCATGGGCGGCACTGATGGGCACTCATGGGCGGCACTGATGGGCACTCATAGGCAGCACTGGGCACTGATAGGCGGCACAGGTGGGCACTGATAGGCGGCACAGGTGGGCACTGATAGGCGGCACAGGTGGGCACTGATAGGCGGCACAGGTGGGCACTGATAGGTGGCACAGGTGGGCACTGGTAGGTGGGCACTGGGCATGGATTGGCACTGTGGGGTGGCACTGACAGACACTGGGGTGGCACTGATGATCACTGAGGGGTGGCACTGATGGATCAATGTTGCCAATCAGTGCCCATGTGTGGGCACTGATTGGCATCATTTTTTTTTACTGCCACCCCTTTTTTTTTTTGTCTTTTTTTTTTTTGTCTTTTTTTTTTTTTTTTTTTTGTCATTTTTTTGTGTCTTTTTTTTGTATTTTTTTTATTGTCCTGGTGGTCTAGTGTGGCGATCCGAGGGGGGGCTGCGCTGATAAACAATCAGCGCGAACCCCCCCTGTCAGGAGAGCCGCTGATCGGCTCTCCTGTACTCGCGTCTGTCAGACGCGAGTGAGGAAGAGCCGTCGGCGGCTCTTCCTGTTTACATCGTGATCAGCCGTGATTGGACACGGCTGATCACGTGGTAACGAGGCTCCGCCGGAGACTCGTTACCGAGATCGGAGGTGCAGGGTGTCAGACTGACACCCCGCATCACCGATCGCCGCGCTGCGCGCCCGCACGGGCGCGTGCGGCATGAAATCGTGCTAGACGTTTGAGAACGTCTAGTCACGATTTCATAACCACTTCCCTGCCGTAAATCGGCTATTGGCCGGGCGGGAAGTGGTTAAGGACACAGATTCCTCAATCCCTTTCTCTGAAGCTTCAGCTGCACTGCAGAATGGATGAACAGTAAGTTCTTCTGTTCACAAACGGAAGCATAGTAAACAACATTTCAGAACTGATCACTCACTGGAGTTGATTTACTAAAACTGGAGAGTGCAAAACCTGGTGCAGCTCTGCACGGAAACCAACTTCCAGGTTTTGGTGTCAAAGCTTAATTGAACAAGCTGAAGTTAGAGGCTTCCATGCACAGCTTCCCAGGTTTTGCACTCTCCAGTTTTTCGTAAATCAACCCCGCTGTGTTCATTCAGGAAATGAAGGGATTGGTAAAAGTTTACCAACTCCCTGCTCTTCGTTCTGAAACCTATCTCCCTGTCCCCTAACAGCAGATGATAGCTGGCAGGAGGGAGAAGAAGAGAAGCAGGGCTGTGTGGGGTGGGGTTCCAAGGCATCTGTGCTGCAGGAGGGGAATCTAAAATAGGTGGGGAGGATGGAAGTGGTGGGGGGATCTATTCTGACAAACAATTTTCCTGTAGCTCCCTACAGAAGGTGACAGCCAGCCGGAGGGAGAGGAAGAGAAGCAGGCAGTGCTGCAGTGGGCACTGGAGGATAGGTGCTGCCAGGGGGGAGATTAGAGCGGTGGGGGTATTTTAGAGAGCGGGGGAAGTACCAGAGTGGAAAGAAGTGGTGGAAGCAGAGGAGACAGGACAAGAACAGAGGCAAGTTGGAAAGTGGATCACATTTCAGGTGAATAGCTACGATCAGCAACTTGTCAGCCACTGATCACAGCTATTTCTTTATTCAGCAATGTCTGCTGAACAATTTTTCTATAATTTCAGGGTCACTTAAATACAAGCAACATATGGCATACTGACTTGGCCCCTGGAAGCCATTCTATCCCACGTGTTGCTGGCAGTGAAAGGGTTAAACGTTTCCTGAAAGCCAGTCAGTGAATTATGACTGATTTTTCGGCCACTAGAAACATTGAATAATTCTAGTTCCTTCAATCAGTTGTGTGTGTGGTCTCCACAGTATATGACCTTTTGTATAATGGTATCATCTGCACAATAATTATACCCAAGATGATTGATGCGGGCACAGCTCAAATTTTTAAACCTGTCCTATTTAATTTCCCTTGACGTTTTAGTTCCTGCCGTGACATATGCTCATATCAGAAACCAACAAAACAGAACTCAGCTGACCACATATCAGAGACATTTCGGAAAGGAGTATGTTGACCTTTCTGGTCTTGTAGCTTCACTGAATCCCGCAGAGCTGGCATGCTATCTAAAGAGTGTCCCTAATGAAGGTAATGGATGTCTTTATCATTCTTCTGTATACCATGTTTTCTCTGAAAAGGAAATTGCTTTTTTTTTTGAGTGACTTACATGAAATTTCTTACAAATGACAGAAAGAAGAATGCTTGAGACGTTTCTAAAAGCCTTCCGGGAAAATGACAATCAACACTTAGAAAAAAAATCAACTCAAACCAAATTAAACTGATGACTGGAAGAAGACGTGACTTTCTACCGCTAATCTGTGTGACAATTTCCCCCCCTCTAAGATGATCGTTGTGAAATTCTGGTGTTAAAAAAAAGACTACCCTGGCAAGGTTTTGATTGCCTAATTCATAAAATTGATATTTTTTAAGTGCTTCTATTTTGTGCTATAGAGATCCTCTATCCCTTCCTATTTTAATCGGGAATAGATTTAGATTTCCACTGCAACACCACCCTTTCATGAAATTTAATGCAGTAATATAACTCAGTTTCTGGGGGTCACATCAAACAAGGGACAAGCGCAATGGCCCTGAACCATCTAAGGGAGGGCCTTGTTAATTGAATCAGTATTTTAAAATAGTTAAAGTGTTAGTTCACCCAACAAAAAAATCTGTAAAGGGGACCAAGCACCGGACACCCTGCCAGTGTTCCCAACCTACCAGATTGACATTTACTGGCACAGCCACGCTTTTACTGGCATTTTCAAGGTACAATATTACAGTTTTAAGTGCAATTGTCAGTGTTTAGCCTACAAACAAGTACAATATGCAATTAGCAATGCGATAAATGAAAGATATGAAGGAAAAAACATATTTCCTATTTCGATAGAGTAAGTAAGTAGCTCAGGAACAGGATGCAGGAGGGCAAGAAATTAGAATGGGCAGGCACACACACACATGAAATTGACTCTCACAGTGACACTGACAGCAGCATTGATGATGACACCTCACCGACATGACACGTCCCCTCCTGAGTCACAGTAATGCTGCGGAATTTCCGACAACAAATGTTTGATGGGTGCTTGTTGCCGGAAATTCCAACCGTGTGTAGGCTCCATCGGACTTTTGCTGTCAGAATTTCCGACAACAAAAATTTGAGAGCTGGTACTAACATTTTCCCACAACTTGTCGAAAATCGTGTACACAATTCCAACACACAAAGAGCCGCACTGGCTATTGAACTTAATTTTCCTCGGGTCGACGTACGTGTTGTACGTCACTGCGTTCTTGACGTTCGCAATTTCCGACAACATTTGTGTGACCGTGTGTATGCAAGAGAAGTTTGAGCCAACATCCGTCGGAAAAAATCTACGGTTTTGTTGTCGTAATGTCCGATCGAGTCCTGAGAGTCCTGCTCCTGGCTTGCCTTGCTCCTGTCCTACAGACCTGCACATGAGACTTTGACCGCTCCGTTTCCTTGCACCATGACAAGCTCAGGCATCACCTCCGCCACACCCGCCCAGATAATGATGACACCTCACCTAAAATACATGTCCCCTCCTAATTAATAGTGACAGTCAGTCTGTCTCCACGCCAGGTGGTTCCTTCGGTCCACTCCAGTCTAAACAGCATTTACAGTCCCGCTCTCAGCTTGCCTTACTCCCCGTCCCGCAGACTTGCACATGAGGCTTCGGCCGCTCCACTTGACTCCCTCATACCATGACATCACACGGCACATTCTCCCACCGCCTCCGTTATCCTCCAAGCTGCAAATCTCTGCATAGAGTGGGGCTGAGAGTGCAATCGTCACATTCTGGTGGCAGCATCTGAGATTGCCGCGCTTACTTCGTGATGGAGATGCTAGCCCTCCAACATCCATTTAGTAACAATCTCCTGCTGACTTGTGTGTATTACCCTAACCTTCCCTCCTTGATCTTCTAAATGTGATTAACCATCTTCCATGGGATGAGAACTGGAGAGACTGTTGTGTTTAAAGGATAAGTTCACCTTTTGTAACATGTTACACCCATATTCATTGTGTAACATGTTGCAAATTCACCGGCCCCCAGACCTCCCGGCTCCCCAATGTGACAGGCGCTGGGTGATCTTCTTCCCCGCTCTGTCACACTCTACAGAGAATGTAGCCATGCGGGGCTCGTAGCGGTGCCACATAACTCATTCACAACGTTTTGAAAATGGAAAACTGCAAGGTCTGGCAGCCTTAGTGGCTATCGGCTTGTATTTCTTAATAAACTACCAGGGTGCTGTGTTAGTTCATTGATCCTTCCTGCTAGTGTGCAACTGCTTGGCCGTACGATATTCACCCAAACAGCTTACATGCAGAGTCTACAAGAGCCCTGCATAGCACCCACTATCTGCTGTTCATAGGAGCAATGCTTTCCAGGCTCCCAACAAAAAAATAAAATTCATGCAATTTTTTTACCTGCAAAAAGATGTGCTTTTTTTTTTTTTTTTTTTTTTATTAACTTATCTTTTTATCGTTTATACCAATCTGCCTACTACACATGAAACTGTTTTGACTGCTTAGTATATTTGTATCCTATTGGGCCCTTTCTCAATGGATGAGGCTTTATGGAGTTTGTACTTTTTCTTAGTACAGATCAATAAAAGGTGCAAAAAAAAAGAAAGGACATGACCCGTTTTTTCTTTCACATATTTTTTATTGATTTTTCCAAAGGTACGAGTAGGTACATAGTAGGAAAACAAAGCATACAAAAAATATATATTGTTTGATAGCTAGGATTCCCAGTACACTGAGTAGAGATGAAAGGATATAACATCTATACACACACATTCAAAGGATAATCAAGGAATAAAGTGCTGGAAGCAGAAACGCATAGATGTGAGCGTCTGTTTGGGTGAAGGCAGGAGAGATGTGTCAGTAGATTTTTTCTGGCAGTGTATTTGGACCGAACTCTTTACATCAGATTTTAATGTAAGTACCGTGTATTCTAGCCCGGTTTTCTTTGTAACACCAGCTGAGTACTCATTTTAATTGGTTAGTTCACCTGTAACCCAATGATAACATATTAGAGCAGTATATAGGCGATTGTGGTGACTAGCTCCAATAGGTAATGACTAACCGCCTATAACCGTCTACCTCTTTGTCCCCTGCTCCATCTGTCAACCACTTGTCATATGAAGCTTCAATAAAAGGATTTTTGGAAGTACAACCGTCTGGAATTATTTCTTCAAAGACCTAATTTAATGTTGATAGGGGGGGGGGGGGTGTACGAGGGGATAATGTTAGCTATAATGTAAAAATCAAGAAAGTATGATGAAGGTAAAGGAGGGAGTTGGGGGGGGGGTGATGGGGCCCAGCCAGAGGCTTCCACTGCACAGGGCTTCATTGGGTCATAATTTAAACAAAAGTATGGAGTTGTCAAGATTCAGGTTGAGGTTGTAATCGAGTCAAAGTAAACATATTTAAACATTTAGCGTCTCATTCAATATAATATTGCTTCACCACCATGAAGTTCAGAGAAGGTTGTCTTCAGGATTAAGAAAGTATGATGAAGGTAAAGGAGGGACTTGGGGGAGTGATGGGGCCATGCCAGAGGCTTTCACTGCACAGGGCTTCTTTGGGTCATAAATTAAACAAAAGTATGGAGTCGTCAAGATTCAGATTGAGGTTGTAATCGAGCCAAAGTAAACATATTTAAACATTTAGGGTATTAATCAATGTAATATTGCTTCACCTCCATGAAGTTCAGAGAAGGTTGTCTTCAGGATTTAGCTATGGTTTGACATATAGCTAGAAAGATAAAGATTGTTATTTTTCTTTCATTACTGGTGAGATCAGAGACTGGTCTGTTGAGTAAGGCTTCCCAAGGGTTGCAAACAAGGTTATTATTAAGGATGGTTCTGATCAAGTTGTATATCCATAGCCATAATTTTTGGATCCTAGGGCACTGTCAACAGATGTCATGTAGTGTGGGAGGCAGTGGGTGTAAACTTAAATCAAAATAACATCTTGTGGACATTCTTGGGCCAAAATTACCCATGTTTTTTAATGCGGCACAATAAATGATGTGCATTGCGGGGGCACTGTTTGCAATGGTGCAATGTAGAACAACAAAAAATTTTTTTTTCGTTATACAAAGGGTAACTCATGCATAGATATTTACTGTTAGTTGCAAGTCTGAGTATATTCAGAAGGCATTTGGATGTTTAAGTATATTTCACATGTTTGTTGTGACATTCTGTAATTAAGCACTTTAAAGCCCCCTCGTTGTTCCTGTCTGACAGCTTCTTACTAAATTGCAAAACAAAAGAACAGATTCTTCTGGACACCCGCACTCCGAATAATAATTTCCTTTATTGTAAATCCAAATAGAAAAACAGCACTACATGTCACAGCACACAGGCAGAGCTTTCACACCATGCTTATGCCTGGATTCACAGACATCGGCGCACATTTATGCCGCCGTAGCGTATCTCTTTTACGCTACGCAGCGCAGAGAGGCGTAAGCCGAAGTGGGTGTGATCCATGCTAATGAAGCGTGACCCCATGCAAATGATGGGCCGGGCGCCAGACAAGTACTTAAAACGAACTGCGCATGCGTCGAGACGTAGACGTATCCCCGTGCGCATGCGCACAACCACGTCGGAACAACTGCCAAAGATACGCCGGATCACTGTATACGCCGTTACCGTAACCTATGCCCAGCCAGACTCACGTTGGCCCATATTCACAGACGTCCAACGTACAATACGTAGGTTTGTGTTCCCTGGTCCATACCTTTGCATGGGTTGCACCTCATCTATGGGGAATAACTTTACGCCGACGTAAAATTTACGCAAACCACGTATATCATGCGCCGGGCGCAAGTACGTTCGTAAATCGCCGTATCTCCCTCATTTGCATATTTGAATAGAAAATCAATGGGAGCGCCACATGCGTCCAGCGTAAATATGCGCCCACTCGACACCAGCGTAGGCAAGTTACGTCAGTGGGTTGAAGTCTGTTTTTAGGCGTATCTTAGTTTGTGGGTCCGGCGCACAGATACGACGGCGCATATTTGCACTTACGCGGCGTATCTGGAGATACGTCGGCACAAGTGCTTTGAAATCCGGGCCTTAGTGTTTAGTATAATTATAGCGTGAAACGCGTCAGTTCTGTCGGTGTGCTGTCACATGTAGTGCTGTTTTTCTATTTGGAATAAAGGCAATTTTTATTCGGAGTGCGGCTGTCCAGAAGAATCTGTTCTTTTGTTTTGCAATCTCATATGCATTGCCTGCACCCGTGGTTCTGGGAGAAGCAATTATTTTGAAGATTTCCACACCTGAGCGGCTTCTTTCTCTTTAGCTTCTTACTAAAGAAATCAGTGCTTAGGTATACAAATTATAATATGTGCACAATCACCAAGTGCTTATCTGAACATGCCCCATAGTAACGTATATTTGATATTTGTCTTTGCATCTTCTTTCAGTCATACAGTATTTGTAAGGGTATGCACACAATGGCAATTCTTTTATAGCCATGTGATGTTGGCATCTAATTCCTTTTGCTACAGGTTAGAACAAATCATTTTTGTCATCAGCAAAAGAAAGGTTGGTATCCCCTAAAATGCAAGGTCCATGAAACCTCCAGTGTTTACCAAGAATATTCGAATGCCTTGTACACACAATCGTTTTTTTCCGGCGGTAAAAAGTCTACCGGCCGTGTTTATGCTCCACTGCAGGTTTTCCCCATAGGGGAACAGCCAGGTTGAAAACCATCAGGTATCCCGGCGGGAAAATTGAGAATGTTCTCTTTTTTTTTCTGTCGGGAGCATAAACACGGCTGGGATTCCTGGCCAAAAGCTCTCATGGTAGTTTTTCTGCCAGGAAAACCGGTCATGTGTGTACGAGGCATAAGCTGATATTGGTGGTACTTCATGACACATTGTGGTTCTCGTCCTAGCCCATAACAGTAGTATCCGATGTGCTCCCACTTCTGTCAATTAAATGCTGTGAGGAATGGGGGAAGAGGGGTGCGAGGTCAAGCCACACCGGCTATGGGGGCAAATGGAGAAGAGGAGGGGCCTGGATCACCAGAGGGGACCCCAGAAGAGGACAATCCGGGTTGCTCTGTACAATACCATTACACAGTGCAGGTAAGCATAACATGTTTATTATTTAAAATTTAAAAAAATACCTTTAGTAACACTTTAACAACAAAGACCCTGACCAATATGACCTTTCCACAAATAGAGACCTGATGGAGGTGCAGCTGATACAACAATCTGCTTCACTTATTAAGGCAATCAATTATTGCATAACAACCAAACAGCTGTTTCTTTCTAAAATCTGGAATCTGATTTGTCAATTGGTGGCTGTGGACCAGGGATGGACTGGCCATTGGGACTACAGGGAGTTTCCAGGTGGGCCGACGGCTCAGTGGGCCGGCTTCAGTGACAGCAGACTGCCGCCCCCTCCGCTCCTTTGTCTTTCCCTTTCCGGAGCGCTCACCTCCTCATCCTCCCGCAGCGCTCACCTGGGGGGAACAGAGAAGAAGGGGGAGGACCAGAGAAGCAGGGACGACGACAGAGGAGCATGAGGAAGGGGACAGACAACTGACTCAACAGCTGTGGCCTGGGAGTTTCTCACTTCTGCCTAATCTTGTCCCATAAGGGGGAGCACCGAACCGACTCTTTGCCCCGGTTAAAAAAATGTCTAGCTTCCCCACTGGTACTGCCTATAAAAGTACCAGTACCAGCCATTCTACTCTAATAAAGTAGAACAGCTAGTGGCTAGTGGAGGGGGAGAGGGGGCTTGGGTGGCCAGGGGGTGAGGGGGGCGGGAGTTGTCCGTCCGCCATGGAAGAGACCTGTCTGGATAAAGTCCAGGGCCAAAGTTTTGTCCCAGTCCAGCCCTGCTGTGGACACTGCTGGAAAGATGACCACCTGCTTATATGTCAACTATGAATTTGTAAGTAAGAGGTTGTGGGAAATGTAAAATAAAGGTTCTGTACATTATAGCATATGATGCATTTATAATTTAGCTTAGTTTGGGATTAACACGACTTGCATTGCATGCCTTATCGAAGGGCACTGTTTCATTTTAGCTTAAAGGGTCACTAAAGGAAAAAAAAATTGGGCTGAAATGACTGTTTACAGGGTATAGAGACATAAAAGTTAACTGATTCCTTTTAAAAATAGATAAAAATCAATCATATAATCAACCTACAGTTCTAGTTTTGTTTTTGCTGTTATTTCCTGTCTCTCTGATGTACAGAGGCAGAGAGCCAATAGAGGGCAGTGATGGTTTGTCTAAAACCCCTCAGCACCAACCCAGTTTCAGTTTACACACAGTAATCACACCTCCTTGATTAGTGACCACAGTGAGAAAGCTCCCAGCACTGTGGTTATAAGGAAACAGACAACCAGGAAGTGTGGAGATCAGAGAAGAATTACAGCAACTTCAAAGCAAAAACGAACAATGAGGACATGAAAACAGCACTGCAGTAAGGTAAAGGAAGCTATTTAGCTAAAAAAAAAATCCTTTAGTGACCCTTTAATTAAAAAAAAGATGATATTTTCAACTGAATAATTTATTTTGAAGTACCCTCCCCCAGTTGAGACCACTAGATCCTTGACAAATTTTTACAATCTTTACCTTGAGAAATGTATGACTTCCCACCCTCTATCTACATTCTATAAACTTCACATAGAAAAATACTCGTAAACCAAACCTTATATATGAGAGATTGGGTACAGGAGATAGTGTATCGTGCATGCTTGCTGACCTACAGAGTCATTAATTACTGCATGTTTTGTTGATACACCCAAAAATATAAAGAACTAAAAACAAAGGGCCAGATTCACAGAGCGATTACGCCTGTCTAACTAGTGTTAGACTGGAGTAATTTCAAATGCTCAAACCATGAATAGACGGCTGCGGGCTTCAATTCGACTGGATTACGTGTTTGTACGCCTTCGGATCTACGCTGCAATAAAATTGCGGCCACTGGGTGGACTTCCCGTCGTTTTCCGCGTCGGGGTATGCTAATGAGCTTTTGCCGGCGATCCCAGAAATTACGATCTTCAATCGCAATCTCTTACGGCACCTTTAGTCATCTTTTTTTTACGTAACACTATACCAGCTTTTTGCTGCTCTAATATTAGACAGCCCATGTTAAGTATGGCCGTCATTCCCGCGTCAAATTTCTACGTTTTCCGACGACCTTTATTATTTTTTACGTAAGTCGTCCGGGAATAGGAATGTTCGTAAACGCCGCTACTCAAACAACGAATGACGTAATGAATGGAGCATGCGCAGTTCGATCGCCGCGGGGACGCGCTTAATTTAATTTAATTTAGCGTACGGGCAAAAATCTACCAGGATTCGGTGTAGAGCCTGGTAAAATACGGCAGCGTAGAGTATTTCGATTACGCAGCGCAATATTAAGTGTATCTGAATCTGGCCCAAACTATTTTCATGAGGGTGCAAGTTACCAGTAAAATTGACTAACATGTTCCCAAAGGTCTTTTCACAATGGAGGAATTGTGATCAGGTGGATCTGTCCTAAAATCAGATTTCTGGCTAGCTATTACAATGTATATATCTTAGATATTATCAATCAAGATCTTGAAGACAATGCATTGACCCTCATTTTCCATCACACTCAAATACTGATCAAAAGACATCCCCACCTCCTCAATGCAGCCAAGCAGAGGCGGCTCTTTAATTAGGCAAATGAGGCTGTCGCCTAAGGCCTCACACTCACAGGGGCCCCGTGGTCACCTAACTTACCCATTGCATTACCGCAGTTTTAAGGGACAGGGGACCCCAACGCTGCTGTGCTCAAAAGCGGGGCCGCCTCGTCACTAACAACCAGTAAATATCAGTGACACCACCCTTTGTGTTATCAATGACCCAGCATGCCCTCTGTCAATTATGTCACATGGAGGCAAGTGACATCACCCCCGCCCCTTAGTTATTAAAGAGCAGGATCTGAGGGCCACCTTGTTAAAGGGGGCTTCCAGATTTTGATAAGCCCCCTTGCCAGCAGACCCCCACAACCACTGGCCATGGTTGTGGGGAAGATGCTCTTGTTCTTTGAATTATTTTTCCCATCATGGGTGTGAGTGGGGCCCCCCCATGTCAAGTTTTGCCAAAGGCCTCACAAAGCCTAGAGCCGCCTCTGCAGCCAAGAGCTTAAAGGGGCTGTAAAGGTTTGTTTTTAATTTTCTAAATAGGTTCCTTTAAGCTAGTGCATTGTTGGTTCACTTACCTTTTCCTTCGATTTCCCTTCTAAATGTTTTTTTTCTCTGTTTTCTTTGTCTGAATTTCTCACTTCCTGTTCCTCCTCAGTAAGGTGTTCAGTAAGCTGTTCTAAATGACTTTCCACCGCTCGGATGATGGTGGAAAGCTTTCTGAGGAGGAACAGGAAGTTGGAAATTCAAACAAATAAAAAAAAATTTAGAAGGGAAATCGTAGGAAAAGGTAAGTGAACCAACAATGCACTAGTTTGAAGGAACCAATTTAGAAAATAAAAGACGCACCTTTACAACCCCGTTAATCTCTACACTGTAGAGATGGGAGAGGTCATAATAATAATAAAGCTGATCTCTCATGTGTATATCTCCAATGTCTGGGTACACCGTGGTGTTCTATGAGGAGATGACTCTTGGTTCAGTCAGTCAAGTGAGTGTGGTTTTCTGGGCTCCGCCCCTTTTCTCCTGGCATGGCTAGTGCTGTTCCTCTTCCCGCGGTTGTTGGATCCCTCCATCCATTTGGTAAACAAGGCCGGGATACTCCTCCGTAGACATGTGCAGAATGAAAACAATTGTTTCGTTTCATTTTGATTAGTTATTTACACAAATTTGTTTAGTTAAATTTGTGTCATTCGTTTTGTTTATTCATTTTGTTTATTTGTTTTTGAATCCATTTAAATTTGGATCGATTCTAAAAGTTTTCAAATTAATTTAGAATAGTTTTCTATTTCAAATAGTACCCCAATTTCCAAAGAGAATAGAATAGAAAATAAATGACTAGAATAGAAAAAAAACTAATAGAAAAGAATATAACATAAAATAAAAGCATATAATACAGTAGAGTAAAACAGAGCAAAATAGGATATAAAAAAAACACAGAATAGAATGGAATAGAATAGAATAAAAAAATAATAAAATGGATTATAACTATCTTCTGAAATTTGTATAGAATAGAAAATAATAGAATTAAAAATAACAATAGAATAGAAATAATATAATCATTTTCCAACATCCAAATGGAATCAATTCAAATTTGAATAGAAAATAATAGAGTAGAATAGAAAATAAATAATGCAATATTATAGAAACAAATAGATCAATAGAATAGAATGAATATAACCATCTTCCTATTCTATTCGAATCTATTAAAATTGATTCTATTTGATATTTGGGAAATGGTTATATTCTCTCTTTTTTTATTTGTTCTTTTCTAATCTTTTCTATTCTATTTTCTATTCTATTCTTTCTACTCAATTTTTTTTCTATTCATAATTCGAATTTCAGAAGATGGTTCTATTCTATTCAGTTTTTTTCTATACTATTCTGTCATTTTCTATTCTAATCTATTCTTATCTATTTTATTCAATTGATTATATTATATTCAAAATGGTTATATTCTTTCTATTCTATTGTTTTTTGTTTATTATATTCTTTACTACTCCATTATAGTCTATCCTATTCTTTTTGTTCTATTCTATTCTTTTCTATTCTTTTGTTATGTATTCAAATTCACATTTATTCTATTTCAAATTCTAATTTCAGAATATGGTTATATTTTTTTCTTTTATTCTCTATTCTATTCTATTTTGTTCCGTTTTACTCTTTTACTGAATTATATTCTGTTCTTTTATTTTCTGTTATATTGTTTTCTAGTCTATTTTTTTCTATTCTATTTTGTTTTCTTTGGAAATTGGAAAACTATAAGAATTTGAAAACTATTTAAATACAAATTTTGTCCAATTTGGTTTCGTTATTTTGGATTAGTTTTAAATTGGGTACTATTGTAAAACACAAATTTGTCCGAATTTTTATTTGTAACGAAACAAATCGCACATGTCCACTCCTCCGCTCCAGTAGAGCAGTTAAAGGCATATCTGCGTCGGGCTTCTGTTGAGTGTACAGATTGGTGGAGGCTCACAAGAAATGATACAACTTTCACTACACCGGGTGCAATGTAATAATTCAAGGTTTTAAATGTACTTGTTTCTGGTGAGTGGTTAGACACACTACGCTATATCACTGGATGATCTTCTAAATACACAGAATTTACTCAAGTCATGTCACAGGCTGTTTATGAAGTAATATTTGGGACTTTAATATTCTCTTCTGGATCAAACATTTACATTTGTATTCTGTTTATTGTTAATAAGCGCTGTGTACTACATTTATATCTTCTGATATAAATGCGCGTGGCTGGCAGTCGTGTTTGCCGCAGGCCACTCGCGATCGTGTGCATGAGCGCCAGCACAGGGATTTGTGTGCGTAAACAAATCTCTGTGCTGTCAGAGGAGAGGAGACATGTCATTTGTCCCTACTAAGTAGGAACAGCGAAATGCCTCCTCTCCTACTCAGTCCTATCCCCATACAGTTACAACTAGGGTTGTCCCGATACCGATACTAGTACCGAGTATAGATACCGATACTAGTACCGATACTAGTATCGGTATCGGGACCGATACCGAGTATTTGCGGGAGTACTTGTACTCCCGCAAATACCCCCGATACCTAAATAGAATACTCCACCCCCCGCCGCCGCCGCATACCGCCGCGTTAATCCCCGTACATTACAGCGCGCATTACAAGCTTTCGTTTTGTAATGTCCAATCCCGAGCAAGGGGGAGTGTCTATGCACGGATCCGTGTATAGACACTCCCCCTTGCTCGAGATTGGACGGATCCGTCCAATCCCGAGAAGGGGAGTGTCTATACATGGCGAGGCGGGCATTACAAGTATACAAACGAAAGCTTGTAATGCGCGCTGTATTGCACGGGGATTAACCCGGCAGCAGCTACTACAGGTGTGGGGGACAGGACATGGCTGCAATATGTGGGGGACATACATGGCTGCATTTGTGGGGGACATGGCTGCAATATGTGGGGGACATGGCTGCATATGTGGGGGACATACATGGTTGCATATGTGGGGGGGACATGGCTGCAATATGTGGGGGGACATGGCTGCAATGTGTGGGGGGACATGGCTGCATTTGGGGACACATTTAAAAAAAGTATCGGTATTCGGTATCGGCGAATACATGAAAGAAAGTATCGGTACTTGTATTCGGTCCTAAAAAAGTGGTATCGGGACAACCCTAGTTACAACACACTGAGGGAACACACATTTAACACCTTGATCGCCCCCTAGTGTTAACATCTTCCCTACCGGTGTAATTTACACAGTATTCATTGCATTTTATAGCACTGATCGCTGTATGACAATGGTCCCAAAAATCTGTCACAAGGGTCCGATTGTGAGGTGAGGGGTCACCTGTGATCACCTGTAAGTTCCTATTCTGTTTTGCTATCTTTGCTCTGGGTGCGAGGAGTCCTACGATCGATCGGGTAATCAGCAAGACACTCACACAAGTATTATTTAGCAAGATTACAAATTATTTCCAGAATTTAGCTGGTTTTATTTGTGAATTTGAGATGCAGCCTTTGGGATGTACCTCTTCGTGGACCAGCCAATCAGGTTACAATTTCCTATTCTACCATATAAGTAAAATATCTGAAATACAAAATCTGCCTAGAGATATTGCTCATTAAAATATATTCTGACCACAGTCTCTCATAGCTCATCTTATTTCTATAAATGTTTATAAAACTTCACACATATCTGCAGAATATTGACCATATTCTTCTGTGTAAAGAATATTTCACGCATTCTGCAGAACAGTAGATTTAGCCGGCAAGCTTTAAGTTTCCTGTGCTTTCACAAGGGAGAATTTGTAATTTAAAAGTTTAAGAAGAATTTAAGATGATTGAGTCTAATAAGAAAATAAAGGCCAATACCCCCCTGTTCCTATATCAGACCAGACCACCCAGAAGAAAGGGGTAACCCCACTTTCCTATCACCGATCAGTCCATTGCAATGTCGCAATACCGCTAAAAATTGCAGATCACCACCATTACTAGTAAAAAATAAATAATAAAAATGCCATTAAAAAGCTATAAATCTTTCCCATAGTTTGTAGAAGCTATAACGTTTGCACAAACCAATCAATATACGCTTATTGTGATTTTTACCAAACATGTAGAACAGGGCTGAGCTACTAGCCAGGCCTCAAGGGTTACTCGCCACCAGTTGCCCCGCCCCGCCCCTAAACACACTCTCATAAATTATCTCATGAAATTACACTTAAATATTTTATGCAGTATTAAATTATAAAAAAAAAAATATTAACAACAACTGTATCCTGCCTATGCCCACCAATGCAGCCTTGTGGCCACCAAACGCAGCCCGTGTCCACCACATGCAGCCCGTGATTACCATGCAGCCCGTGTTCACCACATGCAGCCCATGTTCACCATGCAGCCCGTGTCCACCACATGCAGCCCGTGTCCACCACATGCAGCCCGTGTCCACCACATGCAGCCCGTGTCCACCACATGCAGCCCGTGTCCACCACATGCAGCCCGTGTTTTCCATGCAGCCTGTCTCCACCAAACGCAGCCCGTGTCCACTACATGCAGCCCGTGTCCCTCACATGCAGCCTGTGTTTACCATGCAGCCCGTGTCCACCACATGCAGCCGTGTTTACCATGCAGCCCGTGTCCACCACATGTAGCCTACCTGTGCAGGGGAGGAGAGGAACAGGAGAGCCACCCAGGTGATCAGCGCGCAGAGCGGGGAACACAGGATAACAGTTTTCATTTTAATTGCCGAGTTCCCGCCGCTCAACGTCATATTCAGCCCCGCCCACTGGCTGGGGAACTTTGATTGACACATCACCCATCAAAAGGATTGGATGGGTGATCTGTCTATCAAAGTCCGGGACCAGGGGGGCGGGGCTGGATGTGACAGCGAGCGATGGGGGAATTACATTGCAATTACAATGAAAACTGTTATCCTGTGTTCTCCGCGCTGCGCTCTAAACACCCGGGCGGCTCTTTCTCTCTTCCCCCTTCACGGTCACTGGGAGAAGAATTCCCATTACACAGGCTGCCGGCGGTGCTCGCCCCCCCCCCCCCGGCTCCCAGGCAGCCCTTCCTCGCCAGACCTCAAAATCCACTCGCAAAATGCGAGCAGACGAGTGGATTTTTGCTGGCTAATGTAGAAGAATACATATCGCCCTAAACTGATGAAGAAATTAAAACAAAATAGGGGGATATTTATTTTAGCAAAAAGTAAAAAATATATATTTTTTCTTCAAAATTGGCGGTCTTTTTTTGTTCATAGCACAAAAAATAAAAACCGCAGAGGTGATCAAATACCACCAAAATAAAGCTCTATTTGTAGTGGAAAAAAAAGACGCAACTTTTGTTTGGGTACAGCTTTAAACGTGCAATTGTCAGTTAAAGCGACGCAGAGCCAAATTGTAAAAAGTGCTCTGGTCAGGAAGGGGGTAAAATCTTCCGGGCCTGAAGCGATTAATTAATTAAAGCTGATCGTTGTAAACACCCTTGTCAGTTTTAAATAGTTTGTCCCAACGTTCTAAATGCCCCTTTTGCTGGACAGATTGGTCTGTTAAATGAAGTTTTAAAATATAAACCTTGAAAAAACAAGCCTAATACAACCATCACATCTGAGGCCACGTACACACGATCGAATTTATCTGCTGAAAATGGTCCGACGGACCGTTTCAGCAGACAAATTTGATCGTGTGTATGGGCGGACAGACAGGTTTTTCCAGCAGACAGATTTTAAAGCATGCTTTAAAATCTGTCTGCTGGGAACCCGTCAGTCCGACATGTCTGCTGGTTAGTACACTAACCAGCAGACATATCTGTCCGCACATGCGTCGAATCCATTACACGCATGCGCGGAAGTGTTTTACTTCCTGGTCACCGCCACATCACCGCGCTGTCTGCCGGCGGGGATTTTGGTTTGATCGTGTGTACACGATCAAACCAATCTATCCCAGCAGACAAATCCGATCAAAGCGGTCTGTCAGACCGATTTGATTGGATTTATTTCATGGTGTGTACGTGACCTAAGAATTAATAAGTATACATTACATTTTTGTTTTTTATGTTTAATAATACTTTGAGTTCTCTAGTTTATGAAGTTGTAATTTAACCACTTAAAGGGTCATTAAAGGATTTTTTTTTTAGCTAAATAGCTTCCTTTACCTCAATGCAGTGCTGTTTTCATGTCCTCATTGTTCGTTTTTGCTTTGATGTTGCTGTAATTCCTCTCTGTTCTGAACACTTCCTGGTTGTCTGTTTTCTGATAACCACAGTACTGGGAGATTTCTCACTGTGGTCACTAATCAAGGACATGTGTGTGTAAAACCCCTCGGCACCAATCCAGTTTCGTTTTACAAACCATCACTGCCCTCTATTGGCTCTCTAGCTCTGTACATCAGAGAGACAGGAAACAACAGCAAAAACGAAACTGAAAGTGCAGGCACATTATATGATTGTTTTTTATCTATTTTTAATCATTTTTAAAAGGAATCAGTTAACTATTATGTCTCTATACCCTGTAAACAGTCATTTCAGCAAAAACATTTTTTTTCTTTACAACCCCTTTAAGGACCGCCTCCTGCACATATACGTCAGCAGAATGGCACGGCTGGGCACATGCACGTACAGGTACGTCCTGTGTTAGTACCCAGCAGTGGGTCGTGGGCGCGCGCCCGCGGCGCGCTCCTGCGACGTGGTCCGAAGCTTTGTGATCGGGACCGCGGGAGCGTACTTCACTGTGGTGGCGTCATTGATCGCATGATCCCTTTTATAGGGATACACAATCGATGACGTCACACCTACAGCCACACCCCCTACAGTTGTAAACACACATGAGGTCACACATAACCCCTTCAGCGCCCTCTTGTGGTTAACTCCCAAACTGCAAATGTCATTTTCACAATTAAGAATGCATTATAAATGCATTTTTTGCTGTGAAAATGACAATGGTCCCAAAAATGTGTCAAAATTGTCTGAAAATCGCTGATCGCTGCCATTAGTAGTAAAAAAAATTATAAAAATGCAATAAAACTATCCCCTATTTTGTAAACGCTATAAATTTTGCGCAAACCAACCGACAAAAGCCTATTGCAATTTTTTTTTTTTACCAAAAATAGGTAGGAGAATACGTATCGGCCTAAACTGAGGAAAAAAAAATATTTTTTTATATATTTTTGGGGGATATTTATTAGAGCAAAAAGTAAAAAATATTGAATTTTTTTTCAAAATTGTCGCTCTATTTTTGTTTATAGCGCAAAAAATAAAAACCGCAGAGATGATCAAATACCACCAAAAGAAAGCTCTATTTGTGGGAAAAAAAGGACAACAATTTTGTTTGGGAGCCACGTCGCACGACCGCGCAGTTGTCTGTTAAAGCAACGCAGTGCCGAATCGCAAAACCTGGCCGAAAACCTTTAGCTGACTAAAGGTCCGGGTCTTAAGTGGTTAAGTTTGACAGTAGAACTTGAATATGAGCAGTGCTGCTTTTTTCTCTAATTTGAAGAAATCTATGGCAATTATCATTTGACAGCATCTTACTCATCTATTAGAATATTAGTTGATAAATGCATCTATTATTATATTCACTGATGTTATATCCCATTTAGTCAAAATCTAATTTTTACAGCATGTCTGTGCAAATGTGTTCTGATGATTATAATAAGTCATTGTGAATACCTTGTATTATTTGAGGGAAACTGCAAGAATGCATTGTACTGAAACCTTAACGGAATGAACATCTGATCAGAACAAACTGAAGCTAAAAAATAAAAATTAGTCAAAGGTTTTGTTTTGTGTACGATATGACGTTATATTAAAACTTTTTAAATATTTTAAGTTTAACATTTTATGGAGCCTATAAAGATTGTTTTTAACCTTTTTTTCCCTAGCATTTTTTTTTTTTTTTACCAGTACATTGTGAAATGACAATTGAAGTGAAAATTGGTGTTGGAAACACAAAAATGGTGAGTAAATTGAAAACAGAAAATTGTATATCACATACTTACTGCAATTTTTCTTTCCTGACAAGCTCCAAGTCAGCCACCACCGGGTAAGGCCCCGCCCACCCCATGCAATCAGGACCTAACACATAGTATCAAAAAATTAAAGCGACGTTTCAGAGCCACACAGGACCCCTTAGGTCACATGTCTGATGAAGGGGTCTTGCGTGGCTCTGAAACGTTGCTTTTATTTTTTGATACTATGTGACAAAAGTTTTGGACCCAATTTTAGAGATCCTGGTGTGCTGATGAAACTTCCTTCTCATACCCATGCTGTTGAAAAGCTCCCAGTGGAGTGAGCCGTTATTCTCTCTGGAGGTGCCAACCCCTTATTCTTGTATGCCATGGCGATTGTCCTTATGAGCCAGGCGGCAATGATCCTAATGGAGGCCTTATATCCCTTGTGTATTCCCTTGGGAATTATGAACAGTGAGTCTGAGATTCTGATGCTAGAGGTTGCTTCAAGGTACACTTTCAATGTTCCACCCACATCCAGTGGGCCGACTTCTTGTCCATCCTCCTGGAAATAGGTTATTAGTGCTACCAAACTGACTTAGGTGAAACATGGTGGCTACCTTAGGAATAAAGTCTGGCATTGGCCTTAGAATAACTCTTGTAACTTTTGTAAGCTTCTATTGTAGACACTGTGCTATTTTTTGTGGGTATTCATGAGGGTCTGTACTAGGGTTGTCCCGATACCACTTTTTTAGGACCGAGTACAAGTACCGATACTTTTTTTCATGTACTTGCCGATACCGAATACCGATACTTGTTTTAAATGTCATGTGACAGTTTTCAAACCACAATACAGACTAAGGATATTTTCTTTAGAATTATGAAGAACTCTAACTCAAGACATTATAAAAGAAGAAAAATGAGTAAAAATGAATAAAAATGTTTTATTTTCATGTCACGCAGTAGTAAAAAACTCAAAGAATTTTCACAGAACATGTTGATAAATACAAAAAAAGTATTCTATTTAGGTATCGGGAGCATTTGCGCGAGTACAAGTACTCCCGCAAATACTCGGTATCGGTCCCGATACCGATACTAGTATCGGTATCTGGACAACCCTAGTCTGTACCATTTCCGCGGAGCACCCTAGGTTTATGAACCTCCGCCTTTCAATATCCAGGCCATTAACCTGAGTTTCTCTGGTGCTGGGGGTAGAATTAGGCCCTGGCTCAGGACAATTTGGCCTTGTCAGTGACATCCGAGGTGCCCTGACTCTCATGCGTAAGAGTAGAGGATGCAATGGGTGTTTTGGCCAATCTGGGATCACTGCCAGTTCCGCGATGTCTTCAGAAAGCGCAGTATTACCAGCATGGGAGAAAAAGTTTAAGCTGTCTGAAATTTCTACTTTGCAGTCAGAGCGTCCACCAGGTCTACCCGTTAATGAATCAAATTTGTGCAGAATCTGGAGAGCTTCGCGTTGACCGGAGTTGCAAAGAGGTCCATTTCTGGGAGAAAATACCAGGCTACCAGTTCCCTGAACACTTGTGTCAGGAGGGACCATTCATTGTTCACTGTAGTCCTGGACAGGTAGTCCGCCTGGAGATTTGCATGTCTGGGTATACAGTATATACTGCTGAGAGGTAAAGCAGGTTCTCTTGGGCCCAATTTATTATGGGTTCCACCTCTTCCAGGAGGGACAGACTCTGCATGCCTCGCTGCTTCTCGATATAGGCTACGGCCGTTCCGTTGTCCATCTTTAGGAGGACTGAGCCCAACTGATTACCTGGGATAAGGCCAGGAGAGCTTAATATGCTGCCCTCAGTGCCAACTCATTGGCCACAACTTCCTTCGGTGGGTGAGACCATCTGCATTGCGCTCACTGGTCTCCGCAATGGGCTCCCTATCCTGACCTGCTGGCATCTAAGGTGATCACTATACAGGATGTTGGGAGGAGGGAATAACACTACAGCAGATTCCTCTTTCCTTCCCACCAGGCTAAACTCTGTCTCGTGGACTGTGTTTAGGATTTGTTTTAAAACAGATTCTGGGAGTCCAACTGCCAGAGGAACCCATACTGGAATGGACGAGCTTGCCACTGGGCCCATTTCACTATGGGCATTACAGACGTAATCGTGCCCAGCAGCTGGAGGCAGATCCTGGTGGGGAGACAGTTGGCCGACCTTGCAGACTTTGCCTGTTCTAAGATAGTGGGAATCTTTTCTTCCGGTGGGGACACTATTTTTTTGTGTGTCAAGCTCTGTGCCGTTGAAAATCTGGGAGAAGAGAGACAATGCCATTTTCTGCTGCATACCCTTGGTCCACTTCTCTATGCCCTGAAAACCAGCAACGGGGACCCCACACAGCCAATGCATATAGCCGGCATAACAGGGGCTATGTCCAGGAGCCCCACACTGGACGGACGGCCTGATCATTGATCCAGCAAGGTAGGAGACTGCACCAAGTCCTAACCACATAAAGGAAAGAAAAGGAACGTTGTTCAGTGTGTGGGGGTTCAATTGATGCGTTAAGTCCTGATTGCATGGGTGTGGATGCGGCCTCACCCAGTGGTGGCTGACATAAGGCTGTCAGGAAAACTGATTTGCCTAAACCCCATTCATTAGTAAATTTGGCAAGTTCATGGCGACGAAGATTTTTTTCCATAGATCACTGAGCTGCACTGATCTGCGCCATGGACTAGGAAAGGGTCCCTTGACCCTTACCAGTCTATGTGCCATTAACAAGAATAGTGCATGATATTGTACTTTTTTTTTATTCCAAATTGTATTTAGAGAAGAGAGTTTACGGGGAGTGAGTTTGCAAGCTTGGAACAAACAAATGTAACAAAGAAATGTATAGCTCGCCACGCAAGACTCCATTGCTGAAGAAAAAGCACGTTGAAGCCCATTTAAAGTTTGCTGCACAGTATTTAGACAAGCCTGTGAAATACTGGGAGAATATAGTCTGGTCAGGTGAGACCAAAATTTAACTCTTTGGATTCCATAATACACAACATGTTTGGAGGTCAAATGGCTTTGCACATCACCCCAAAAACCACCATACCAACAGGGAAGTTTGGAGGTGTGAACATCATGGTGTGCTGCTGTTTTTTAACATACGGTACTGGAAAACTTCATATCGTTGAAGGAAGGATTGATAACAATCTGCTGCCATCTACCAGGATGATGACTTTGAAATTAGAGTGGACATTTCATCAAGACAATGATTCCAAACACAAAGCCAAGGAAACTCTCAATTGGTTTCAAAGAAAGAAAATAAAGCTGCTAGAATGGCCCAGTCAATCACCTGACTCTAATACAATAGAAAATCTATGGACAGAACTAAAGATCAGAGTTCATAGGCCCACGGAACCTACAAGATTTGAAGACTGTGTGGAAGAATGGGCCAAAATGACACCTTGGCAATGCATGCGACTAGTTTCTCCATACAGGAGGCATCTTGAAGCTGTCACTACTAACAAAGGATTTTGTACAAAGTATTAACTAAAATAAATTTGGGGTGTTCAATACTTTTTTCCCCATGCCATTCCATTTTATTACTTATAACTAAATTGCTGAACTTATTTGTTATGGTTTCCCTGTATGCATGTAAAAATTCTTAAAGCCTCTGTGAGTCAGAAGGAGCCAGTCCATTACCATTTATAAAAGGAGGTCATCAACAACAGCGTTTCTTCCTCATAACACGATTAGGCCGCGTACACACGATCAGACCGGTTAGATGAAACTGGTCTTAAGACCAGTTTCATCGGACCAATTTGATGTTGTGTACGGCCCATCGGACCGTTGTCCGTCGGACCAAAGTTTTAAAACTTGCTTTAAAATCTGTCAGATTCGATGGTTAGTACACAAAAGCATCAGACCAAAAACCCGCGCATGCTCAGAATCAAATTGACGCATGCTTGGAAGCATTGAACTTCGTTTTTTCAGCACGTCGTTGTGTTCTACGTCACTGCGTTCTGGCCTGATCGGATTTTGGTCCGATGGTGTATACGCACATCAGACCACTTCAGCGTGGTCCAATGAAAACGGTCCGTCGGACCATTCTCATCGGACCGGTCCGATCGTGTATGTGGCCTTAAAGTAAATAGAAAATTGTTGTCTGTTTGGAAAGTGTCAGAATGTCTGGAAATGACTACATCGTAGACAGAAACTTTTTTTTTTTATTCCACAGTAGTAATTATTTCTTTACATCGCGCATTGCAAGTGCAGGTTACCAATGGCGCAATTGTAATGTTAGCTGAACTAGATAAGCCCTATTAGTATAATTACTGTGGCTTAAGTGCTTGGCTTATAGTAAATGTGTTGATACTGTTCCAAGGCCATTTGGCGTATACAAATGAACATTACAAATACCTGTGAATGTAGGATCAAGTGTCAGTACAGAAACTGTTAGGTGACATGTTTTGTGGCACCAAGGAAACCCCCTATTGAATTACTACGTATAATATATTAATTGAGTATCTTAAATGTAAATTAAGGAGACTGGCAGATACTACTGCAGGATATGAATGAAGACACCTTTATTTGAAGCTCCACAAAGGGGATCCATTTGTGTGACCACGTTCAGTTTCCTGTACGTAGAATGCTTATTGAGATCTGTTCCATGGTCCTCACACCCATGCACTTGCCGTGCTGCATTTTTGAAGGATATAAATGCTACAGTTTAAATAAATAATTGAGTTTCTTGTAAAATAAAATATAGTTCGCAAAAAGTACACCTAAACAGTATTTTATATTTTCCTAAACCATATATAAAGTAACATTTTGCATATAAGGGTTGGAAGCACAGTCAGATTTTAATTGCATATCAACTCTGGGTACATTTACCTTCTTTATTTGGCCTGATGACCCCCAAGGACTTAAAGGCCGCGTACACACGATTGGTCCATCCGATGAGAATGGGCCGACGGACCGTTTTCAACCGGTCACCGCTGAAGTGGCCTGATGGTCTGATGTGCGTACACACCATCAGTTCAAAAATCGATCGTGTCAGAACGTGGTGACGTAAAACACAACGACGTGCTGAAAAAAAAAGAACAAAGTTCAATGCTTCCATGCATGCGTTGACTTGATTCCCAGTGTATCTACAATGCAGGAGTTGAAGAGAACTTGGAAGAGGTTTTATCCTTTTGCTATTCTGTCCAAAATAAATCATCCATGATCCCAAACATTTTGGAAATATGCTTAAGCACAGTAAAGGTGTGATAGTGTGTTGTATGTGTCTGCACTATGGACAGTTAAATTATAGTGTGAAGCTGCTGCCTCCACTATGAATAACTACCAAGGTAGGGTCAGAAATTATGTTTAAATGTAAAAGTGGATTTGGTGCTGCTTTTTATACCTAAACTGTGTTGAAAACCAAATTCTACATACACAATGTGCCAAAAAGCATACACAGTGGTTATTAATTAAAATGATGTGTTATTGCCATTTTGTTTTATTTGTTACACTTTTCTCTTGCTATAAGCACACATAATTTTAATTGGTAACCACTGTATATGCCTTTTTGGCACATTGTGTATATATAATTTGGATTTCAACACGGTTTAGGTATAAAAAGCAGCGGCAAATCCACTTTTACATTTACACTTCACAGTAATGCCGCGTACACACGGTCGTTTTTTGCGATGAAAAAAAACGACGTTTTTTAAAACGTAATTTAAATTGATCGTGTGTGGGCAAAATGTCGTTTTTTGTCTTAAAAAAACGACCAAAAAAATATTCCAACATGCTTGAATTTTTTGTGTCGTTTTTCAAAACGTCGTTTTATGTTTCACAAAAAGTCACCGTGTGAAGCAAAAACGTCGTTTAAAACGACGTTTTTCAACCCGCGCATGCCCAGAAGCTAGTTATGAAGCGAGCTTCAATGGAAAAGAGTGGTGAACGTAACCTCGCTTTTTGTGAAAAAACGATGGTGTGTATGCAAAATTGTCTTTGAAAAGTGACGTTTCAAAAACGTCATTTTTACTTCACAGAAAACTTCGTTTTTTTTCATCACAAAAAATTATCGTGTGTACGCGGCATAAAGGTGTGTCTTCTTTGGGATTTTCATCGTACCCAGGAAGGATTGTGACGTCACCCTCATCTAGATGCCACAGGTGAAACTGAGGTTGTGTAAGTACTATATATTTAATTTAAAAAAAAATACATTTTGTGACTGTGCCACAACTATAAGCCTAGTGCTTGGCTTACATTTGCAGTGTGACTTTGATTATCTCAATGGGCAAGTTTGACAGGTGGTGCTGCCTGACAAACTCTATAGCTGGAGTTAAAAATGCCAGGGTTGCAAAGCATCACGGTCACGGCATGTGTACAGTCCTCTTAGGCTGTAATGTCACAAATCTGGCTGAAGGGGGTGGTGGGGAAGGGGGGAGTGGTGTTAAAACTGCGGCTCAGCTTCCTGAATTAATGAGCCCTTACTTCAAGGTTTTGCTTACCACTATCTAAAAATCCTGGACTGGAAACACTGACCACTGTTTCTTAAACAATCTACAAGGCTGAGTTGGAAAACAGATACCAATCAAAGTATTAAAAAAATAGACTGTAGCAAATATTATACAGAATAATTTGTCAAGATAACACGTTCCCCATGTTAAGCCGTGCATTTGAAATTGCGTTAATGCCATCAATAAAACTGTGTCAATACTGTGATGATAATGCCAACTGGGAACCCCACAAACTGGTGTGAGACAGAGCCGCCATGTTGTTTAAAATTCCTAAGTCAGCTATGACATTTTGTCACTAGGAGAAACCTAACAGCAGTGATTCCCTTTATATAATCTCACAAAGGCATCTTGTATAATTAAACTTTTAGCTAGATTCCAAACACCCCTATTAGTACATTGATAGAATTAGCAGAAACCAAAACAATAAATATCTTAAGCCCTGTACACACGATCGGTTTGTCTGATGAAAACAGACCGATGGACTGTTTTCATTGGTCGAACCGATCGTGTGTGGGCTCCATCGGTTTGTTTTACATTGGTGAAAAAAATAGAACATGTTTTAAATTTTTCCTATAGATAAAAAAAACGATAGGAAAAAACGATCGTCTGTGTGGAAGTCCATTGGTCAAAAATCCATGCATGCTTAGAATCAAGTTGACGCATGCTCGGAAGCATTGAACTTCATTTTTCTCAGCACGTCGTAGTGTTTTACGTCACCACGTTTGGACACGGTCGGACTTTTGACCGATGGTGTGTAGGCGAGACTGATGAAAGTCAGCTTTATCGGATATCCGACGAAAAAATCCATCGAAATAGATTTGATCAGATATCCGATCATGCGTACAGGGCTTGAGTCTTACCACCATGGTAACATTTTTAAGCTTTTATGTTTGAGTAACTAGAAGCTTAACAGACATCCCTCCTCACCAATATTATCAGATTTATTACCTGTTGCAAGGCTGCTTTCACACTGAAAGTACCTGGGCGTCGGTGGTAAAATGCCTTTTTTTAGCCGCTCTTTACCATAATTTTTGAAGCGCTTTTAACCCCCGCTAGTGCCCGAAAAAGGGTTAAAATCACCCACAAAGCACTGCCACAGCGGCACTTTGCAGGCGGTTTGGCAGCGCTGCCCATTGATTTCTTCACCTATAGCAGCCCCCTTTCAATGTAAGGCAAGCAGGCCTACCGGTACTCGGTTGCCCCCAGGTCTTATACACAATGCTATAGTCCCTAGCCACTATGCCAGGGCAGGCACGAACTGAACAAAGCAAACAAGTACTTGTGGTTGGAAGACAAGTAGAGTGGTTCTATGACAGTACAGGTAAAAAGGCAGGCTGAGTTCAGGGAATAGTCCGAAATCTGGTCCAAGGTCATACACAGCGAAATCCAATCTAACAGATCAAGTCAGACAGACAGGGGGCTTGATCAGGGATTACACATGCAACACTCTCTATCACAAGCATGCGAGTGAGGGTTTGGCTGGCTTAAAACAGGTTTGGTTTCCACCCAAAGACTGATCACATTAATTACCTTGCAGGTGGACAGACAGACAGACAAGGAGAGTGCCATAGCCAAAACCACAGATGCTGGCATGAGGAGCAGGAGCACTAGAAGCTCTGGACACATAAACACAGTGACATCCCATTGGCCACTTGCATCAGTCAGATCATTTCTGTCCACACCCTCTTCAAGGACCAGAAAGGAGAGGCTGCATCTGCAGTCTGGAGCTCTAATTTTTCTATCAAAATAAGGGACATCAGCCAAGATCCATGACAGCCCCTGACCTATCTTTTGTACATTGATTGGACTCAACTGAACACACTTAACCAAGATGTTGTTAATTATGTTCACCCTTAATTCACCGTTTTTATTTTATTTATAGTACCCTTTGTATGAAAATATATTGTTTGCACCATTTTACCTTTTCTATTATTGAACAATATTAATAATATTTTAAAAAGTGTTATGTAGCGGCCTGCTACTTTCATAGCTGGTGCTGCCTTAAATTTAGATGGTGGTCAGAGACTTAATTAGCTCTGACTGTATTGTTTTACCAAATTTGGGGCTCTGTTCTAGCCATGGCTGTACTGTGAGTGACCACTATTGCTGTCTGGGGTGTTGGTACCACCCAAGGCCAAGGGTAGCAGCAAGGTCAAGTCAAGGTGTGTTGGGTATTTTTCCTCGGCAGCCAATCAGTGGGGGTTGATTGCCTCGCTGTGCATGCTGGGGGAGATTTCTTAACCACTTCCATACCAGGCACTTACGCACCTTCCCGCCCAAGCCAATTTTCAGCTTTCAGCACTGTCGCAATTTGAATGACAATTGCGCGGTCATGCTACACTGCACCCAAACAAAATTGGCGTCCTTTTTTCCCCACAAATAGAGCTTTCTTTTGGTGGTATTTGATCACCTCTGCGGTTTTTTTTTTTTTGTGCAACAACTAAAAATAGAGCGGAGATTTTGAAAAAAAAATAAAGTTTTTATTTTTTTCTGTTAATTTTTTTGTAAATGAGTATGTTTTCTCTTTCAATTATGGGCACTGATATGGTGGCACTGATGGGCACCGATGAGGTGGCACTGATGGGCACCGATGAGGTAGTTCTGATGGGCACTGATTAGGTAGCACTGATGGGCACTGATAGGCGGCGCTGGTATTGGGCACTGATGGGCACTCATGGGCGGCACTGATGGGCACTCATGGGCGGCACTGATGGGCACTCATAGGCAGCACTGGGCACTCATAGGCGGCACAGGTGGGCACTCATAGGCGGCACAGGTGGGCACTGATAGGCGGCACAGGTGGGCACTGATAGGCGGCACAGGTGGGCATTGATAGGCGGCACAGGTGGGCACTGATAGGCGGCACAGGTGGGCACTGATAGGCGGCACAGGTGGGCACTGGTAGGTGGGCACTGGGCATGGATTGGCACTGTGGGGTGGCACTGACAGACACTGGGGTGGCACTGATGATCACTGAGGGGTGGCACTGATGGATCAATGTTGCCAATCAGTGCCCATGTGTGGGCACTGATTGGCATCATTTTTTTTTACTGCCCCCCCCCCCTTTTTTTGTTGTCATTTTTTTTTTTTGTCATTTTTTTTTTTTGTCATTTTTTTTTTTTGTCATTTTTTTTTTTGTATTTTTTTTCTTTCCCTGGTGGTCCGTGTGGCGATCCGAGGGGGGGCTGCGCTGATAAACAATCAGCGCGAACCCCCCCTGTCAGGAGAGCCGCTGATCGGCTCTCCTGTACTCGCGTCTGTCAGACGCTAGTGAGGAAGAGCCGTCGGCGGCTCTTCCTGTTTACATCGTGATCAGCCGTGATTGGACACGGCTGATCACGTGGTAACGAGGCTCCGCCGGAGACTCGTTACCGAGATCGGAGGTGCAGGGTGTCAGACTGACACCCCGCATCACCGATCGCCGCGCTGCGCGCCCCCACGGGCGCGCGCGGCATTGAAATCGTGCTAGACGTTTGAGAACGTCTAGTCACGATTTCATAACCACTTCCCTGCCGTAAATCGGCTATTGGCCGGGCGGGAAGTGGTTAAGGGACAGACGTCATTAGTCCGGGGTCGTCGATCGCTGGTCTGTGGTCCCACCACCCCCCTTGTGTGGCCCTCATGGCTGGGGGTGCATGTTCAAGTGTTCCTGGCTTCAGGACCATGTTGGTCCGGGGTTGTGATCTACTATGTAGGCCTGGTAGTCAGACTGGGCCTACGTTCACAGAGTGGTCCTGTGCTGTCCATCCTGAGGGAGGAAGCCACCTGATGAAGAACCTGTCTTGGAGAGCACCGAGCACAAGGCTGGTATTTCAGGAGAGGCCTTGAACTTCATCGAAGGACGCACGATTGCTGAAAGGTTGAGCGATGGTCGCCTGTCAGTTCTGAATTCACAAAAGTTAATTCAAGAGAGATCCGGGTGCTTAATCCTGTGTTGAGAAGGATTCTGAACCGAATACATCTCCACCTTTGGGAAGGTCTGTGGCAGAGACTTTGCTAAAGTCTCCATGTGACACTCTGGCTGCTAGGCTGATGAGAGAGGCCTATCCAGGTGCACAATACCCACTCTGGCAAGAGTGGCAACGAAAGTTACATTGCTGGAAACAGGATTGTTTCCGAAAAAAGTTATACACCTGAACCTATTACCCCTTCTACCTCTTCAACTACTACTTTTATTCTTTTACACCATTGGGTAAAAAAGCACAGAAAATGACACCTAAAGTGTGAACATTGCAGTTCTTCTCAACTCTCATCGTATACCCTAGACAGCGGAGGAATAGAGGTAACATGCCACCCAAAACTAACCAGCAGCTCCTTCGGGGGGAAGTGCTACAGTTAATATGGTTAATGCACTTATGCAGAACTTAAAGAATCCCTGTCTCTTTGAAGAGTGCTGCTATAGTGTACATTTCTGGATATGCCTGTTTGTAATGACAGTGTGTTTTATAGACATGTATTTAAAGTCATAATTGTTATCACTAATATTGTTAATGTTTCATATTTTACAATAAAAATATTTGATGGCAGAGTAAAAAGCTGTGTAGTTAACTAAATAATCCCTAAAGTGGCTGAAAACCTCCAAAATGAAAAACAGAGCATATCCCTCTGTAGTGTGTACTTGCCCCAATCCAAAGCACCAAGTGTGGTCTTGTCTCCTCTCTCCTCCCTCTACTGTCTGCATTAGTCATTTTTAACAGGTTATCCTGACTCCACAGAATCCACAGAGGACCCTAAACTCCAGCATGCAAAAAGTGATTAAGACAGTAGATTGGGCGGGTGGTGTCTCTTTCTTCCGCTCTAATCTCTGTTTAACAGCAGCTCTTCTTTTTATGATGTGAAAATGAGTGACATCAGATCCCTGCCCCCTACTTTCTGGAGCTCAGATATAGCCTTTGATTTGTTTTAGAAGGCTGTAGAGAAGAGGGGCCAGATTCACATACAATCTGCGGAGGCGTAGCGTAAGCCATTTACACTACGCCGCCGCAACTTAATGGAGCAAGTGCCGTATTTCCAAAGCACTTGCTCCGTAGTTTGCGGCGGCGTAGTGTAAATGGCCCTGTGTATCCCCGCGTAATTCAAAGGGGGCGGCTTGTATTTAAATTAAGCACCGCGTCGATCGAACTGCGCATGCGCCGGCCGGGAAAAAAGCCCAGTGCGCATGCTCCAGCTCACGCCAGAAAGCGTAGTTGAAACCGACGTCAAAACGACGTGATCGTTACTTACGCAATGCCCTATTCGCGATCGACTTAGTAAAACAACGTAACCGATGGAAAAAGACGACGCTGACCCGACGCCATACTTAACATGGCAACGACGGAACTTCGTAAACCTACCCCTCATATAGCAGGGGTAGGTTTACGCTTACGGAAACAACGTAAACAACGACGGGGAGGCGTAAAAACGTTCGGGAATCGGCGTATTAGCCTCATTTGCATAGGCAAATGAGAAAACAACGTAAAGGCCACCTAGCGGCCAGAAAAGTAATTACATCTACCATCCGACAGTGTAAGTGTTTTACACCTGTCGGATCTTCACTGTATCTATGTGTAAGTGATTCTAGGAATCACACGCATAGATACCCAGTAAAAAAAACAGAGATACGACGGTGTTTCCTGCGATACACCGTCGTATCTCTTTTGAGAATCTGGCCCGAGAGGGCTAAAGATAAACAGGTTCAGCTTATGTAGAAAGATTTGTTTCATCTCTGTATATCACCTGAGATCAGTCTTTACTGGGCATATGTGAGGCTCGCTGGGATCCTCATTCTGACGAGAACCTCGGCCATGTGTACACTCTCGGCGAGCATCCCATCGGGAAAGCCGCCGAGAGAAAATAGAGAGCAGGTTCTCTATTTTCTCGGCGGCCCGTCGGGATTAATAGCTGGTCGCCTTTCCCGACGGGATGGTCGCTGATTCTGACGGCCGGCCGAGAACCTCGACGGGCGGAACGATGTGTTCCGCCCGTCGAGGTTCTCGTACGTGTGTACGTCGCCTAAGGGTTTACAACCACTTTAATGTGTAACTGTATCATTGTAGCTAGTCATACCGTGAGGCTGCAGCAAGGACTGATCTGCCAAGGTAGTTGATGCTAACCCTGGATAATGCATGTACAAAGATGGCTCAGTGAAAAGAAAAGCAGTTAAAGGCAAATTCGGGGGAGTACTGTGATCTATGTAATGCCTCATGCACACTGGGCATTTTTTTTTTACGCGGCAGGTCGGCTCAGCTGCGCAAAATCACATAATATTACCGCCGAGGGCCCCCGCAATCGCTCGTTACAGAATGTGAACCGGAAGCTGTGTATGTAAACACACAGCTCCTGGTCCTGTCAGAGGGAGAAATGACTGATCACATGTTCATACAATGTATAAACACCCTTCAGTTAGAACACACCTAGGGAACATAATTAACCCCTTCCTCGCCCCTTAGTGTTATTCCCTTGCCTGCCAGTGACATTTTTACAGTAATCAATGCATTTTTATAGCACTGATCGCTATAAAAATGCCAATGGTCCCAAAAATGTGTCAAAAGTGTCCGAAGTGTCCACCATAAGGTCGCAGTACCGATAAAAATCACAGATCGCCGTCATTATTAGTAAAAAAATAAAATATTAATAAAAATGCCATAAAACTACCCCCTATTTTGTAGACGCTATAACTTTTGTGCAAACCAATCAGTAAACGCTTATTGCGTTTTTTTTTAACGAAAATTATGTAGAAAAATACGCGAAAAATATGTAGAAAAATATGCGAAAAATATGTAGAAAAATAAGTATCGGCCTAAACTGAGGAAAAAAAATGTTTTTTATATATATTTTTGGGTGATATTTATTACAGCAAAAAGTAAAAAATATTCATTTTTTTTTCAAAATTGTCACTCTATTTTTGTTTATAGCGCAAAAAAATAAACACAGCAGAGGTGATAAAATACCACCAAAAGAAAGATCTATTTGTGGGAAAAAAAGGATGGCAATTTTGTTTGGGAGCCACGTCGCACGACTGCGCAATTGTCAGTTAAAACGACGCAGTGCCGAATCGCAAAAAGTGGCCTGGTCACTGACCAGCAAAATGGTCCGGGGCTGAAGTGGTTAAACCCTGTAACCTTATTAGTGCACATCAGAGCACATACATTCCTTGAGCATATTTTTCAGTAAATTACACCCATAGTGTCAGTGAAGATCCAGAATATTTCTGTATGTGGGAAAGCCTGCATTGCATTCATTAGGCAGTAGACATTAAACTGGAGTATTACCTTGGTTTTGGCTCCTCTTACTTCTGATCTCTGGGCATGGCATCAGCAGTGGTACGACTAATGTGTTCTATTTATCACTTATCTGAAAAGACGCTGTCACCCCGTGTGTTGTGTACACATTGCTCCAGAAGAGTACCTAGAAACTGTTACCAGTCTATTATCATAAGATCTAACTTCTATGCAAGGTCTATCCCCATAAAGAGAACAATAATCATATTTACCATTGACTTTATACTTGTGGCCTGACATTTCTTTACCGGAAGAGGTTATTTAGGGTTACAGTATGTACATACATAGCAAAGCCGAACAGAAAAAAAAAAGATGGCTAATGACGTATTTAACCCTTCTTTCAATGTTTTAGAAGGATTATGGTCTAATACAAAGTTTGAACAGTTTACTTAAAGTGGTGTATTTAAAAAATATTCCGCCGGGTGTCCCCACCCGCCGCCATCCGGTGCTTGTCTGGGCTCCCCCGTGCCATCGGGGGCCTGGAGAAAGGATCGCCCTGCGCCGGATAGGAAGCATTGAGATGACTGGTGACCAGATGATCACCAGTCATCTCTGTGACTGTCGGAGGCCCGGGCGCGATGTGATGACGTGGGAGCTAGCATTGTTCCAGACTCCCAGGGTAAACAAACATGCACCCATTCTCTTTCGAACCTTATGCCTCACACTAGTACTTCATGCTGCTGCTGCTTCAAAGTAGTCCCTGCACTACTTTGGTCCGATTTTGATGCCATACCCTGAAATCGCGGCTGTGAATCGCGGCAAAATTCGCAGTCGCAAAATCGCAGTAAAACCGCATGACTTTGAAGTAGCAGTAGTGTGGAAGGGGCCTTAGAGGGCTCAACCTCCTATTTTTATCCTCCCTGGCTGCTGTAGACACAACAGGAAGTGAGAGGATATCTTTTGAATGTGAGGGTGGTCCCCTCCTAGACATTTGTCACCAGAACAAATATCCCTATTGGATGGAAATGAATGGGACTGCCTGCATGGGGATGCACAGAGCACCTGTGCCTCTTCTTGTGGGAAAACATGGTCCTAGTTCAGGGGTACCATATAGTACACCTATGTTATAAATTTTCACATTTTGTTTCATTTTTTAAATGCAAACACTGTACAGTTTAACCGATTCCCCCTAAGAGTACACAGATATGCAGCCATTACAGAATTATGACTTCCGTGGCACTGCATATGGTTTCTTGTGTTTGTGGTGGAAGCATGGAGATGGAGCTGTCACCAAAAGCTCCTAGTCCAATACTATCCATTGGGATCCAGCCAATCACAGTGATTACTTGTTTTAGGCACTCCCCTGCATGATGCATCACTCACCTCTTTGAGATGGAAAAGATTGTATCTTTTTCTCCTCTCTAAAGAAAAAGTAAAGAATGCGCAAAAAAAGAAAAAAAGTCTGTACAAAAAAGGAACAAATTAGACAACCTAGGTCAGTACACTCTAGTTTGCACGGCTGTCGCATTTGGATCAGTGGCTGTGTCCATGCAGCCACTGTGTCCCAGTTGAAATGAATGGGCCCTTGCATTGGCATACGGTAAAGTGCCCAATCTCTATAAGACTTTATGGCCATTTACATGGGTGTTCAGAGGTTTATCCGTTATAAAGGTCTTATTGGCTTGTGTTCCCTTTATGGAGAGTTATGCTGCCAATTTGCCCTGGTAACCATTGCAATGGAACCGGAAAGGATGGGAAATCCGAAATTCTGATATCAGCACCAGAATAGATGGGGAACCTTCCAATAAGTTCACTTATTCTGGTAAACACTGTACAAGGAGAGTTTCATTTTACTGGAGTATGGCAATATAAAATAATAAACATTTATAATCTCCTAGATGGCTTCAGCATCGATCCAGTGTTGCAGCTGATCAGCAGGGACCAGCAAAGATTCGAACCATGTAAGGGCAGGCTGATTGTACGCAAATCGATCCATCAAACGACTTGGATACAACCAGTATGTCAGATTTTTACATGTGATTATTGCCAGTGACCATAGCCGCTAGCAATAATCACTGTGTTCTCCCAGAAGGGGCAGTTTCCAGCGCTTCATGCCGGGAGAACATAATGGCTCAGTGGAAAGGATTCCCCCATCAGTGCTGACTGTGTTGATGGAGAAATCAAGTGATTTTCTTTCCTGCAACAAAAGAAAATTGCATCACCTAAGCCTGCCTAAGATCCCTTACACACTGGTGCCGCCCATAGGGTCGGCGGTAAAATAGTGGTAAAAGCCACTATTTTTCTGTGGGATTTGCAGCGAAGCGGTGGAGAAAGGGTTAATATCGCCGGCAATGCACCGCTACAGCAGCAAATTCACAGTGGTATAGCAGCGCTGCCCTTTAATTTAATGGGCAGGAGCGCATTAGCAGCGGTGAGCGGTAAATAAAATTTGTATGAACGCACATGCAAGAGAAATGAATGTGTTCTAATGGGCCTTGTTTACACTATCGCGGTGCTTTCATGTGTGTTTAAACAAAGTACAGCATGCTGCATTTTTGCACACTGGAATCCTGCAAAGGCATGTAAACTGGAGCAAAAGTTAGTAAAAATGTAGTAAAAAAAACTGAAATAAATGAAAGGATATTCTGCAATTGCACTGAAAACACATGTAAACGTAAATACGGAAACACACAGTGAACACAGCAATAGACCAGAGTTTAGTGTTACTTTAATGATTTTTTTTCTCTAAACAAAATAAAGTTTTGCCTTTGGATACACTTTAGCATTTGTTGTTCTGTAAAAGGTTGCCCTTTTTTTTAAAGATCTGTTTATTAGAGCTTTTATACTAGGGTGACCAGACATCCGTTTCAGGGGACAGTCCCCTGATTTAGGACACTGTCCCCGGACCAAGTCTGTCCCTGGTTTTGTCCCCAGATTGGATATAATAGGGGGCAGGGGCTATTTCAAAGAAAGTCAGTGCAGAATTAAAATAAAAAAAATTGGAATTACAAACCCCCGCTCCGCCATGCCTACTAGCATAGGGGGGTTGTATTTTTCCCATTATCTGTGTCCCTTACTGATGATCATGTGTTGGTCGGAGCGGAGGGAATATTTTATAGTTTCGGGCGCATGCCCATTCAGCTTCTCTTGCAAGTTATTCTGCCTTAGCTTAAATCCTGGCCAGCCACCTGCCTATCTCCTTGCCTTTCCTGGCAGAGTGATCTTCCTCCGCTCCCCATTAGTGGAGTCTCCAGCTTTCAAATTTAGGGGGGGCACATGGGGGGACAGGGACAAATGTAGGGGGGCCAACTATACAAATGCAAATATATATATATATATATATATATATTGTGACAGGAAGTCAGGTAAATCTGTGTGTGTTGTCCCAGACGGGAGATACTTTTCTGCCTTGTTTAGACAATACACCAATTACTATTAGGCGTCGGCTGCAGAGATGGCCAGAGAGGTTTGGGGCGTTAAAAGGTTTCAGCTGTTCAGAATTAAGCAATTAAAGCCCCTATAAAGACAGCCTAATGCCGCGTACACACAATCACTTTTTGTGATGAAAAAAAACTACGTTTCAAGTGATGAAACAAAACGAAGTTTTTCAAACTTCATTTTCCAAAACGACGTTGCATACACACCATCGTTTTTCCAAAATGCTCTAGCAAAGCGTAGTGACGTACACCACGTTCGACGGCACTCTGTTCCATTGAAGCTCCGTCTCATAACTTGCCTCTGAGCATGCGCGGCTTTAAAAACGTTGTTTTCAACATCGTTTTGCCCACACACCATCAGTTTTTATGACACAAAAAACAACGTTTTGAATAACGACACAAAACATTTTTGGTCGTTTTTTTGAAGACATAAAACGAAGTTTTGCCCACACACGGTGATTTTAAATGACGTTTTTGAAAACGTTGTTTTTTTTCATCACAAAAAATGATCGTGTGTACACGGCATAAGGATAACGGCTGATTGCTGCATCCTGGGGCTTTGGGAGTGAAGGAGCAGTCACAAGCACTTCTGAAGAGGTGAGGTGCTGATGGATATTTCTGTGTGAGAAATATCAAAGAGACTTTTTTTGTTGTTTTCTGCTGTAGGACCAGCAGTGTCTGCCCAGCAGTAGGCTGTGCCAGACTCAATAGGTAGGTTCCTGTGTTGGGAAGGTAGACGCCCCAGGTGGCTAGAGTTTATTTTACGCTTTGTTTATGCTGTTTTGATGCTTGCACGTGTATCCCGTAAGATGGAAAAATAAACCGTATCATTTGTTTTCAGTCATCCTCAAGTGCCTTTTTGTACAGTTCAACGTGTAGTGAACCCATCCAGGGGGTCACACACACCCACTACCGAGCTAATCCCTCACACATGGTGGAGTGCCGCGGGCAGTTAAAGTAAACCCAAAATGGATGAGTTGCTGGGACTCTGCTCTGGAAAATTTGTCTGTCAAGATGATGGTCCAAATCAAGAATCTTTTAGGCCTTGTACACACGATCAAATCTGTCTGCTGGAAACGGTCTGCTAGACCGTTTCAGCAGACAGATTCGATCGTGTGTACGGGCAAACAGATGGATTTGGCCACCCGACAGATTGTAAAGCATGCTTACCAATCTGTCGGCTGGGAACCCGTCCGCCCGACATGTCTGCTGGTTAGTACACTAACCAGCAGACATGTCTTCTCGCACACGCGCCAAATGGTTTAGACGCATGCGCGGAAGTGTTTTACTTCCTGGTGCGAGCAGACCGATTTGAACAAATCTGTCTGCTGGGGACATATTGGTTTGATCGTGTACACACGTGGCGGTGACGTTGACGCCGCCACGTCACCGCACCAGGAAGTAAACAGGTTCAGTAATTATTGATCATTTTTGGTGTTTTTTTTTACAAAATTAGGATATATGAATGTGAGATTTATTTTCTATGTAAATCATAATCATATGACTGATTTTATGTATATTATTATGTATTGGAGACATAGTAACCTTTCTTATATCCATTTGTATTGTATTGATGTGCGGTAGGGCAGACTTGATGTGAGCTCTAACCAGGTTGGGATTAGACACGCTGTGCTTGCCCTTAAATGGGGTAGTGCTGTTTTGCGGTTTTATTGATCCTTTTAGATTTAGAGAAAATCATTATTGTCTCCAATATTGACTTTCAAGATTTTGGTGATATGATATATTTTTATAATTTTAACTTTTTGCCTTTGTAAGGGAGGCGATTTTACTTACCACCATTAACAAATCAGTTTTTCCAGATTTAAAGAAGGCAGGCGTATGACCTGGTGTGACTGACATCGAGGCTGCGCACCACGCTTTGTGTATAAATGCGGTGATTGAGCACGCTGCATGTATCCCGTGAACACGTCCCTCTAGTGACGAAACGTAGGGAGGCGACGTGCTGACGTCACCGCACAAACTTATCTCTACCCGGAAGACACGGGCGGAATGTGCTAGCCGGGCGGCTTTACTTATTGGATGCCTGTTACTACAACCTTCTTGTAAGTGCATACCTTTTATTTTCTATATTAAACCCAACGATTTTATACTATGCAAGCCTTTTTGTCCCTCCTTTATACATCCTGACGCACACCGACGATATCGAGGGCTGTCCCTATATAGGAGATCAGGACGTTGGAGCTGTCTATGAGGACTCTTGGTTTAAGATATAAGGCTTTTTTCTATTTTACATCTGGTAAGAGGCCATTCTTATTCATGGTGGAGGTGCCTATTCTCAACACTTTTTTCCAAAGTCTGTCATCAGTGTTTGCACCCGGGAGATCTACAATATGAACTTGACCTTGCAATTTGAACTTTGAATTTACATACGATCCTGTGTGTTCATTCTTTTTCATATATGGATTATATCTTAAGTGTTTATTTTCTTGTGATTATACTGCCTAGTTCCATTTGCAGTTTTTTTTTAGCACAATTTTATTTTTCTATATACTTTGCTTTGGGGTTGTATAACCTCTTTATTATTGCAGCTTTCAATTTTCTATTCAACCACAACGAGCGCTATATTATTTTTACTTTCCGGATAAAGAAGAGCCTGCTGGGATATGTCTGGACTGTACATACTAGTGCCATCAAGACCACGACCTGTTTGAGCTCTACACCAAGAGGAACTTTCGCTGCAATTGTGGAAATGCCAAATTTAAACAGCTGGAGTGCAAGTTGATATAACTTGATAAAGAGAAGAAAAACCTGGCTAATAATTACAATGACAATTTCTTTGGCCTGTACTGCACATGTAAGAGACCGTACCCCGATCCTGAGGATAAGACCCCAGATGAGATGGTGTGCCAGGGCTGTATGGATCACTATTCATTTCTTTGGGCCTACTCTGCCAAGTTAGGAGTTCCTGGTGTCACCAAGATTACCAAAGCAGAAACGGAACATGAAGATGTTAAAGTTGATGATTGTCCTATGGAAACAGCCAACACTCAGAATGGACTAACAATAAATAATGAAGAATGTGTGGAAGATAACGACGATGTGGAGGAGGCAATTCTTAGAAAGCTAAATCTGAAGAACTTTATGGAAAATGAAGCTGAACTTTCTGGAAGTGATGTTGAAAGTGAAATCCCTGACCGCTTCAGGGCAAATGAAGTGGCTGAAGTGCAGGAAGTAGGGGTTTGCACATCTTCAGTTCTCAGTCAGTTGCTTGATGGAAATAAAGCTGAAAAACGTAATTCTGACACTGCACTAAATGATGTAGAAAAAGTGTGTCAAATGTCCACTGAGCCTTGTGGGTGTGGTAGGGCAGGTGATATTCATGACTTTCCCATAGTTGATGATCGACAGAGCAGGGTCATTGAGGAATCTGAATTGCAAGAAATATGCACCCAGACTGAAGCTATTTTTGCCTCTGTGAATTATTTGCATGTTGAAAAGCAGTGTGTTAATTTTTATGTTAATGAAATGAAAGCAGTAAATACAATGTCACCCCTACCACAGGCAGGATCTGTAAAGAGGGCTTTGGTGTCCACCGAAGTAAAGAGGAGTCATTTTGGGTCTTCAGAATTAATGGTACCAGCATGTCATGATCGGAATAGAATTCAGGAAATCATATGTGATACCTTAAATCGGCAGAGTGAAGACATCTGTGATGTTGAATCTGGAAAACCACGCTCCTACAGTGAGGATATTGCAAAGTCTGATATAACCAGTGCAGTTTCTGTCCAAGACTTGGATAGACCGCCCTCTGTAGTTGAAACACAGTTAGATGATGCAGGGAGCCATGTAGTACAGTGCTGCCAGTTCATACATGATGAAATCGGATTTGAATATAAAGGTAGTGTCACATCCTGTGAAACCCAGTCTTTGGAAAGTGTTCTGTCAGAGCCAGTAACGCAGGATAATACTTTGGATTTGACTACCGAGATTCCTCTGGAAGTAAAATCTATTTTTCAAAGTGTAGGATCTGTAATGGCAGATGAGCCCTCTGAACGTTGTGAAACCTCCATCACTGAAGTGTGGATAAAAAAATGTGTAGCGCTAAATAAATAGAATATAAATAAATATATCTATGTGCTGAAAATGTATGTGATTGGAAGATGTGGTCATGGAAAAAATATTTTGTGAAAAAATATCCAACTATATACAATAAAAATAAAAAAATGACCAATAACCAGTGAACGAAATTAGGTAGTCACAAGTGTGAGAAATGAAATGTCCTGAACAAAAAAAATTGCAATCAATGTCCAAATCCAAAGGCTATAAGTGCTCAATGTAAACAAGTGATGTCCTCTATGCGAACTCTTGTATGGTGATATAAGAAAAAAGGAAGGAGGAAGAAGACCTTCACCCAATAAAGCATGGAGGCTTACCGGATCAAGTGGACTCTACCAGCTATACAGACTAGAGAGTCACATAAGCTTTTGGAACATCCAGCGTGGATCGAAGCCTCATAGAACTGCCGGTGACAGGGATGTACGTCAGTATTGTAATCCGGGAGGGAGACTTCTGTTATCCAGGGCTTGATGCTCAGTAGGTATACGTTGAGAATGGTGTGCAGGAGAAAAGAAGGAGCAATAGTGTGATACCGTCACGGTATTAAAAGATTTAATAAGTAATAAACTTACATGAATCAGGATAAAAAAAGCGCGCTTGCAGTCATAATGTGGCGACAGTAGAATCTTCCCTGACGCGTTTCGTGTACAAACACGTTGTCAAAGGGTAACAGACCACCATAGCCACTTGAATATTCAAGTGGCTATGGTGGTCTGTTACCCTTTGACAACGTGTTTGTACACGAAACGCGTCAGGGAAGATTCTACTGTCGCCACATTATGACTGCAAGCGCGCTTTTTTTATCCTGATTCATGTAAGTTTATTACTTATTAAATCTTTTAATACCGTGACGGTATCACACTATTGCTCCTTCTTTTCTCCTGCACACCATTCTCAACGTATACCTACTGAGCATCAAGCCCTGGATAACAGAAGTCTCCCTCCCGGATTACAATACTGACGTACATCCCTGTCACCGGCAGTTCTATGAGGCTTCGATCCACGCTGGATGTTCCAAAAGCTTATGTGACTCTCTAGTCTGTATAGCTGGTAGAGTCCACTTGATCCGGTAAGCCTCCATGCTTTATTGGGTGAAGGTCTTCTTCCTCCTTCCTTTTTTCTTATATCACCATACAAGAGTTCGCATAGAGGACATCACTTGTTTACATTGAGCACTTATAGCCTTTGGATTTGGACATTGATTGCAATTTTTTTTGTTCAGGACATTTCATTTCTCACACTTGTGACTACCTAATTTCGTTCACTGGTTATTGGTCATTTTTTTATTTTTATTGTATATAGTTGGATATTTTTTCACAAAATATTTTTTCCATGACCACATCTTCCAATCACATACATTTTCAGCACATAGATATATTTATTTATATTCTATTTATTTAGCGCTACACATTTTTTTATCCACATTATTTTTTGCTTATCGTTTTCTATTAGCTGTGTTTAGCTGCTCACTTTATTTACCCAAAGCAGCGCGATATTTTCCCAATCTATCTACAACTTGTTATCCATCACTGAAGTGGTCAGAGAGGTTAAATGTACTAATTTAATGGATGCTTTTTCCAAATGTCTTGAAAGGAATCAAGAATATGAGAATTTGTGTCCAATAGTCGATGGTTTTTAAAGAAACAAATATTAAAACATTTTTGGGAGACTATGAGGCAAAGATAGCTGAACAACTAGCCATAAACATAAGTTCAAAAGTGATTGTAGCTGCTAGACAAGAAAGGTTGTCTAGCTCAGTTAATGATGTGTCCGATAGCAGTTGTCAAGCGGCAAATTCGAGTGAAACGAAACGACCGTTTTTAAAACTTTTTTTCCATTGATACTACTATCAATGGAAAAAAAAGTTTTAAAAACGGTTGTTTTTTTCAGGAGTCCTGCTCCTGAAAAAACGACCGTTTTTAAGACTTTTTTCCATTGATACATGTTCCCTGGGGCAAAACCCGGTTTCTGAAAGATGTTTTTCAACAATAACTTGAATATTGGTCTTTAAAATGATCGTTTTTTAATTCGAACGTTCGAGTTCCATAGACTTCAATGGGGTTCTAAATGTTCGTGCGAACAATCGGACTGTTCGACGGTTCTGGTGTGAACCGAATGCGGGGGTGTTCGGCTCATCCCTAGTCTAGAGCACCAAAGGGAAGAAAAACCGCCTAGTACATCGGTTTATCAGAGGTCTTCTGCGTCAGACTTTAGTCCAGTTCATAGAAGAACAGATTTTTTTGAGTGTCACCATGCTTTGGAGGATTCCAGCCTTAGTGTGTTTACATCTGAAGAAGGCATCCACATGGATGATCCATTGCAGAGCACAGTATTATCAGCTCTTGGTATTGGTTATGACTCACTGAGTTCTTCAGGGATTGAGCTATTGAGGGAAACCTTTGTGTCCATTGAAAAACCAATTAAGGTTTTGCATGGTTTACAACTGAAAATGTGTATATTACAAAGCAAGGAACAGCCTGTTATGTACCTCAGCCGAAAGTTGAAGACCAATAGGAGAATAAATAGGTGGTTCCTGGCCCTTCAGGAACTTAGTTTTGTCGTAACACATCGCCCCGGTGTTAAAATGGGGAATGCAATTGGTTTGTCCCGAGTGCATGCGTGCCTGGCAACCTGTGTCCCAACCCTAGGGTTTAAACAAGAGGGGGGTATGTGACAGGAAGTCAGGTAAATCTGTGTGTGTTGTCCCAGACGGGAGGTACTTTTCTGCCTTGTTTAGACAATACACCAATTACTATTAGGCGTCGGCTGCAGAGATGGCCAGAGAGGTTTGGGGCGTTAAAAGGTTTCAGCTGTTCAGAATTAAGCAATTAAAGCCCCTATAAAGACAGTCTAAGGATAACGACTGATTGCTGCATCCTGGGGCTTTGGGAGTGAAGGAGCAGTCACAGGCACTTCTGAAGAGGTGAGGTGCTGATGGATATTTCTGTGTGAGAAATATCAGAGACTTTTTTTGTTGTTTTCTGCTGTAGGCCTAGCAGTGTCTGCCCAGCAGTAGGCTGTGCCAGACTCCATAGGAAGGTTCCTGTGTTTGGAAGGTAGATGCCCCAAGTGGCAAGAGTTTATTTTATGTTTTGTTTATGCTGTTTTGATGCTTGCATGTGTATCCCGCAAGATGGAAAAATAAACCGTATCATTTGGTTTCAGTCATCCTCAAGTGCCTTTTTGTACAGTTCAACGTGTAGTGAACCCATCCAGGGGGTCACACACACCCGCTACCGAGCTAATCCCTCACAATGTGTATATATATATATATATATATATATATATATATATATATACTGGGGCCCTTTATTAGCATCAAGAGTACAACCACATATATATAATCAACCGTATGTTCCGCAGCCGTGTGGGCTCTATGCCTGTAAAGTGTGGGCTTTGATCAATAAAATCACTGATATTTAACACTAGGATCTGACTAGGAGCATCACCTGCCAAATCAGCAATGATTGCCGCCAATGGCACCATCCGAATGGGTGCAATGCCGCATTTGCAGCGTTGCACCATTTCTGTCCACACTGTGAGGACTCCCCCATCCACCTATGATGTGTAGATTATGGAATTGGATCATTTTTTTTTCATTCAACCTAATAGTTGAATGAAAAAAAAGTGATCAATGTATGGGCTGCCAAAGAGCTAAGACCAGCCATAGACAGTTTAAAGCGGATCTCCACCCTAAAGTGAAGATCGCTGATCGGAACCCTCCCCCCCTCCGGCGTCACATTTGACACCTTTCAGGGGGGAGGGGGGTGCAGATACCTGTCTAAAGACAGGTATCCGCACCCACTTCCGGCCCGCAGTCTCGGGCAAAAGACGGGCTTTTCCCGTTGTATGCTGGGAACTCTCAGCTCCCAGCACACAGCGGGAGCCAATCGCCGGGCGCAGCGCGACTCGCGCATGCGCCGTAGGGAACCGGGCAGTGAAGCCGGAGCGCTTCACTTCCTGGTTCCCTCGCCGTGGATGGAGGGGGGAGCAGCAGGGTGATGAGCGATCGCTCATCCTCTGCTGCGGACGCCGCTGGACTCCAGGACAGGTAAGTGTCCTAATATTAAAAGTCAGCAGCTGCAGTATTTGTTGCTGCTGGCTTTTAATATTTATTTAAGGTGAACCATCCGCTTTAAGTCTCAGCTGATCCAACAGGAACTGGCTGAGATTTGAACCATTATTGAGAAGATTCTCTTATGATTATCACTAGTGGTTGCTGAATAGCCACTAGTGATAATCACTGTTTGTCAGGAGAATACAATTGCTGGACAGGAGGGATATTCCCCAGTCAGCACTGTCTGTGTTGATGGAGGACTCATGCAAGTTACTGCAATCTGTGGATGCACAAAATAAATTTGTACCGTATATTACCTGCCTAACTGAAAGTAAAAGTCAATTGTGAATGTCTTGAAATAACAGGAGAGGGGGAGGGAGACAGATGGGGAGAGAAGAGATGGAGATAATGCAGTTCAGTAAAAGTAAAAGTCTGCAGTGCACACACTTACCCACGGTCCAGGCTAGAATCTTAGGCATCATTCACACACAGCCAAGAATGCTGCTGATTTTCATATTTCCCGCCCACACATCCCCTCTCTTCAGATACAGCACACTGGATAGTGTGGGCGGGACTGAAAGAAGGAGGACTCGCTGGGCTGTAAAAGAGTGTCATAGACTGACACTCGGCTCAGCTTGCAGTCACCACTCTCTGAATTTACAGGCTGGTTCTCCTGTCCTCCTGTCCTAAGGACTGGAGAAATCAGTCTGTTTTTTCAGTAACTGAGATGAAGGCTTGCTCCTCCCCGTCCCCCCACAGTGCTCATGGATTCCTTTCTGCAACTCGCTCTTCTCTGTGTCAATGAGGATGCAGGGGAAGAAGCAGATCGGGTGGCTGTGGTTGTGTGAGCGCTCGGATTATGCAGTATCAGTGATCAGAGGGAGGGGGGAGAAATGCCCGTAGAGCTGACTGGGACGCTCTCCCTCTCAGGAGAGACTGTTACTCCAGTGGCGGCCCAAGCAAAATACAAAAAATGCAAAAAAAAAAATGCAAAAAAAAAAATTTTTTTTTTTTTGGGGGGGGGGGGGGGGGGGGGGGGGGGGGGGCACATGGTGGGGCACAGCATAATGTTGGGGGGGGGGTCAGGGCCCCCTCTGGCCCCCCCCTAGTGTCGCCATTGCTCCCCATTCAGTAGTAACCGGGGGGCGGGAAGAGTAATGCCGCATACACACGACCGTTTTTCGGTTTCTAAAAAATTACATTTTTTGGCTCCAGAGCATTTTTCCCAATCTAAAAAAATGGGCATTTAAAATTTCGAACATTCTATTTTTTCACAACGTTTTTAAGGTTGTAAAGAATGGTCGTGTGTGGGCTTTAACGACGTGAAAAAAATGCGCATGCCATGAAGCTAGTTCTGGTAAAACTAGCATTTGAAATGGAGTAAGCACATTCATCACGCTATAACAGACTGAAAAGGGCGAATCGTATTTTACTAACACGAAATCAGCAAAAGCAGCCCCAAGGGTGGCGCCATCCTAATGAAACTTCCCCTTTATAGTGCCGTCGTACGTGTTGTAAGTCACCGCGCTTTGCTAGAGCATTAAAAACATTTTTTAAAACCCGAATAACGGTCGTGTGTACGCGGCATAGGACTTGAGAGGCTGTGAGGCGGGCGGCGACAGGCAGAGAGTCGCTGATTGTTGCCATTACTAGTAAAGAAAAAATGTGTCCCCGGATTTCATTTTAAAAATCTGGTCACCTTATTTTATACTAAACAACTCCCCCCAAAATAAAAGTAATTAACATGAGCAGACCCCTCGCAGTGGTCATCGGAAAAGACATAAGATCGCACTTTACTAGTGAAATGATCTCTGATTGGTTGCTAGGGGCTGCTATAATGTAACTCCTTTAATAAAAGTTTGTGAATATAAGTGTGTTTCAAGTGTCCTGCATTTGGTTATTCCATTGTTGCCAGGATTGTGTTGAGCACTTTACTGTAACCTGCATTTACTGGCATTAAAGGTGTTGTGTTGTAGATGATTGTAGATGAAGAGATTAGTCATCTGTTTCCAGGCTCAGTGTGTAATGTGAGCTTTCTCTAGAGGCAGCAACCTGATCTGACACTACACAGGAGTAGTCCTGCCTGGGCAGCAGACACCAGGAGGAGAGGGTAAGGCTACACAGACAAGGGCAATCCTGTCCCCCTCCCCCTGTCATTGTCCTCCCTGATCTGTGTGACAGAAGACACTGCAGTCCAATCTGATGAACCAGGACTGATCTCCAGGACTGATCTCCAGGACCATGGCTGACAGGATGAAGTGGAGACCTTGGTCTGCCCTGGGCAGGCTGGAGACATACAGTTCCCAAAGGTAAGAGGAGACCATGGCGGTACTTTGGGGTCACTTATCTAAGTTTTGGAGCAGGGAAGTCTCAGCCAGTAACTGGAATTGTGTGCAGGTTGTTTACTGTTGTCATGGAGATGGAGCTGTTCAGTGTGTGAACATGTGCTGGGGCTGATGAAGTTATTCACACCGTGTCAGTGTGTATGAAAAGTGCACAGATATACGAATACCACAGGGATCTATGAACACTATAAGCATTTATGAATAATACAGCGATCTAGGATAGTGCAGGATCCTATGAATAGTATAGGAATCTATGGATAGTACAGGGATCCTATGAATAGTATAGGGAGGGATCTATGGATACTAGTACTCGGATCTATGAATAGTACAGGAATCTATGAATAGTACAGGGATCTATAGATAGTAGAGGAATCTCTAGGTAGTACAGGGATCCTATGAATAGTACAGGGATCCTGTGAATAATACAAGGGTCTATGAAAAGTACAGGAATCTATGGATAGTACAGGGATCCTATGAATAGTATAGGGAGGGATCTATGGATAGTACAGGAATCTATGAATAGTACAGGGATCTATAGATAGTACAGGAATCTCTAGGTAGTACAGGGATCCTATGAATAGTAAGGGGATCCTATGAATAGTACAGGGATTCTATGAATAGTACAGAGATCTATGTATAGTACAGCGATCCTATGAATAGTACAGGGATCTATAGATAGTACAGGAATCTCTATGTAGTACAGGGATCCTATGAATAGTACAGGGATCATATGAATAGTACAGGAATCTATGAATAGTACAGGGATCTATAGATAGTACAGGAATCTCTACGTAGTACAGGGATCCTATGAATAGTACAGGGATCCTATGAATAGTACATTGATCCTATGAATAGTACAGGGATCTATGGATAGTACAGGAATCTCTATGTAGTACAGGGATCATATGAATAGTACAGGGATCCTATGAATAGTACAGGAATCTATTAATAGTACAGGGATCTATAGATAGTACAGGAATCTCTATGTAGTACAGGGATCCTATGAATAGTACAGGGATCCTATGAATAGTACATTGATCCTATGAACAGTACAGGGATATATGGATAGTACAGGAATCTATGAATAGTACAGGTGTAGCACTATCCCTGTAGGAGCTGCTGGTTTATATTTGGGTTTTGCACGTTACCTCTAAGTTTGTTGTCAGGGGAAGAAAGTCTATAGGAATTGCAATGTCCACACAAGATGTAAAACCTTAAACTGTTTTTTTGTATTTGCATTTTTGCTGCATAAAACTTGTGAAGAAAGTGGAGAGTATAGATAGAAGGGAAAGGTTCAGGTATGTGGTACAGAATGCACAAAAATCGCCAAAGTTCCAATCAGTCAGTCAATCACTCCCTCTTGAGTGGGTATTGCTCACCCGGATAGATCCCTCTCACATGGCTTAGCAGCTGGGATGATGCAAGAACAGTATGAGAACAGTCTCTGTCACAGACCATCTGAGAATGAAAGATGGATATTCAGGGATCCTCTGCCACAGGATTTGACTCCTGAACTTCCAGCCTTACAGTAAAAGAGCCTTTAAGCCGATCCGGCGAACTGTAAGACAAATAGAGTAGTGGATCCCTTTATAATGAAGTCACCAGGCCTATCCCGGGACACTAGCTTGCTTTGCTTGGTCTCCTCCAGGACAGGTCATCCCCCGGTTTCCTTCGTTAAGCAGCTTCCCCCACTTGGATGGACAGTTTGGGATCCCCTTTTTAATCGTAAGCCCCAGCCAGCATAACTGGGCCTACTCCATGGAGATGTAACCTCGGGCCAACGTGGTCACGAAGTCGAGATCACACACACGTGCCTTGTGCCAGGAGGGCCACGAGAGGAAAGAACCCGGAAAACGGCATCTGCCCCTTAAGTAACACTTTCCGGCATACACAGCGGGGCACCACTCCCACTGGGCTGCTGCCGAGAAGGGTCACTTAACATACTATGGTTCGCTTGTGTTCCAACATGGGCCTGAGGTGGTAACGCCCCCTAGAGGCAACAGGGGAAAATCCTATTAAGCACAACCATAGCCAGAACAGAGGCTAATTTCAATGGAATTTAACAAAGTCTGAGCCCAAAGGGAGAGAAACTACACTGGGTAGCAACAGGGCGGACTTTTCAGGCAATCACAGGGACAAGAGGAGTTATAAAAGTATAAATGTAATTACAAAAAGTTTCTAACATACAAAAAACAAACCACAAATCAGAAAAACAAAACAAAGGGTTAAAAGGTCATTCACGGGCAATATTATCTTTTCGTCTCGCCTACGCGTTTCCCCTAACGGCTTCTTCAGGACGAGTTTGAGATGATTAACACTAGGGTATTGCTAGTTTCGTGCATCTGGAATAAAGGTTATGACATACATTTAGAAAAACATCAACATAGATTAAAACGCTGAAAACTAGTATACAATAAGGGATCTCTGACAGTACCAGGTAGACTGCAAGTCATCCAAATATACACGAGACACAGTGGTCGACGATGTGTGAAGGAATGAATAACTTTGAAAAAGAAGGGGGTCTATGTAGCAAAAAGAAGGAAAAGGCAAAGTAGTTATGTTGTATGCACTCACATAAAATTCTGAGCGTATGAATAAAACAGATTATCATAAGACCTACCCAGATGGGGAAAAGAATAAAATTTCCTATGGTTGACCATCCGATAGTAGTGTGTCACAGAAAATGAAAAAAAAAAACTCTATAGGAGAGAAACGCAATGAATTAATAGATTGATATATAAAGGCTGATATAGATGTTACTGGCGGTTTAAAGAAATAATCAAATTACCTGCAATATATTAAGAGTTATGCCGCGTACACACGGTCGTTTTTTGCGATAAAAAAAACGACGTTTTTTAAAACGTCATTTAAATTGATCGTGTGTGGGCAAAACGTCGTTTTTTGTCTTCAAAAAAACGACCAAAAAAAATTCCAACATGCTTGAATTTTTTGTGTCGTTTTTCAAAACGTCGTTTTTTGTTTCACAAAAAGTCACCGTGTGTAGCAAAAACGTCGTTCAAAACGACGTTTTTCAACCCGCGCATGCCCAGAAGCTAGTTATGAAGCGAGCTTCAATGGAAAAGAGTGGTGAACGTGACCTCGCTTTTTGTGAAAAAAACGATGGTGTGTATGCAACATTGTCTTTGAAAGTGACGTTTCAAAAACGTCGTTTTTTACTTCACAGAAAACGTCATTTTTTTTCATCACAAAAAATGATCGTGTGTACGCGGCATTAGGATATACCGGGACCAAGACAACAGAGAATTTAAGGCAAAAACCAGGGAGGAATATAACCCAGAACTGTGGTAATCCTAATACAATGTCCAATATAGGACAAGCCAGAGAATTGGAAGCCTGAGTTAGAATAAGAGAGAAATAAAGACAGATAAATATATTGGTCAGTGAGATAAACAGATGAATTTATCCAGTGATTCGGAGGAGACATGTTCATACCTCCCCTACAAAGGTATAAATAAGAAGGCCAGTATGGTGGCCTGAGTTTATGGGAGGGGCCCGGAGGGTATTTAAGCAGCCCACTCACACATGCTCTTTGTCGGTTCAGTGTGCAGTACTACACGTCACTGGGCCGACTCTTCCCAGCTCACCTCATGTCCGTGAGTCTGCGCATTCAATCGCATTCGACATCGCAATCGCTTTGTGGCTTCTCCCTTCATGGTCTTCGCCGGCGGTTCCCGCTTACTGTCGCAGGTAGGATTCAAACCTTTTCGTATCTTGTGCAATCTTGCAAATCCTGCATCTCTTTTGGAAAAAAAATCTGCCTCTGAGTTATTGTTGCTCATGTTCCAACATCATTTGGCTCAGGCGTAGTACATTTGTAACTTCCTTCTGCCAAACATACGATTCATTTGTAAATCCATTGGAGATTAGCATGTGTTTGTATGGGTTCTTTGGCAGATTGAGGTGGTAATTGGACTCACATGGTGCCTTGTCTGCACTTGATTAGCCTGGGGGGATGGGTGGTTGGTAGATGTTCGGTTTCAAAGCAAGGGGTAGCATACACTCTACAACCAAATCGTATCAGATTCGTTCAATACTCCTTACTACCGATTCGTATCGAATTGGTTTCATGCATTTTTACAACCGTTTTGTATCAGATACATTGCATGCTTTCTACCGTTGTCATTCATTGTTCCCCCATGCCGTGTGTTTTTAGTTCCCGCAGCGGAACTTACGAATTGTTTGTTCACGGTTCTTCTCTCTCATTTATTTACCAAAGTTATTGCCTGTGCGTCATGCATGGCGCCACACCACACTCTTCGGATGTGTTGCACATCCACTCCAGTCCAAAGCAAACCCAGTCGCACGTTCACTGTCCCAGGTAGGATTCGTTAGCTTGTTTGTCATGTCAAATTCGTGGCCACTCATGGTGTCACCCGTACCATATGTTTGGTTCCCGCAGTGGAGCTTACAAAGCATTGATACGCACTTCTCGTGTTCTATTTTCTACACCAAACCTCATTGTTTTGCCCCATGCACGGCATCACGCTACACCTTCCCGACATGTTTCACTCCAGCCACAGTCCGCCGCAAACTCACTTGCATGGCCCACTGTCGCAAGTAAGATTTGTTATTACATTCTTTATGTCCTATCAATTTGCTACCATTTGTTGTCTCCCATATCGTTCATTAGTGGCCCCTACGGAACCACGATTCAAACAGGCGTTGTCCTTCTACCTTATACTGCTTGCTTAAGGTACAAACAAACCAGGTGTTTCTATCCTTTCTCAGTAACCCAATTCTTATTGATTGAGACCTTGCAACCATGCAAATCATCTCAGCAGCCTGACACCCTTGTTAAGACCCTTGCAACACATGACCCTTACAAAACGCAAAATAAAAAAATAAATAAATATAAAAACGCAAAAAAAAAAAAAAAAAAAACCTTTGCCACCTCGCAATCTCAGCCCCTCGGCTACCTGACACCTGTTGAGACCATTTGCAACCACGCAAAATCGTCTCAGCAGCCTGACACCCTTGTTGAGACCCTTGCAAACGCAATATCGTCTCAGCAGCCCTCACACTCATTGAGATCCTTGCAACCACGCGAAATCAGCAGCCTGACACCCTTGTTAGACCCTTGCAACACATGACCTTTACAAGACGCAAAATAAAATAAAAAATAAATATAAAAACGCAAAAAAAAACCAAAAAACCTTTGCCACCACGCAATCTCAGCCCCTCGGAAACCTGACACCTGTTCAGACCATTTGCAACCACGCAAAGTCGTCTCAGCAGCCTGACACCCTTGTTGGATTTGATTGGATTGGATTGGATTAAATACTTATAGAGCGCCAAATGCAAGTTGTGATACTCGCGTCTAAGCGCTTACCAACAAGCTAAAAAAAAACAGAAATATAAAAAGAAGGGGGGGGGGGTGTCGGGGCACAGCAAGCCTATCCCTACTCCCTGACAATGGACCGCAGCCTAGGATTAAGGCAGCGTCCTGCTAAGGGCTTGGAAGGGCAGGTCTCTATCTATAGGCTTGTGAAAACAAAAGTGTCTTCAAGCCCTTACGGAAGGCCATCAAGGAGGTGGATGCTCGGAGCTGATGAGGGAGCTGGTTCCACAGAAAATTCCCCAGTGTTTGGAGCCGGCGGCCACCTTTCGAAGCTAATTGGCTAGATTTAATAATTGCTAACAGAGCGTCAGTCGAACGAAGCTCTCTGGGTGGACAGTAATGTTCTGTCATATTTGATAAATACATCGGACCTAGTTGCCAATAGGCCCGAAACACCAAACAGAGTGCCTTGATGTGATTCCGCCTTGGGCAGTTTGTTGAGACCCTTGCAAACGCAATATCGTCTCAGCAGCCCTTACACTCATTGACATCCTTGCAACCACTCGTATATCGTCTCAGCAGCCTGACACCCTTAAGACCCTTGCAACACATGACCCTTACAAAAGGCAAAAAATAAATAAAAAATATATATATATAAAAACGCAAAAAAAAAAAAAGGAAAATTAAACATTAAAGTGCAAAAGAAAAAAAAATTTTTTTTGCCACCACACAATCTCGGCCCAGCAACCTGACACCTGTTTAGACCATTGCAACCAAGAAAATCGTCTCAGCAGCCTGACACCCTTGTTGAGACCCTTGCAAACGCAATACCGTCTCAGCAGACCCACACTCATCGAGACACTTGAAACCACGCAAAATCGTCTCAGCAGCCCTACATTCATCAAGGCCCTTGCAACCACGCAAAACCGCCTCAGCAGCTTGACACCCTTGTTGAGATCCTTGCAAACGCAATACCATCTCAGCAGCCCCACATTCATCAAGGCCCTTGCAACCACGCAATACCGTCTCGGCAGCCTCACACCATTGTTGAGACCCTTGCAAACGCAATACCGTCTCAGCAGCCCCACATTCATCAAGGCCCTTGCAACCACGCAATACCGTCTCGGCAGCCTCACACCATTGTTGAGACCCTTGCAATTGCAATACCGTCTTAGCAGCCCCACACTCATCGAGAGCCTTGCAACCACGCAATACCATCTCGAGCAACCTCCCACTCATCAAAGACCTTTGTGACCACGCAGTCTCGCCCCAGCAACATGGCATTCATTGGGTGTTTTTCAGCCACCCCTGATCTCTCCTCTATGTTATCTTACCAGTACGTCTACACAGGATCCCCAATCACTCCTCTATGTTATCTTATCAGTGCATGTACACAGGATCATTTATAGTAATTTCTAGGCAGTTGAGTTCAGAAACCTTCTCGAAAAAAAAGAAATTGGGTTCAGACGGCATTCGAAACGCCGATGCCTGTAACAGCTTGTAAACACAGCCACATGTGTTTACCAGCGTTTCATTTACAGTCGTTTTTATAAAAAATTAAAAAAAAGGGGGAATATTGTCTCAGCAACTTGACACTCATTTGAGACCCTTGCAAAATGTAATATCATCTCAGCTACCTCACACTCGTCTAGACCTTTGCAACCACACAATCTTGTCTCAGCAACCTAACGCCCGTTCAGACCTTTGCAGCCATACAAAGTCGTCTTAGCAAACTGACACTCATTTGACACCATTGCAAACGCAATATCGTCTCAGCAACCTGACACCCGTTCAGACCTTTGCAGCCATACAAAGTCGTCTTAGCAAACTGACACTCATTTGACACCATTGCAAACGCAATATCGTCTCAGCAACCTGACACCCGTTCAGACCTTTGCAGCCATACATAGTTATCTCAGCAGCCCGACACTCACTTGAGACCATTGCAAACGCAACATCGTCTCAGCAACCCCTCACTTGTTGAGACCCGTGCAACCACACAAGGCCATCTCAAAACAAACCTCATAATCATCGAGTCCTTTGCAACCACGCAATATCGTCTCAGCAAACCAGACTGAGACCCTTGCAACCACACAATATTGTCTGCAGCAGTATAAAACACTGCAGCACGCACCTACGTGCAAACCCGAATACAAACTAAACTTGCAAACACACCTCAGTGACAATCAGCCAAACAAACACACAGTGGCACCCAGTTGGCCATTCATCTTTAGTGGCACGCGGGCCACTCATCTTTTCCCTGTCTTTTTTCCTGCAATTAGTTCAGGTTTCCATCCAGCACCAGCGAGTGCACGTTGGTCTGCGAGTGCACGTTGGTCTGCGAGTGCACGTTGGTCTGCGAGTGCACGTTGGTCTGCGAGTGCACGTTGGTCTGCGAGTGCACGTTGGTCTGCGGGTGCACGTTGGTCGGCGGGTGCACGTTGGTCGGCGGGTGCACGTTGGTCGGCGGGTGCACGTTGGTCGGCGAGTGCACGTTGGTCGGCGAGTGCACGTTGGTCGGCGAGTGCACGTTGGTCGGCGAGTGCACGTTGGTCGGCGAGTGCACGTTGGTCGGCGAGTGCACGTTGGTCAGCGAGTGCACGTTGGTCAGCGAGTGCACGTTGGTCAGCGAGTGCACGTATATCATCTTGTTGAGCACCTGTGTATTGTCTTGATTTTCTCACACCAATGCAAGATCCAGTCCAAGTTCTTAAACTAGACCAAGCATCAGTAGCAGACTTGGCTATGTGGGACAACTTCCCCACCTGATAGAACAGCATTTCAATCTTCATCCCGGCAGTGTCAGCCGAGCCACCACAGGCTTTTGCGTGCATTTTTCGTCCGCCACTGGTTCTCCAAACCTTGGCCCCCAGAAATTCTCTTAAATTTCTGTTTCACCCAGTCTTCATCACATCTCGTGCTGTACCCCATTGTGGCAGCTGCCCAGGTTTGGGGCCACACTTGAACTGGACAGACAGTGTTCTTCACCACAGACAATCAGGCCACAGCCGACTTCATCAATTAAGGTAGATCAAGCCTCTCCCCATCACATCCTTTCTGCGCAGGCTCGCGCAGCTGTCACTCCGTCACCAGTTTAATATCTTCTGTAGTCATATTCCAGGCAAATGCAAAATCGCAGCTGATGCTCTGTCCCATTCTAACCTTATTTGTTTTTCCAGCAAGAGCCTGGAGCTGACCCAATAACCATCCCTGTCCCACCCTGGTCATTGCTGACGATGGACTGAAGTAGCATCTCACCAACTCAACCCAGCTTATTATCCACTCCTTGGCACGCAACACACTGAAGGCCTAATACACTGCTTGGAATACTAACTGCTAATTTTTGGCCACTTGCCTCGGAGCAGCAATAGGCAACGTTAGACACGTCCTAGCCTTCATATCGTATTGCCACACGCAGCTGACCCTTTCTCACAATACTATCACGCCATATCTAGATGGCGTCCAGCATTTCCTGTCCCTGCAGGACCCCAGTAAACTGTCAGTATTCTCGAGCCCATGCAGTCAAGTCCCTCCTACAGAGCATACAGAAGCACCAACCTGTAGTCAGTAGCAAGCGCCTAACTTTCAAGAGTGCCCTCTTTAGGCACATGTCTGAAATCCTTACTCGTTCCCCATTTAGGGCCTTGCCCAGCATAGTCATCCTAGCAGCCATCTACCAGGCCTTCTACGGTTCCCTACGACCTAGTGAATTTACAATCAGTGGCTCCGGCAGTCAGACACTGCTCCGACGCCACCCGACTCGCTTTCGAACCCCTACACTCTCAGTCTGCAAACGCAACAAACCAGCCCCGGGGGTTGACATCAACCTGTTTCAGACTAACAATGCCTGACGCCCAGTGACGGTGCTCGACCGACTACTGCTCCATCTACCCAGCCAATCTGATTGTAGCTCGTTGCTACCCTTTCTAAACCAGCTTCCAGAGTGGCAGCCAGTTTGTCAAGCATGTCAGAATCCTATGCAACTTGGGCTTCAAATCCCAGTCTGTTCTCAGGACATTCTTTCCGAATTAGAGCAGCCTCAACTGCCTCCCAACAGGAAGTACCAGACCACGTAATCAAGATACCAGGCTGCTGGGAAGTCTCCTTGTTTTGCCCTATACATCCCAAATCCTCAGGAAGGAATGGCACAAGCCTTTACCAAGCTGGCTCAATAAATACAAGAAATCAATATAAGCTATTTCTCTATCTGAGTCTTTTGCCCCCTTTTCTTGGCATACTGACCAGACCACCAAGGCACACTTCAGGTCTATTTATGTTGTAAGTCTTGTCGCGTGTTTATGTGATCCACATCACTCTCGGTCAGAGGGCCACGACCATAAACATGTTTCCTCCGAATCACTGGATAAATTCATCTGTTTATCTCACTGACCAATATATTTATCTGTCTTTATTTCTCTCTTATTCTAACTCAGGCTTCCAATTCTCTGGCTTGTCCTATATTGGACATTGTATTAGGATTACCACGGTTCTGGATTATATTCCTCCCTGGTTTTTGCCTTACATTCTCTGTTGTCTTGGTCCCGGTATATCCTAACTCTTAATATATTGCAGGTAATTTGATTCTTTCTTTAAACCGCCAGTAACATCTTTATCAGCCTTTATATATCAATCTATTTATTCATTGCGTTTCTCTCCTATAGAGTTTTTTTTTTTTTCATTTTCTGTGACACACTACTATCGGATGGTCAACCATAGGAAATTTTATTCTTTTCCCCATCTGGGTAGGTCTTATGATAATCTGTTTTATTCATACGCTCAGAATTTTATGTGAGTGCATACAACATAACTACTTTGCCTTTTCCTTCTTTTTGCTACATAGACCCCCTTCTTTTTCGAAGTTATTCATTCCTTCACACATCGTCGACCACTGTGTCTCGTGTATATTTGGATGACTTCCAGTCTACCTGGTACTGTCAGAGATCCCTTATTGTATACTAGTTTTCAGCGTTTTAATCTATGTTGATGTTTTTCTAAATGTATGGCCTAACCTTTATTCCAGATGCACGAAACTAGCAATACCCTAGTGTTAATCATCTCAAACTCGTCCTGAAGAAGCCGTTAGGCGAAATGCGTAGGCGAGACGAAAAGATAATATTGCCCGTGAATGACCTTTTAACCCTTTGTTTTGTTTTTCTGTATGATTTGTGGTTTGTTTTTTGTATGTTAGAAACTTTTTGTAATTAAATTTATACTTTTATAACTCCTCTTGTCCCTGTGATTGCCTGAAAAGTCTGCCCTGTTGCTACCCAGTGTAGTTCCTCTCCTTTTGACTCAAATATTTCGGATGTTGGCAAAATGTGAGTGCCTTTATGTTTTTTCCCCTCCCTATACTCTTTGAAAGTCTGAGCCCAGTATTGGCTCAGACACCCTCTAAATTTAGAATAGCGCCCCAGTCATTGGGAGCAGGGCGCTACACAGGATTCGATGAATAGTACAGGGATCTATGAATAGTACAGGGATATATAGATAGTACAATAATCTATGGATAGTACAGGGATCTATGAAGACTATAGGCATTTATGAATAATATAGGGATCTATGGATAGTACAGGGATCCTCGGAATAGTACAGCAATCCTATTTTGAAGGCTTATACTGTATGCAAGTAATGGGGGGCATGTATCAATGCAATTTTTTTTTTTAAACAATATTTTTTTCAGAAGCAGTGATTTTAATGATTCTTAAAGTTAAACAAAAAAATGAAATATTCTATTAAATATAGTGCCTAGGGCAGTGATGGCGAACCATGGCACCCCAGATGTTTTGGAACTACATTTCCCATGATGTCCATGCACTCTGCAACGTAGTTGAGTATCATGGGAAATGTAGTTCCAAAACATCTGGGGTACCAAGGTTCACCATCACTGGCCTAGAGCAGGGTTCGAAAATTCTGAGCGCCAGGTCGCCGTTGCATCTAGAATTATCGACCTGGCTCCCAGGGCAGCAGAGCTGGGGTATCCTGTGCGCGTCGGAGAACCACCCCCCCCACCCGCGAACTCGCAGTGCCGCGATGGCCGCTAATTGAGGCCACGGCTTATGCTTTCTAGGGGACTGGAGCGAGGCAGTGGCGTACAAAGCAGGGGGCGGGCCGCCCCGGGTGACACCCACTGGGGGTGTATCAGGCCGGTGGCGCCCCTCCAGCGACTGAAGACAGTGCCGCGGGTTTAGGCAGCGGCAGCACGGAGCGGTCACAGGACACATGTGTAGAGCCCGGAGTAGTGGCTTTGCGGAGGGTATTGCGAGCTGCACCCGATCCAGTCGGCACACCCGGGACCCGGCGCAACCATTACATTCTCTCCTCTCCGTGGTCGTGGCTCTGATCAGTCTTTACAGTGGCTTTCACAGCCGAGCAGAGAGTGAAGTCGCCTCCCCTCCTCCGTTATGTCTACACAGTGCTGTGCATGCAGGAGGAGGGGGAGACGGCTTCACTCTCTGCTCGGCTGTGAGAGCGGCTGCCGAGACTGATCAGAGCCAAGAGTCCACGTGACCACGGAGAGAATGGGATCACCATGGGTCCCGGGTCTACCGACTAGCTCAGGTGCGGCTCGCATTACCCCTCCCCTTGCAAAGCCACTCCACTATTGGCAATGTAGGAGGTGAATCCTCCGTCTTGTGCCTCCCAATCTAAAGCAAAAGAAAAATCAAAATGTCAATAGTAAACACGCGTGTGAATGCTGGGGACCTCTGTATTAATAGACATAGTAGTTGTAGATATTTATACAAATCCATGAAAGGAAATGGTAAATACTGACCTTCACATCCACAGAACCACAAAAGATCCAAAGCAAACTCCTGCCTCTCAGGAACATTGTCAATGTTAGGGGGGTCTGTGCGATGTAGGGGGTCTGCACTGTATGGGGTGTCTTTATTTTTGTGGGGTCTGTATTGCTAGGGGGGATCTGTGCACTGTAGGGTGGTATGCACTGTAGCGGGGGTCTGTACTGTAGGGTCCAGAGGTGCAGGGTGCTGTGTAATGTAAAGGGGTCCAGAGGTGCAGGGTACTGTGTAATGTAAGGGGGGCCTGGGGTGCAGGGTGCTGTGTAATGTACAGGGGTCCAGAGGTGCAGGGTGCTGTGTAATGTACAGGGGTCCAGAGGTGCAGGGTGATGTGTAATGTAAAGGGGTCCAGAGGTGCAGGGTGCCGTGTAATGTACAGGGGTCTAAAGGTGCAGGGTGCTGTGTAATGTACAGGGGTCTAGAGGTGTAGGGTGCATGTTTTGAGTTACAAAGGAGGTCTAGGGCTAGAATTATTGCTCTCGCACTAACGATCGCGGCGATACCTCACATGTGTGGTTTGAATACCGTTTACATATGCGGGTGCTACTCACATGTGTTCGCTTCTGCGCACAAGCTTGGCGGGACGGGGCTCGTTTTCTGGCTCCTAACTTTTTTAGCTGGCTCCCAGACTCCAAGTACATTTGACAAACCCTGGCCTAGAGGAATCCCCTTAGTCTGCCTGTAAAGTGGCTCATCTGAAGCATGAATAAAACATTCTGCAGCAAAAATGAGATTTCTAAAGAAAAAAAATGTGTCAAATCACATTTAAAATGACTTGCTGTTGCAATTGCCGGCATCCGGCTATTGAAAAATAAATAAAGAAAAAAACGGCATGGGGTCTGCCCCCAGTCCATACCTAGCCCTATAAGTCTTGTATGGACTTTATAAGGGGAGCCCCATGCAAAAAAAAACGGTGTGGAGTCCCCCAACCCCCCCTAAATCCATACCAGGCCCTTATCTGAGCAAACAGCCCAGCAGGTCAGGAAGGGGGGGGGGGGGCGAGCGCCATACCATACTATACCACATGCTCTCAACATAGGGGGGTTTGGTGCTTTGGGCCAGGCCCCCCCCCCAAAGCACCTTGTCCCCATGGTGCCTGGATGTAGGCTGCCTTAATCCTTCTGTCTGTTCATGTAATCCCAGACAGACTCCATGATGTTGAGATCAGGGCTTTGTGGGGGCCAAACCTTCACTTTCAGGACGTTCCTCTTTACGCTAAATATAGTTATTATTGAATTTTGCTGTATGTTTGGGGGTGTTGTACTACTGCAGAATACATTTGGGGACAATCACACACCTCACTGACAATATGTCATAATGGAGAAGTATCTGCATGTATTTCTCAACATTCAGGACATCATTGATCATGACCAAATCTCCATTTGCAGAAAATCTGCCCCAAACTTGCAAGGAGCCTCCACCATGCTTCACGGTTGCCTGCAAACACATTTATTAGTAAACAGCTCTCCAGCCCTTCGGCAAACAAACTACCTCCCACTACAGCCGTATATTTCATATTTTGACTCATCATACCAGAGCACCTGCTGCTATTTTCTGCACCCCAGTTCCTATGTTTTCGTGCATAGTTGAGTCACTTACAGAGTTTGGCTGTTCTTCACCCAGTTTTAAAGTTGTATTAAAGCTTCAGCTTTTAAAAACAAAAACAAAAGAACAAACATGTCATACTTACCTGCTCTGTGCAATGGTTTTTCACAGATCAGCCCCAATCTTCTTGTTCTCGGGTTCTCTGCTGGCGCTCCTGGCTCAGGTCAGGTTATCATTAGTGTAAACAATAGGCATTGGTTATTATTATTATTATTATAATACAGAATATATATAACACCAACAGTTTACGCAGCACTTGACAATATAAAAGAGAAACAATACCTTTACAATACAGTAAAATACAAGAGGATTACGAGGACCCTGCTCAGAAGATCTTACAATCTAATAGGGTGGGGCAGGTGGTACAAAAGGAGGTGTGATAGGCTTTCCTAAAGAGATGCATTTTTAGGGACTGGCTGAAGGCAGCTCGAGTAGCAGATAGCTGGACAGGTTGAGGTAGAGCGTTCCACAGAATGGGAGAGGCTCTGGAGAAATCCTTAAAACGAGCACAGGAAGAGGAGACAAGAAACTTGAGAGTAGGAAGTCTTGAGAAGAGGGAGTGTTGTGAATGGCTTTGTATGTTGTGGTTAATATTTTTAATTTGCTGGGCGATCAGGAACCAGTGTAGGAATTGGCAGAGAGGGGTGGCAGATACTGCATGGTTGGTAAGGTGGATAAGTCTGGCAGCAGCATTCGTGATAGACTGAAGAGGAGATAGCCTATAGAGAGGTAAGCCAATGAGAAGGGAGTTGCAATAGCCGAGGTGAGAGATAAGTAGCTTGGTGGTTTCATTTGTTAAACAGGGGTGAATTTTAGAGACGTTACGGAGGTGAAGTCTACAAGCTTTCAACCGCGATTGGATTTGGGGCTGAAAGGACAGGTCAGAGTCAACTAGTAGCCTGGCAAGAGGGGAGGTATTGATGGTTGCATAATTGATTTTGATGGAAAAGTCATGGAGGGGGGCATGGGGGTAATATTACCAGCTCGGTTTTAGAGAGATTTTGCTTAAGGAAGTGGTACGACATCCATGCTGATAGAATGCATTAAGCTAAAAAAACAGGATTTATAACCCCTTTAAATTGTTTAGGTTGGTGAGGTCCAGTGGGGGATTTTTAAGTATGGGAGCAATCTGCGCATGTTTTAGAGGTGAGGGGATGGTGCCACTAGAGATAGAGAGATTGAAGATGTGAGTGAGGGATCATAGGATAGAATAGGAGGGTGAACATGGAAGTTCTGAGGGATCCAAGGGACAGTTGGTTAGGTGGGCATCTAAGAAACGTTTTGAAACCTCTTCTGTAGTAGCCATTTTAACCACTTTACTACCGGCCACCGTCAATTGATGGCGGCACAATAGTGCTCTTGTTCTGAGAGGACGTCATATGATGTCCTCGCCTTGCAGAGCCACTAGGGGGCACGTATAGGGACACAGATCAGTCACCTCCCCCTGTCAGTCCCCTCCCCCTACAGTTAGAATCGCTCATTAGGGTACACATTAACCCCTTGATCGCCCCCTAGTGTTAACCCCTTCCCTGCCAGTCACATTTACACAGTAATCAGTGCAGATTTATAGCACTGTTCGCTGTATAAATGTGAATGGTCCCAAAATAGTGTCAAAAGTATCCGGTGTGCCCACCGCAATATCATAGTCACGATAAAAATCTAAATGTAAATTATCGCTTTTCTTTTGTTTATAGCACAAAAAATTAAAACCGCAGAGGTGATCAAATACCACCAAACAAAAGCTCTATTTGGGGGAAAAAGTGTAGCATGACTGCGCAATTGTCATTCAAATTGTGACAGTGCTGAAAGCTGAAAAATGTCTTAGGCAAGAAGGGGGTGAAACTGCCTGGTATTGAGGTGGTTAAAAGAGAAACGTGTTGAATGTGCTGTTAGGCAAGTTATGTTGGGTGGGCAAGATGTACGGACAGTGGAGGTGTCTTCACGTATTGCATCACTCTTGTCTTTAAAGTGATTGGCAATCTCTTGGGAAGTGAGTGAGTTAGTGGGTAGAGGGGGAGGGGGACGAAGCAGAGAGTTAAAAGTTGAGAAGAGTTGATGGGGATTCAATGACAAGGTATTAATAAGAGAGAAAAGGTAGGCTTGTTTGGCAGCATGGAGGCAGGAATTGTATTTTAGAAGGGCAGATTTATATAGGATGAAGTCCTGCAGGCATTTTGTTTTACGCCACAGTCATTCAAGAGCACAGCAATGTCTCTTGAGATTTCTAGTGTTGTCAGTTTACCAGGGTTGTAACGGTCAGGGCCTGATTTTGCGTGGAGTTAGAGGAGGAAGTGCGTCCATTGAGGATGAGAGTAAACTGTTGTAGACAGAGGTGGCCAGGTCGAGACAGGACAGGGGAGAGATTATGTCATATAGGTGGTCAGTAGCAGAATAGAAAAGAGGATTAAAGTGGTGAAGGTTCCTACAATTAATCATTTGCTGCTTGGAGGGATGGGGGGTTGGAGCCAAGGATACAGTGAAACTGATGAGGTTATGACCAGAGAGAGGAAAGGGGGTGTTGGTGAGGTTGGTGAGGTTGCCAGGAGTGCATAAATGGGAGAATTCGAGGTTGGGGGTATTACCATTGGAGTGAGTCGAAGTAAGTGTCCATTGGGTTAGGTCAAAAGATGAGGTTAAGCTGAGAAGTTGAGCTGTAGTTGGGCTGGTAACATTCACAGGGATGTTAAAGTCACCAAGAATGATAGTGGGTATTTTAGAGGAGAGAAATTAGGGAGGAATGAGAAGGACTTGGAAGGTGCTTAATGGGGATAGAAGGAATCCAACTCCACCTCCTTTCTGTCCCTTGGGTCTGGGGAGTGAGTCCAGTGGAGGCCACTATGGGAGAGGGCAGCAGGAGAAATCGAGTCAGTTATGGTGAGTATGTTAAAGTAATGAGAGATGAAAAGGTCACGCACAGATGGGAGCTTGTTACAGATGGAGCGAGCATTCCAAAGGGCGCATGAAATTGGGGGGCTGGTTTTAGGAAGCAGGCGGATAGAAATAGAGTGGATTGCAGCTTTTGCCAGAGGAGGAGGGGTGTTGGATATGTGGTTTTCAGTTTAAAAATGAAGGACCAGGATTTGGAGCCCCCGAGACTAAGAGAAGAAGGAGGGTGAGGAAGGTGCGATGGTAGTGGGAAGTGTGCGAGCGCACATGTCTAACTACCCTTGTGTTTAGATCAGCATGTGGGTTCAGCAATTGCAGGAGGTGAGAGGTGCAGTAGTAGGGAGAGGGTAGGAGTGAGGGTGATATGTGTATGCTGTGGGGTAGTAAGGAGGGGTAGAGTAAGGATAATTTGAGGATAAAAGACACCGATGTGAGAAGGAAGAGTAGAAGGAACATGTTGTTGGATAGAGAGTGGGAATCTGACTTCAAATAACTTCAATGTCAAATTCTGGTTTGCTTGCCGTCTTTCCAGAGTGGAGCAGAGTTCTTGTATATTTATCCAGCTTTAGTTATCCTGTTTTCGTTAAACTGTGGTGGTAAAACTGTGCATCACTCGTGACAGAGCCACTCACGAAAGACATAGGGGGTTATTTACTAAATGCAAATCCACTTTGCACTACAAGTGCAAACTACAAATGCAAGGTGCACGTGAAATTGCACTTGGAAGTGCAGTCGCTGTAGATCCGAGGGTGACATGCAAGTAAAATAAAAAACAGCATTTTAGCTTGCACATGATTGGATGATATAATCAGCAGAGCTTCCCCTCATTTCAGATCTACCCCTCAGATTTATAGCGACTGCACGTTCAGTGCAATTTCAAGTGAACTTTGCATTTGTACTTTGCACTTGTATTTTGCACTTGTAGTGCAAAGTGGATTTGCCTTTAGTAAATAACCCCCATGGTGTCTGCGCCTTGCCCTTCTCTGTACCTCCCCATTGGTTGCTTTATTTCCAGGTAGAGTTCCAGGCCATGTAAAGGAAATTCCTGATAAACCTACTCATGAGCTCTTTCAAGCTGTAAGATTTCACAACTTCTCATACACCTCTTGAATAGACATCAGTGAGTTTCCTTGGCTGCTGTGATAAGATAATTATAAAATACATTCAGTTGCATAAACCCTCTGTAGAAGCCAGAAGAGCTTAGAGATCGATGGGTCCACGATGCCACAAGACAAGGCAAAAAGCGATTTACGTGGGTAAGCTTGTGGCTTAGAGCAGAAATATGCAGCAAATGTTGGGATGTTACACTATGGGGTGGATTTATTAAAGGCAAATAGACTGTGCACTTTGCAGGTGCAGTTACTCCAGAGCTTAGTAATTCAAAGGGAATGCTGCTTACTTCCACCATCCAATCACATGCAAGTAAAAAATATGTTTTTCTTCTTCTTTTTTTCCCCCCTGCATTTGATTTTCTTTTCAAAGTGAAGCTTTAACCCATGTACTAAGCCATGGAGCAACTGCACTTGTAGAATGCACAGTCTATTTACCTTTAGTAAATCTATGCATATGATTCTTCTGTTGGGGAAGACATAGGCCTAGGGGGTTGATTTACTAAAAGCTAAAAGGCTGTGCACTATGCAAAGTGCAGTTTCTCCAGAGCTTAGTAAATGAGCAGAAGCTCTGCTGACTTCTATCATCCAATTGTGTGCAAGTAAAAAATGTTTTTTTTTTTTCCTTGCATGTGATTGGGTATTCTTTGCAAATTGAAGCTTTACCTCGTTTACGAAGCTCTGGAGCAACTGTTCTTGCAGAGCGCAACTGCAATTTGCAAAGTGCACATGCCATTTGCTTTTAGTAAATCAAACCCACAAGATAGGAAGGTATATTGCATTGTGGCATTATGAAGGAACTGCCTTTTGAATGCTTAGAAAAAGATGAAGACTGAAGAGTAAAGGTGTTTGTTGCTCTTTTATGACAGACTTTCTGTTCCTGCAGAAAAATCACCTACAGTAGCTTTAATAAGTATTAAGAAGATTTATAAACACAATTGCAGAGCTATTCCTCCTATGAAACTGCATGTACATTTGTTCTGTGTGAATAGGGCAAACATAAAAGGTTATTAAGCTATTCACATACAGAGTGAATCAGGAAAATACTGTATTGTGGCCACAAGATGGGGCTGATGATCATATGAAATGAATACTTATTGCAGGGTTTGACAAATTTGTTAGGAATCTAGGAGCCAGCTAAAAAAGTTAGGAGCCAGAAAACACGCCCCGTCCGAGCTTGCACGCAGAACCGAACACATATGTGAGTAGCGCCTGCATATGTAAACGGTATTTAAACCACACATTTGAGGTATCGCCACGATCGTTAGAGCGAAAGCAATAATTCTAGCTCTAGACCTCCTCTGTAACTCAAAACATGCAACCTGTAGAATTTTTTAAACGTCGCCTATGGAGATTTTAAAGGGTAAAAGTTTGTCGGCATTCCACGAGCGGACGCAATTTTAAAGCGTGACATGTTGGGTATCATTATCTTTCACAATATAAAAAAAATTGGGATAACTTTGCTGTTGTCTTATTTTTTAATTAAAAAAAGTGTATTTTTTCCCCAAAAAAGTGCGATTGTAAGACCGCTGCGCAAATACGGCATGACAAAAAGTATTGCAACGATCGCCATTTTATTCTCTAGGGTGTTAGAATAAAAAATATATATAATGTTTGGGGGCTCTAATTAGAGGGAAGGAGATGGCAGTGAAAACAGTGAGAAATGACACATTAGAACTGGTTTTACTTGTAATGCCACCGGCCGCCACCAGATGGTGCCAGGTCACAGAAGGAAGCTTGGAACTTCACAAGGCCGCAAAGCCGCAGCCTCAATTACCGGCGGGCGTGGGCGCCAGGTCACAATTTCTTGTCGCAGTTGCGACCTGGCGCCCGGATATTGTCGAGCCCTGACTTATTGTAGGGATATATAGTAGTTGTAGGATGATAGAATGTAGTCATATAGTGGTAGTAGGATGATCATTTTTATTATACTTCGAGTTATCCTCACAGCAGTTTGGTTTATCCAGAGAGGTGCATTTATTGAGTCCTAGCACAGAACAAAGTTCACAAGTTACTTGTAACAGATGACAAAATCCTGCAGTAAATATTATAGGCAGCCTTCAGAGTCAAGTCTGTCATTCATGTTATCGCAAGCATAGAAACACCACAATCAGGCATAATATGCGCCTAAGTAGTGTCCATGCATACAATAATGTGTATTATAATCTAGACCTGTGCTCAAATCTTGATGAAGAAAGAACGTGTGTAAAAATGAATGAGTCTAACAACTAAAACTTCCCATCAAATACTACTGTATGTCTGATTAACATAGCAAAAAGTCATCAGCTCCTATTGTTATGTAAAATAGAGTAGGCGTGGACAAATTCTGGCTTGGTCAATATGTCAGTACTGTATGTGTGTGTGTATATGTATACATACAGTATATAGAATATCCTAAATAAATCGGCCACCACTTATTTACTGTGATTGTCAGCTCCATTAAGTGGCCATAATGCAGTATTTTCCTGATGCAATCTATTTGTATGCATGAGTAACCATCAACCTGAAGCAATCATAACCTAATAACATTCAATTTTCCCAGTTCACACACAATGAATGTACATTCAGGTTCACAAAATAAATAGTGCTGCTTTTTTATATATATATATACACCCCTAAATTGTTGTTCTCTTACCTTGAAATGCTTCATAACCTGCATTACCGCTGTTCACTTAGTTCTCTATTTGCTCGGAATGAAGAGCAATGACTGTCAGTCACCTCTCTCTGCTCTGCCCCTCCGGTGCTCACTGGAGCACAGGGCTGAAGAGGGAATGAGAGCAGCTGGCCCCGACTTGCAGCCTCTCACTGAGAGCCGGAGCCAGCTGTCATTCAAGCAGCAGGGAAGATCTAGACAATATGGTCAGGATCACTGCAGGGCCTGGAGCGGCTTTGCGACATCAGAAGTATGACCAAAAACTTTTGGCCATACTTCTCTTTTAATATTTCTGACTGCTTTTCATTTGTGAAAGATAAAACTTAACCTGTTACTACTTTTGTGATCTAATACCTTCGCACATCACAATTTCTCCGTGCATTGCTTTTTTTGTGGGAAATAGGAAAAGTCATAGCAGCCAATCAGAACTCTTTGTGGGGGAATGCACAATCTAAACTCCTGCTTATTTCAAGTAAAAACTTTTACAGGTTCATTATTTGAAAAAAATTGGTATAATTTCCTCTCAATTTTCCTACAGTATAACATAAAGACAGAGTATTAAACCAAATATGATTATACTACAGACACAAAGCCCTTCAGGGAACATGTTGCTGTGGCAGTAACTAAAGATAAAGTGCTAAGTGGTCTCCAGACAGTTCTTGTTGTAGAGTCCCTAAGGACTGTCTTTGTTTTCTCAGTCTCACTGTATTTTTATTTAGGGCAATTTCACTTTATGATTATGTGACATACCCCAGCCTCACCTCTATCCTCTGTACACAAAACCCAATATCAACTGCCATTGCCCAATGGGCGATGTGCAGAAGCGTAGGATTCCATCTGGAGGGCTTGCCGAAAATAAATGCGACAAATGTACGGTAATTAATGAAGGTATTAAACTGATTATACACTTCAGTTTTAGATTCTTTTTTTGATGTTTTGATTATTAGTGGGGTCCATTTTCAACTGTAGTGATGAGAAAATCCATAAGAGCAGGATGAAATTATTTTCTCTGATTTCTAACAATGTATGTTGTTTTTATCTAGGAAAATGTTATTCATAACAAATGTTAAAAGGTAACAACATTTTGAAATACATTTGATTGACATCCGGCAAGTTTCTAGACTAGAGACTAGGGGCCAGATTCAGGTACATTGGCGCATATTTTGACCGGCGTAGCGCACCTCCTTTACGTTAGACCGGCGCAATGTAGAGGCGCAATGTAGAGGCGCAATTACCGTATCCTCGTAGTATTTGTGCAGAAATTCGCGCCGGTGCAAAGTAATTCCCGAGGCGTAAGGCGGAGTAATTCAAATTGGGAAGGACGTGGGCGTGTTTCATTGAAATGAGCCGTGACCCCATGCAAATGAAGGGCCGGCCGGATCGCGCATGCGCACATAAAGTAGACCATTATCAGCACCTCTCTGCGCATGCTCACAACTCAGGAACGGCGCAATCAGTGATATTGGAAGTGGACCCGGGCAACTTAGTGAGCTACGTAGAGAGCTTAAATAGACAAACGCCCTTCCTTTGCAAAAGTACATCCCTTTGTATCCCTTCCTATACAGCAAGGTGCTTTTGTTCTGTTGTGTGTTCGCGTTTGTTGCTTTGTGACTTGTCTTTGTGATATTTGTTGACTGAGCTAGTGTTTTGTAGAATATATTTGATAGTGTCTTTTGGTGACTGGTTGTGCGACTTTTTGGTTCATAGATTTTGTTTGTTTGTTTTGTTGCTTGATTTTTCCTGCTTGTTTTTGTGAGTGATTTTTGGTGATTGTTTGGGAGAGAGTTATTGTATGAATATGACTGAGAGGAAGCGCAAGACCAATTTTACTTTGGGGGAGAAACAAATTATTGCCCGGGCCCTTACCCAATATGGGCGTTTCCTGCACGGCCCGGAGAGTGCCAACACCCCCCGGCCAGGAAGAAGGAGATCTTGGAGAACATTACCAACCAGGTAAATTCATTAGGGGGGGGGGGACCCTGACACGCGAGAGGATCGTCAAGAAGATCAAAGATCTCCGGCGTCTGGTTCGTAAGAAGCTGGGGCAGATGGCAGCACATGCCAGGGGCACTGGAGGGGGCCCACCATGCCCTGTTAGGCTGACAGCGGAGGAGCGTGTGGTGGCCAAGACCTTTAATAGGCAGCAAGGCGAGGGCCTGCCTGGCTATGACTCCATTGAGGAGGCTGTGATGACAGGTAAGGTTTTTTTTTTCCTATCTGGTGTGTAGCATGTGTTGGGGGGTGGGGAAGGGAATATGTAGCAAGTGTGTGGATCCTCCAACCTGTGAATGTTTTGTGTCATCCACAGATGTGCAGGAGGGTGCTGGGCCATCTGGCCTGACTGCACTACCCCCAGGGACACCAGCCTGATGAGGACCCCCAGACAAGGCCGGAGTCCTCGGAGGAGTCCTCGGAGGAGTTTGAGTTGGAGGAGGAGGTCATGTCAGGCAGTGGCTTGTTGTTTTTGGAGGAGTCTTCCCCTCTGGCTGGCAGCAGCCAGCCCTCCATAAGGGTAGCCCCTCCCACTCCTCCCCCAACAGGGCTCCCCTCCCAAGGGCCTCCCCTTCTCCCCAGCCACAAGCATCATCTGGAGGCAGGAAGTCGTCCCAGAAGACCAGGGGGGTGGCCGAGGTTCTGCCCGCCATTCTCAGAAGGGACCAGGCCCTTCAGACCCACCATCTGGGACAAGTCAGCCAGACTTTGGGGCGGATGGAGGAGAGCCTGTCCTCCATAAAGGATACGCTTGGGGACCTGGACTGCCACTCCCGGGCTCTTACAAACTGCCTAAACGAACTGCAGACTACTACAGCAGACGTTGGGCAGGATGTGAGGGCCCAGGCTATCCAGGCCAATACGGCAACACTAAATGCTGGCCTGAACAGAATAGCCGTGGCCTTGGAGGGCAGGCCGCTAGGTGGGCAGAGACCAGGGGCTGCTCCTCCTTCCCCGGATTACCCCCCCCCCCATGAGTCTCCCCTGAGGAGCCGTGGCCCTGGGTGCCCCAGGCGTGGGTCACGCCAGCGACATTAATTTGGTTTCCCCCTTTTTTCTTTTTTTTTTGGTGCTGGACTTTTTTTTTTTTTGCTGGACAATTTTTTTTTTTTGCTGGACCATTTTTTTTTTTTGGGGTTGTGAATGATTTTGGAATGTGGGGTGACATTCTTGCCGGAAAAGGGGTGTCACCCTCATTTGTGGTGGAGAAGGGTTCCCCAGGACCAGGGAGAAGTGATCCCCAGGTCCGTGTGAATGGTGTATGAATGTGCAATGACATAATTGGAGCGTGGCATGGCGTTGCTGCTCTCAAGTCCTGAATGGTGGCCTTGTGCTAATCCAATTTGATGAGGATGTGGTGTGTCTGTGCTAGGGACCACAGTGGTGTGCATGCATGCATTCTCATTGTGCCATGATTAATGTGTGTGTTTAACGTGCAAAGATGCCTAATGTGAGCTGTGTACTGGCTGCTCTGCCCTCAGAAGACGGAGTAGCCTCGGTTAGGGGGGGGGATTGTCTGGTTCAGGGGTCAGGTCATCACATATGTCAATCTGCAGGCCCTTTCTTACTGCGAAGTTGTGCAGCATGCAACATGCACCGATCTGGCATACAAAGTTTGGGGAATACAACAGGGTACCCCCAGACTTATCCAGGCATCGGAAACGTGACTTCAGGAGGCCAAAGGTGCGCTCCACCACTGCACGTGTTTGGGCGTGGGCTTCATTGTATCTTTCCTCTCCTGGGGTTTGGGGGTTCCGGATAGGAGTCATGAGAAGGGGGTCCCAGTTCATATGCAGAGTCACCTGTAAGGGAAAAGACGGGAGGATGTTAGTCATGCATGTGCCCCTTGTGATGTGTGCATCATGGGGGGGACAGTCATGCCTGCCACCCATGTCACTCACCAACCAGCCAGGTGTCCCCATACACGTTCTGTTCAAATTCCATTGGGATGGGGCTCTGATTGTATATGTAGCTGTCATGGCTGGATCCGGGGTGTTTGGCACGGACATGCCATATGAGGCCTTGGGCATCGACTATCACCTGTACGTTGATGGAATGCCAATGCTTCCGATTGCAGTATATGTGCTCGGTCTCATGGGGGGGCTGGAGTGCCACATGTGTGCAATCAATGGCCCTCACGGTGCGTGGGAATCTGGCAATTCTGTAGAAATCTGTCATTGCCTTCAGCCACAGGTCCTCAGTGGTTGGTTTGATGATTTGGTTGGCCATGCGTCTGAGGATTGCAGGGATAACCTGGTGCACACATCTGCTCATGGAGGATTGTGACATCCCAGCCACCACTCCACTTGTTCTTTGAAAAGAGCCACTGGCAAGGAAATGGAGTGTTGCCATGACCTTGACCAGTGGCTGCACTGCATGTGAGCGGTGTGTTGGGCTGGTGATATCCTCCTGCAAGGTTGTGGTTAATTCCATGATGGCAGCAGGGGTGAATCTGAAGATGCGATACACCTCAGAATCACTCATGCCAAAGATGTCTATGCGTGTGCGGTATATCCTCTCCCGTGCCCTCCTCCGTGCCCTCCTCCTTCTTTGCTCCTCTTAAGTCAGTAGTATAGCTATGAGCAAGGATGCCCCTGGCATGTTGGCATACAGTTTGTTGTCCAGCAAGTGTGACTTCTCAGCTCCTCACTAACAGTGTTGCTTTAGCTGACATGTAGACGGATTGTCTAATTTTATTCCACCTTTTATATGGACTCATTTTAGACAGGACGTGCAGCTGTTGCGCACAGCGCGTAGCCTGCGCTGCACCAACTTACTTTTGTGGATCCCCGTAACTCCCTCATTTGCATATTTGAATAGCAAATCAATGGTGTGTCTAGCGCAGTTTTGCGTGCACGGATGCGCCAGTCTATCGAAATTATGCCGGACGACGAAAAAATTTAGATTTCATGCGTATATAGTTTTGGGGATGCGGCGCATCGATACGCATGCACAGATTTAGACTTACGCCGCGCATCTCCTGGAACGCCGGCGTAATGGCTCTGTGAATCTGGCCCTAGATTTTTTGTACAAACATTTGTTTCAAAATCTAGCAGTGTATGGCCACATTAAAGCACAACTTTACCCATAACAACTTGAAAAATAATATTGTTCTTTAGTAAAAAAAAAACATACATTCCGCATTTAACCACTTAAGACAATTTAGGCAGCTAAAGGACCCAGCCAGTTTTTGCAATTCGGCACTGCGTCGGTATAACTGACAATTGCGCGGTCGTGCAACGTGGGTCCCAAACAAAATTGGCGTCCTTTTTTTCCCACAAATAGAGATTTCTTTTGGTGGTATTTGATCACCTCTGCGGTTTTTATTTTTTGCGCTATAAACAAAAATAGAGTGACAATTTTGAAAAAAATGCACTATTTTTTACTTTTTGCTATAATAAATATCCCCCAAAAATATTTATAAAAAAAATGTTTTCCTCAGTTTAGGCCGATACGTATTCTTCTACCTATTTTTGGTAAAAAAAAATTGAAATTTATAGCGTTTACAAAATAGGGGATAGTTTCATTGCATTTTTATAAAAAAAATGTTTTTACTACTTATGGCGGCGATCAGCGATTTTTTTCATGACTGTGACATTATGGCGGACACTTCGGACAATTTTGACACATTTTTGGGACCATTGTCATTTTCACAGCAAAAAATGCATTAAAATGCATTGTTTACTGTGAAAATGACAATTGCAGTTTGGGAGTTAACCACAATTGGGCACTGAAGGGGTTAAGTGTGACCTCATCTCTGTTTCTAACTGTAGGGGGGTGTGGCTGTAGGTGTGACGTCATTGATTGTGGTTCCCTATATAAGGGAACACGCGAACAATGACAGCGCCACAGTGAAGAACCGGGAAGCTGTGTTTACACACAGCTCTCCCCGTTCTTCAGCTCCGGGGACCAATCGCTGGACTCCATCGGCGATCGGGTCCGCGGGTCCCACGGCCGGTGTCACAGAGCTTCGGACCGGGTCGCGCCCGCGATCCACGGCTGGGCATTTAAAGAGGAAGTACCTGTACGTGCTTGTGCCCAGCCGTGCCATTCTGCCGAAGTATATGTGCAGGTGACGGTCCTTAAGTGGTTAAAGGAGTTGTAAAGAAATATTTTTTTTCACCTTAATGCAATCTATGTATTAAGGTGAAAAAACATTGAATGCTGCCAGCCCCTCCCCCCCTCCCCCCCCCGTTATACTGACTTGACCGCTCGAAAGTCCCACGTGCGGTCCCGAGATCCTCTTCGCCGCTCAGCCTGGCTGCTGATTGGCTAGAGCGGATGGATTGAGAGCAGCGCAGCCATTGGCTGGCGCTGCTGTCAATCACATCCAGTGACGCAGCGGGGCCGAGTGATACAGTGAGCGGCTATGGACGCTTGCTGTATCACAGGAGCGTGCCCGCAATTACTCACCACCATGCGAGCTCTCGCTTGACTGTGGTCAGTGCTTGTGGGGAGGAGAGAGACAGCTGCCGAGGGACCCCAGAAGACGTGCATTGGGGTCACTCTGTGCAAAACGATCTGCACAGTGAAGGTAAGTATCACATGTTTGTTAGTAAAGGAAATGTTTTCCCTTTAATATAACGCTTTAAGTGATTGCAACGTTTTTTTTTTTTCTTAAACAACAAACATGTTAGAGCCGGTTCACACTGGGGCAACACGACATCCATATAAATGAATTGACATTTATGAACTTTTTTTATAATAGAAGCACTGTATATATATCAGAATTTGGTGCATATTCCATATTGTTTGTCTTCTGGAAGATATATTTACAGCCAGTGGCGGCCCGTCCATAGGGGGCGCCCGGGCGCCGCCCCCCCCTCCCCCAGTCAGTAAAAAAAAAAAAAAAGATTAAAAAAAAAAATTTTTTTTTTAAACATGTCCCTTTAAGAAAAAAAAAATTACACAAAAAGGTCCTTATGTGCACTGTGTCTGAGCGCCGGGCATAGTGCTGTATGGGTATCGCCACGTCTGTGCAATCACGGGATTGCAGACAAGGCGCTACATTGGCAGCCAAAAAACTTCTTTGTGGCGCTCTCCATCCCGCCACACCTTCCGGCGCGATGGACTGTGTTATTATGGCCGGGCGGGTGCACACACTATAGTGTTCCGATGTAGTACAGGAAGTGACGTCGCTCAGTGGAACGCAGCGCCTGTGCGGATGTGGAACAGGTAAGCTATGCCTTCCATACATTCCCCTCTTCCCCTCTGCTGATCCTCCACTATATGCTGTGGCTGCAGCGCTCAAACACCCCCTCCCCTCGGTGAAATTATCAGCTGGCACCCCCATGCATTCCCCTCTCTTCCTCTCTGCTGATCATCTACTGATGTGGTAGCTGCAGCACCGTCCATCCACTCCACTTGGATGAAATTATTTAACCATTCGGTGTTCGTGGCAGCAGCTGAACCCCCCCCGCTTATCAACTTTTTTTACATTCGTGCTCAGCGATAGCAGCGGCACATACACACCCCCCCCCCCCCCCCGGCTTATTAACATTAGGTGTTTAGCACAACCCCGCTTTTTATTTGTTCTTTAACATTAGGAGCGGCACAAGCACCAACCCCCCCCCCCCCCCCCGGCTAATTTACATTTAATCGCATTGCACGGACATCGCCGCAAATCACATGCGACTTTGCACCACGCAGCAGTGTGAACCGGCCCTGAGCCTAGGTTTCCACAAATCTGATGGCTAGAAATGTTAACTGTGCAGTTGGCCCATCAGAATGCAGTTCACATGCACAAAAAGCCGCTTTTCATTTAGGCTCAGTTACCACTTGTGCTAATTGTCCTGCGACTTGGGACTGGAAAGTTGCATGACAAGTCGTACCCGATGATCTCCAATGAGAACCGTTCATATCTGTGCAACGTCAGGTCACAGCGACTTCACAGTAGTCCCTGCACTACCTTTGTCCCACTTTGATGTGGTTTGAGGTCCATAGACCTCCAGAATATATAGGCATTGCTTCAAGTCGCTGCAAAATCGTGGCAAAAAATTGTGGCAGAATCTTGCGACTTTCAGGCTTTTCAGGCTAACGCAGCCTGAAAGTTGCACGATTCTGACGCAATTTTGATGTGACTTAAAGCAATGCCTGTGTATTCTGGAGTCTTTGGACCTCAAGTTGCATCAAAGTGGGACCAATGTAGTGCAGGGACTACTTTGAAGTCGCTGTGACTTAAAGTCGCACAGATATGAATGGTTCTCATTGGAAATCATGGGGTACAACTTGTCATGCAACATTGAAGTCCCAAGTTGCAGGACAAGTTGTACAAGTGGAAACGGAGCCTAAATAAAAAGCGTTTTTTTTTTTGTGCATGTGAACTGCATTCTGATGGGCCAACTGCACAGTTAACATTGCTAGCCATCAGATTTGTGGAAACCTAGGCTCAGGGCCGGTTCACACTGCTGCGTGGTGCAAAATCTCATTTGATTTGCACATTCAAAGCCTGGTAATCTAATGCAGTATATCTTCAGTATCTGGTAATCTCATGCAGTATGTCCGCAGTATCTGGTAATCTCATGCAGTATCTGGTAATCTTGTGCAGTATGTCCGCAGTATCTGGTAATCGAATGCAGTATCTGGTAATCTTGTGCAGTATGTCCGCAGTATCTGGTAATCTCATGCAGTATGTCCGCAGTATCTGGTAATCTCATGCAGTATGTCTGCAGTCTCTGGTAATCTCGTGCCCATTTAGAGTCCTTCATTACTAACAGTGTAACTTTTTCGTTTGTTTGCGCCGATCTGTAAGGCTGCACTATATACCATGCTTTGTTATGCTGGGGCTATATACTCTGTCCTGTGATGCTGAGCTGTATACTCCTGACACTATGAGTGGAAGCAAGTGGAATACAGGGGACGGAGTGTGTGGATTCTTTAAGGGGTGTGGCTTATGAGAAGTGGGAGGAACCAAACGTGGATGGGTGGGGTCTTGCGCCCCCCCATCCTAAAACTTCACCAGCCGCCACTGTATACAGCTGTCGCCAAAAGTTTTGAGAATAGCACAAATATTATATTTTCACAAAGTCTGCTCCTTCAGTGTTTTTGGATATTTTTGTTAGATGTTACTATAATATACTATAATAAGTATAATTCCAAGCATTCCAGAAGTGTCAAAGGCTTTTATTGACAATTACATTAAGTTTATGCAATGAGTCAATATTTTCAGAGTTGACCCTTCTTTTTCAAGACCTCTGTCATTCACCCTGGCATGCTGGCAATCAACTTTTAGGCCACATCCTGACTGATGGCAGCCCGTTCTTGCAGAATCAATGCTTGGAGTTTGTGGGTTATTTTCTTCACCCGCCTCTTAAGGAATGACCACAAGTTATCAATGGGATTAAAGTCTAGAGAGTTTCCTGGCCATGGACCCAAAATGTGAAGTTTTGTTCCCCAAGTCACTTAGTTATCTCTTTTGCCTTATGGTGAGGTGCTCCATCATGCTGGAAAAGGCATTGTTCCTCACCAGACTGTTCTTGGATGGTTGGGAGAAGTTGATCTCGGAGAATGTTTTTGTCCCATTCTTTATTCATGGCTGTGTTCTTGGGAAAATCTGTGAGTGAGCCCCCCACTCCCTTGGCTGAGAAGCAACCTCACGCAAGAATTGTCTCAGGATGCTTTACTGTTGGCATGACATATGACTGGTGGTAGTGCTTACCTTTTCTTCTCCGGACAAGGGTTTTTCCAGATGCCCCAAACAATTGGAAAGGGGATTCATCCGAGAAAATTACTTTACCCCAGTCCTCAGCAGTCCAATCCCTGAACCTTTTTCAGAAGATCAGTCTGTCCCTGATGTTTTTCCTGGAGAGAAGTGGCTTCTTTGCTGCCCTTCTTGAAACCAGGCCATCCTCCAAAAGTCTTTGCCTCACTGTGCGAGCAGATGCACTCACACCTGCCTGCTGCCATTCCTGAGCAAGCTCTACATTGGTGGCGCCCTGACCCCGCAGCTGAATCGCAGTGGAGACGGTCCTGACACTTGCTGGACTTTCTTGGGCGCCCTGAATCCTTCTTCACAAATGCAGTGGAAATGTTTTTTTTTATGGGATTAAGTTAATTTTAATGGCAAAGAGGGACTTTTCAATTAATTTCAATTCATCTGATCACTCTTCATAATATTCTGGATTATATGTAAATTGCCATCATAAACACTGAAGCAGCGGACTTTGTGAAAATTAATATTTGCGTCATTCTCAAAACTTTTGGCCACGACTGTATATCCAATAATCTCTTATATTTAGACACTTAAATTTTTTTAGGAATTCCACACTATAAGTGTAGCACTGACCCCCGCAGGAGCTGCTGATTAAATTTTGGGCCTGCACTCTCTAACTACAACCTCAATGATAAGGCTCAATCCCCTTTACACAGCTGTGGTGCAATACAATACAATACTGTACAATGTGATACCAGATACCTGTTTGTAACTTCAGGATCCACGAGCGGCACCTAGAGTGAATAAAGCAATACGCCACAACCCTGATATGCTTAAACAGTAGTATTCTTTTACTGTTGATAATTGGCAAGTAAAGAAACACCAGTACATAAACTGTGCTATCCTCCTAACATGGGATGAGAGCACAAAAAATTAAATCTATACAGCAATCAAATAACAAACAGTATACCTGCAGGTATATGAATAAGAAAATAAAACTAAGCCTAGGAGCTCCCCCTACTTTGTAAGGTAACCGTGAGATCTCACAAAAAAAACAAACAGTCAGTTCTTGATCTTCTTTCTTCGCTAGCTAATAATGTTTCCCAAGTAATTTGTAATCCAAACAAAACGAATAAACTTCCTGAAAAAAATGTCTCCGCAATGAGTGGGTTAACTGCCTTGGCCTTCTGGAGAGCGTCCCGAACAACTAGGCCTTCAACCTTCCTAAAGGCAACCCCTCCGCTTCTTCTTGGAAGTATGTAGTGAGGCCTGTGTGTTAGTCTAATGGTGTGTGAGGCATAACAAACTGTGGGCCGTAACCCACTCACCTAACTGGACACAGGCTCCGTACAGTCCGGCGACCTCCTCCCGTTGCTCCGTCAGCTGGATCAAACACCAGGCCAACTCTGCTGGGGGACTCCCGTCCTCCGATGCTCAATGGAAATGTCCGTGGGCCTTGTTGTTCGGTCCCGTCTCCTCACAGATCCTCTCCGGCTGCCCATGCGGTTCCAAAGGGACCCAAGATGGCTGCTCCCACTCCTTATATAGCAAATCCCAGCATGCACTGCGCAAGAAATTGTTCCTGGGTCTTTGATCAACTTCCTATTTACAAAGGTCAACTCTGAGAACCAATAGTCTTTCTTCTTTATTCCTCAGATAGTGGAATGCTTCTTGCATTAACAACAATTGGCCACTAGATGGCTCCAAGCACTCAACAATCTCAATGTCCATGAATGCCATCTAGGGAATGCAATATACACATTTATATACATCAGCGCTACACACTCCCCCTACTTTGTCTCTTTGGTCCCCCAAAGAGGTCCAAATTGCTAATCCTATCTTGCATTCTAGTTTCTATACGTTCACACAAAACGGACAGAGGAGCTTTCCACCAATTGTCATACAGTGGGAAGCTATCCTGTGCACCCACAGCTGATACTACCATGTCTGGTACAGATGTGTCAAGGGGTGAGCTGGGGCTGTCCCTTACTAAATCAAGAGTAGAGGGACCAGGCAGTTCAAAGTTTCTTCTGCTCACAAACTGTGAGGCTTCAGAGCATTCGCCCAATGTGTCATAAGTCAGTCTGCGTGGTGGGCGAATGTCTCTCTTTGCTCTGGGCACTTTTGGAGTGTCCATTCCTTCTGGGCCAAGGTCATCATTCCGTTCAATTCTTAAGGGTGGGGAATGAATGGAAGCACTGAGCTCTCCTACAGAGTGAGTGGTCGGCACAAATTCCGGGGCCTCTGCCCTAAGAGTTCCATTATCATCCTCCTCTACCTCCGAAAGGACATCAGCATCTGTTTCTGAATCTTCAGGAAGCCACAGCCAGCTCATCTCCACTCCCTCATCTATAGAAGGTGCAGGTTGGGACCTGGTTACTGGTCTACACACATCAGTGGGTGTGGATTCCTTCTCTGTGCTTGTCCTGACTGCCTCAGTGAGAGGTAAGAGGTGATTTTGGTGCCATGTTTTTACTGGCCCAGTTTTTCCTTCTGGCTTGATCTCATACACTGGGAGCCCTGGAAGTTTCCTGCACACAACAAATGGCTGTGATTTCCAGCGATCAGCCAACTTGTGTTTGCCTGGAATGCCTAAGTTCCTCAACAAGACCCGGTCACCTGGCTGAAGATCCTGGACTCTCACTTTCAGGTCAAAGTTCCTCTTGTTCCTCTCCCCCCTGGAATCCGAGGTGGCGTGAGCCTGCTCGTAAGCTGTCTTCAGGCTCCGCCGTAGTCTGTCCACATACCCTTTATGGGAGGCCTCGGAGGTGTGGTCCAAGGAGGAACCAAACGCCAGGTCCACTGGCAATCTTGCTTCACGGCCGAACATTAGTCGGTATGGGGAATATCCAGTGGCATCACTTTTGGTACTATTATAGGCATGGACTAATGCAGCAATGTGTTTACTCCAGTGAGGTTTTTGCTCGGCAGTCAAGGTCCCCAACATGTTCAAGAGAGTCCTGTTGAACCTTTCCGGTTGGGGGTCCCCTTGTGGGTGGTAAGGAGTAGTCCTGGACTTTTGTATGCCTAACAGATCCAACAGCCTTTTGATTAGTCTGCTCTCAAAGTCCCTTCCTTGGTCTGAATGTATGCGTTGAGGCAGGCCATAGTGTACGAAGAACTTTTCCACGAGAGTCTTTGCTACTGTGGTTGCTTGCTGATCCCTAGTAGGGAAAGCTTGAGCATAACGGGTGAAGTGATCTGTCACCACTAAGATGTCACCTTGCCCACTCAGATCGGATTCCAGACAAAGAAAGTCTATGCAAACCAGGTCCATTGGGCCCTGACTCTCTAAATGGCCCATTGGGGCAGCCCTCTGGGGCAATGTCTTCCGTTGGATGCATCTGAGGCAGGAGTGACAGTAGCTCTCCACTTCTTTTCTCATGTGAGGCCAGTAGAACCTATCCCTTACTAGTTGGAGAGTTCTCTCGGCTCCCAAGTGTCCATGGTGATCATGTAAAGCAATCAGTACCGTCTCTCTGTGCTTTTCAGGCAAGAGTAACTGCCACTTTGCTTCTGGATCATCAGAGGGGCCCCTTCGGTAGACCACCCCTTGCTGCAGCTGCAAATGATCCCATTCTCTCAATAACACCTGGGCTTCCCTCTCAGGACTCTTCCGCAGTACATCAGGCTGTTGACATTCCAATGCTTCCAGCACCAGCCCACACAGTGGATCTCCCTGCTGATCTCTCCTGAGATCCTTCCTGGATAACTTGGGTAGGCCCTCCTGTGTGACCTGGGAGACGTTACAGTAGCACCTGGGTACTGCCGCTGAGGATACTCCTACTTCTTCAGCTCTGGCTCCACCTTTCTGGTACTGACTTGTGCCCTCCCATAGGGCCCTCACTCCTTCTGGGGTAAGCTGGGTCCATTCTTCCAAGGGGTCATGGGGTCTTCTTGACAGGGCATCCGCATCTCGGTTACCAACTCCTGGTCTGTACTTCAGGCTGAAGGTAAAGGCTGAGAGGGCAGCTAACCACCTGTGACCGGTGGCATCCAGCTTTGCAGTGGTGAGTAGATATGTGAGGGGGTTGTTGTCCGTCTTGACCACAAATTCAGCCCCGTAAAGGTAGTCCTTCAACTTGTCCACCACTGCCCATTTTAAAGCCAGAAATTCAAGCTTGTGAGTTGGATAGTTTCTTTCAGCAGGGGTCAGACTTCTACTCACATAGGCAACTGGCCGTAAGTGCTCTTCATGCTCCTGGTAAAGCACTCCCCCCAGCCCGTCGCGGCTGGCATCCACATGTAACTCATATGGTTTGGCAGGGTCTGCATAGGCCAACACTGGGGCAGTAGTAAGACTCCACTTCAGCCTCCTGCAGGCCTCTTCACATTCTGGAGTCCACTGATCCTGGATGGACTCTTTCTTCCTTCTAGACCCCTCTTTAGGCTTCTTCGGCTGACCCGCGCTTTCACCAGCTTCTTCCTGCTTCTTTAAGAGTTCAGTGAGTGGGTGGGCTATTTTTGCGAATCCCTCTACGAATCTTCGGTAGTATGAGCAGAAATCCAAGAATGACCTGAGCTCAGTTACGTTGGTGGGCCTGGGCCAGAAAGTGACAGCTTCTAGTTTCTTGGGATCAGTTGCCACTCCTTCTTCAGACACAATGTGTCCCAGGTAACTCACCGAGGGTTGGTAGAACTGGCACTTCTCCATAGAGAGTTTCAGGCCTTCATCATGAAGTCTCTTCAAGACCTTCTCAAGGCGTTCTTCATGTTCTTCCAACGTCCTCCCAAAGACTATGACATCATCCAGGTATACCAGGACTTCAAGGAGATTCATGTCACCCACTGTCTTCTCCATCAACCTCTGGAAAGTTGCTGGGGCCCCAGTCAGGCCTTGCGGCATCCGGTTGAACTCAAAGAACACAACTGGGGTGATGAAAGCGGTTTTCTCCTTGTCTTCAGGGCACATAGGAATCTGGTAATACCCACTCTTCAGGTCCAGTACGCTGAACCACTTTGCTCCTGACAGACTCTGTAAGGCATCCTCAATTCGGGGTGTGGTGTACTGGTCTGGGATGGTCCTCCGATTCAGGGTCCTGTAGTCAATGCACAGGCGTAGGGACCCATTCTTCTTCCTGACCACCACTATAGGGGAGGCGTAGGGACTCCTGGACTCTCGGATAATGCCCGTCCTCTTAAGTTCAGCCAATTGTTCCCTCAAATCTTCCAGATCTCCTAGGGGGATCCGCCGGACCCTTTCCCGAAATGGCTTGTCTTCCTCCAGACGAATTCGATGGGTGGCACTCTTTGCCAATCCTACGTCAAATTCACTTTTCGAGAAGGCTGCTCTCCATCTCAGCAGTTGGGCTTTGGCCCTTTCCCTCCATGCAGGAGTAAGAGGCGTATTTTTTGGGCTGAACTCTTCTTCAGGGATTTCTGGGGCTGACCCTCCTTTCAAACCTCCTGGTTCGACTGGAACAGCCGGACTGACCCATCCCAACAGTAGCCTGGCTGGCACTCTCACTGGCACTGTCGCTGTGTTGCGGACACTGACTGGAACTTTGCCGTGAGTTCTCTCCAATACTCTGGTGGGCAACACTTCAGTGATGAGTTCTAGTCCGTTTCTCCCCTCTTTGCGGTTTTCCAGGACAATGAAAGGGCCTGGTTTCTTCCAGCTCAATTTGACCGAGGCTTTTAGGCAGATTACTTCACCCGGCTGGACTATTTTCTCTCCTCTGTTCAGCAGCCAGATTTTTCCCACTCCCTCTTCAGGAGCCTTCTCCTCCTGGATAAGGTCTCGGTATGTCTGGGCCAACATGGGATGTATTTCAGTGGGGCGGGTATCCTTCTTAATTACCAGCGGTGCAAGTAGTCTCCTCACTAAGTCAGTGTTTGTCCCAATGATAAGAGAGCTCTTGTCAGCTCCTGGAGGACGAGGGCACACTATGGCCAATGTGTCAAAGGTCTCCGTCTCTCCTACTGTACTTGGGTCGAAGGTGAGTCTGACTGGCAGGTAACCATCATATGGAAAGTTCTGAGTGCCCAAACCCCAAATCTCCAACTCCTCCAATTTCCGTAGTGGCAGGTGCTTGAGATGCTTGTCATAGAAGTCCCTGTATAATAAGGTTACTTGGGCTCCAGTATCCAGCAGGGCTTTTGTGTAGATCCCTTCCACTTGGATGGGGACAATTGGGGAAGGTCCCACTAGCTTGGGAGGAAATCCACTGGTAGCTGTACCCTTAGCCTGCTTTGTGGCTCGGACTTTGGCCTTTGAGGGCCTCTTTTTCTTCTGCCCCGCCTTGTTGGTGGCTCCAGTGGGCCGTGGCACGTGAGTCGGTGTGGAGTTCGCTACTGCACCCGGGCGCCCAGTTGACTCCTTCACTGGGGCCCTCTGAAGTTTCCCTCCGACTGATGTGGGTTTTCCTCGGGTAGTGGGCTGGGGCACACTCGCCTGAAATGTCCCATCCCTCCGCATTTGAAACAGACTCTTTGTGTTTGTTTCGTAGGGCTGGTAATGGTGGTAGCTTTTGGGACCTTCCTTGGCATAACTCCTTCTGCCTTTAGTTTCACCAGCTGAGTCATCATCATGGCCATCATCTCCAGTATCTCTTTCTGGGTCTGCATAAGCCTCTCCAGCTCCGTCTGACTCGCGGGTGGGTGGTGTACAGATGAAAGCCATGATCCCTGGTCAATGGTTGCCGCCAGCACATTCAACTCCTAGGTGTCTAAGGGGACACCTACCTGCTGTATTTTAGCACTTGTGGTGTTTGAAGCTTGAAGCTTTCTCTGTTTCTGGTCTCTCTCAATCTCCATCTTATCCGCTTCGTTCACTTTTTCAAGAAGGACCTCGTCTGGAGTTAAGGGATCTTCCAAGTACTGCTTCAAGTGGAGCTTGACATAGTCGCTCCTCAGCCCCGTGGTCACGGATCTCCGGAATTTCTTCTGTACCAGCTCAGCTCCAAATTGTTCCCCGCTCCCTCTCTCTCCTGAGGTAAACAGCAGGCGGTCCTTGAGTTCAATGGCCCAAAACAGAAAGTTCTGAGGAGTCTCTTTACTGTCCTGTGCAATATTTATCAGTTGGTGGAATAGCTCTGTGGCATCTTCCTCCTCATAGTAACTTTTTAGAATCCTCTTAAGCTGGTTCAAAGTCAAATCACTCTTTCTCTCTAACATGCCCCTAACACTTGAGCCTGGGCTGATGGCGTGGATCACAGCCTCTCTGATTTCCGATTCCAGATATCCTTTTTGTAGCCCCAGCTCTATTTGGTGTAGGAGGCTGGTGTAAGACAGTTTGCCCTTCTGTCCCTTTTCTCCTATCTGGCCATCAATGCGGAAATCCTTCCTAATAGTTACTTCTTGCAGATAGCCCCTGCTGCGTCTTCTTGGCTCCCTCCTTGGGTTTGGTGTCATCTGGCCAGCTCTCTGGTCTTCTGAGCCGACGCGCAGTCCATCCATGCGATCTGCTATGATGCTGGATGTCTCCTGAAACTTTTCCTGTATTTCACGGTATTGTCGCTGTAACTCAGCCAGTTGTTGTTCCGCCTGCCGCTGGGCGGCGGCTCCTGCGTTCCTGTCTAGGGGTTCTAACTGCTTTTTGCAGGGGTGTGTCAGGTGGAACACTGTCTTCTCGGACAATTTTATGGTAGCACCGTGGAAATTTTCAGGGACACCCCGTCCCCACTCTATCAGGGCATAGGTGCAATCAGTCCCAAAGTCTGGTTTCACTGCAACCACGTAGGCCTTTCTGTCTGGAGACAATGTCTGTACCACCTCTTTGATTTGCTTCTTCTCCCAGTAGCTCCCTGGGAGTTCAATGGCCACGCTCGCTTCTGAGCGTGTCCCTTCTGCTTCGCACCAACGGACTACTGTGATGGGGTCCATGGTGACCTCAAGGGGGGGGTGGGTTTCTTGTAGAGTGACAGGATCCCGGGCGAGCCCCCACGTGTAGCACTGACCCCCGCAGGAGCTGCTGATTAAATTTTGGGCCTGCACTCTCTAACTACAACCCCAATGATAAGGCTCAATCCCCTTTACACAGCTGTGGTGCAATACAATACAATACTGTACAATGTGATACCAGATACCTGTTTGTAACTTCAGGATCCACGAGCGGCACCTAGAGTGAATAAAGCAATACGCCACAACCCTGATATGCTTAAACAGTAGTATTCTTTTACTGTTGATAATTGGCAAGTAAAGAAACACCAGTACATAAACTGTGCTATCCTCCTAACATGGGATGAGAGCACAAAAAATTAAATCTATACAGCAATCAAATAACAAACAGTATACCTGCAGGTATATGATTAAGAAAATAAAACTAAGCCTAGGAGCTCCCCCTACTTTGTAAGGTAACCGTGAGATCTCACAAAAAAAACAAACAGTCAGTTCTTGATCTTCTTTCTTCGCTAGCTAATAATGTTTCCCAAGTAATTTGTAATCCAAACAAAACGAATAAACTTCCTGAAAAAAATGTCTCCGCAATGAGTGGGTTAACTGCCTTGGCCTTCTGGAGAGCGTCCCGAACAACTAGGCCTTCAACCTTCCTAAAGGCAACCCCTCCGCTTCTTCTTGGAAGTATGTAGTGAGGCCTGTGTGTTAGTCTAATGGCGTGTGAGGCATAACAAACTGTGGGCCGTAACCCACTCACCTAACTGGACACAGGCTCCGTACAGTCCGGCGACCTCCTCCCGTTGCTCCGTCAGCTGGATCAAACACCAGGCCAACTCTGCTGGGGGACTCCCGTCCTCCGATGCTCAATGGAAATGTCCGTGGGCCTTGTTGTTCGGTCCCGTCTCCTCACAGATCCTCTCCGGCTGCCCATGCGGTTCCAAAGGGACCCAAGATGGCTGCTCCCACTCCTTATATAGCAAATCCCAGCATGCACTGCGCAAGAAATTGTTCCTGGGTCTTTGATCAACTTCCTATTTACAAAGGTCAACTCTGAGAACCAATAGTCTTTCTTCTTTATTCCTCAGATAGTGGAATGCTTCTTGCATTAACAACAATTGGCCACTAGATGGCTCCAAGCACTCAACAATCTCAATGTCCATGAATGCCATCTAGGGAATGCAATATACACATTTATATACATCAGCGCTACATAAGCAAAGAGCCACATTCTCTATTATTATAATTCAGTGTATATTTTTAGCATTGATCAGTGTATTAGTGTCACTGGGGATGTCAGTGGCAAATTGTCAGTTACCCCCCCAGCATCAGCGTCAAATTACCCGCCACACTATCGCAGTCCCATTATAAGTCGCGAATCACCCCCATTAGTAGCATAAAAAAAAAAAATCGGTATCTATACCATAGTTTGTAGACCATATAATTTTCACTCAAACCAATTAATGTAAATTTTTTTGTGATTTTCTTTACCAAAGACAAGTACAGGTAGCAGAATATATTTTGGCTAAAATTTATGAAGATATTACATTTTTTTATCTTTTTATTGGATATGTTTTATAGCAGAAAGTAGAACAATTTGGGTTTTTTTTCCGAAATTTTTGGTCTTTTTTCGTTTCTCTTGCAAAAAATAAAAAAATAGTAGTGATCAAATACCGCCAAACGTTGGTGATCCTTCCATTAATGTCCTTGCAGGGCACTTCCTGTTATATGGTTATATTTGTTTCTGCCTCCCAACTACCCTGACAAAAATTCAAAGTACATTGCCACCACACAACATTCAGACATGGCCCACTATTGTCACTGTCAGGAAACACACCCTGATGCCTCGTACACATGATCAGTTTTCCTGACAGGAAATCTGTGAGGAGAGCTTTTGGCTCAGAATCCCGGCCAGGTGTATGCTCCTTGCAGTTTTTCCGGCGGGAAAACTGCCCAAAAACCGCCGGACAAAAAAAGAGAGCCAGATGTTTGCCCAGTGGTTTTTGGCAGTTTTCCTATGGGAAAAACTGCGATGAAGCATACACACGGCCAGGATTCCTGGCCAAAGCTCCATTGCAGTTTTCCTCTCGTGTGTCGGATCTTTTCCCGTCGGGAATCCCGGTTGTGTGTACGAGGCATTAGACTCAATCATTTTTACACACATTCAGGTTCTCGGCTTTCCCCTCGGGAATTCTCGATGGGAACTTTTCCCCTCGGAAATTCCGTACGTGTGTACGAGGCATTAGAAATGTCATGTCAGGCAAGCCCGTCTGTGCCCGTCTGGGCCCGGACGGCTCGGACCAGGGCCAGGAGGGTTGCTCCATTCATCATAACATCTCCGCCCAGGCCATGTATCAGTCCAGGCTCGCCATCTATGGAAACCACGCGGATCAGGACTACAGGTAGGGAGGCCATCAAGTCTCAACACTTATTTTACACCAAAGATCGCCTACTTGAATTAATTAATCCGACAACTACGCTACACCCCGACATCATTGACACATGTCAATTATTACATATTGTTAAAAAATCAAGGACGTCTCTCGGTAGGCCCACTGGGTCGAAGCAGGGTCTCTGCACTGGCTTGATCAACGCCAGGTCTGCTAACAAGCATGCAACGGAAATTTACGACGTCATCTTGGAAACAGGGCTGGACCTTCTAGCCATTACGGAAACTTGGTTTGTACCAGGTTGTCTAGATATAATTGACAAACTCCTTCCTGAGGGATATAATATCACATCCAACAGCAGACCCACAAAAAAAGGCGGGGGGGTGGCATTGGTCCATCGGGAGGAGCTTACCTGTACTGTGATTCCCTCACATACTATACCGTCCTTTGAACACCTGACGATTAAATGCAGCACAAATGTTACAAATTCCATGTTGGTAATTATCATATACCGTCCACCGGGCTATGATTCCCGCTTTATTAGCGAGTTCATGACCCTTATTACCGACTGTGCTACTAAATACCCTTCATTAATTGTTATGGTCGACCTCAACCTTTGGTTTGAGGACCCTCTCGATCTATCAGCTCAAGAGATTTTAGCAGACATGGATAGCCTAGGCCTCCAACAGATAGTAAGGGAACATACACATGAAAAGGGGCATCTGCTTGATGCAGTATTCTCGGTCGTGGGAGAATCCACCGTTCCCACAACCAAGCAAGTGATCTGGTCTGATCATTACCTAGTACAATTTCAAATTCTTACCCTAAACACCACGGATAAACCAAAAGGAGCCCACATGCAACCCTCCCTCCCGTACAGAAATTTGAAAAAAATCACACCTGATTTATTCCACAATACTTATTCGAGCCTCGAATCCTATACAAACCCTCTTGAGAAAGACAGCTATGAGGCTCTATCTGACGACTTCGAGGAAAGTATCAAGCAGTTAGATGAGAAACTCAATGCTTTTGACGGTAAACTTAAGGCCACGCTGGACATAGTGGCACCCTTCTCCCAATCAAACTTTAGGCCAAAAATTTACAAATCCAATCGTTGGTACACCCCTAAATTAGCCACCTTCAAAAATAACTGCCGGAAGCTAGAAAGGAAATGGCAAAAAAACAAAACCAAGGCTAATAAAATCCTCTATAGAATACAGGCCTGTGCTTACTTCCAGTTAGTAAGGAAGCATAAGAGAATAGCCCTAGCATCCCGCATTGAATTAGCGGCCAATAGCCAAGCGGAACTATTTAAAATCAGAAAATCAGTAAGGAGCTGTTTAATCCACCTTTGGCCTCCCAAAAAATTGTCCATTCTCAAGCTCTATGTGACAATCTACTTGAGGCCTTTGTCAGCAAAGTTTGTGACATCCAAGCTGGCCTAGGTCCCCCAGTCCCTGTCCCCTCAGCAAACCTCACTATTAAGATCGACCGGACCAATCACATCACTCCCTTTTGCTCCTTTCAGCCAATAACGAAAACTCAGCTCTTCAGCTCCATTAAACATCTAAAACCCTCTTATTATGCCGACGACACTTGCCCAGCATGGTTGCTTAAGGATAACATCAACACAGTCATTGATGAGATTCTGATCATGATTAACCTCTCTTTGACAACTGGAGAGTTTCCAGATAACTGGAAACATGCCCTGGTCACACCAATCTTGAAAAAAAGCACGCTGGATGCCAAGGTTATGTCCAATTACCGCCCTATTTCAGGACTATGCTTTCTGGCTAAGCTGGTGGAACATGAGGCTCTTATGCAACTCCAAGCTCATTGTGAATTACAGAATCTTTTTCACGATGCTCAATCAGGATTTAGGCCCAAAAGAGGGATCGAGCTATCCATCCTGGCCACTAGAGAAAGGCTGCTGGAGTCGAGAGACGTGGGGGGGTCGGCGGCCTTGGTACTGCTTGACCTCTCCGCGGCTTTCGATACTGTCAGCCACAAGATCCTCCTGGCTAGGCTACAGGACGAGTTCTATATCACAGGCGTACCTCTTACTTGGATACGCAATTTCCTGACAGGTAGAACATTCCAAGTAATATTGGGCCCATTTAGGTCAGTGAGGGTGCCCCTTCTTTGCGGGGTCCCTCAGGGCTCGGCAATTTCACCGTGGCTGTTTAATTGCTATGTGAGGCCCGTGGTAGATATCATCTCTTCATGGGGGTTGGCCACGCAGGTATATACGGATGACATACAAATTGTGGCCAGTGATGCTCTCAACCCCACGGCAGCCCACCTTCTTTCCTGCTGCCTCTCATCTATCCAGATATGGATGAAGGACAATCGTTTGGCCCTGAACGTATCCAAAACTGAGGTACTTCTTACAGGTCCAACACAAAGCTTAAACCTGCTTGCAGAGTGGCCCGTATCAATGGGCCCGTGCCCCACTCCATCCAGCCAAGTGAGAAACCTGGGCGTCATATTCGACAATAGACTTTCATGGATTACACAGGTGAGGAATTGCACCAAGAATGCCCTTTACTATCTTCGGATGCTACGACGGGTAAAACATCTGCTCTCCCAAACACATAGAAATACTCTGGTACAGGCCTTAGTTATCTCACGCCTTGACTTTTGCAATGTGGTATACCTGGGACTCCCTATTAAATGGCTCTCCAAGCTGCAGCTGGTGCAGAACCAGGCAGCTAGGTTGATTACGGGGACCTCAAGATGGGACCATATATCACCCATTCTCAGACTACTTCATTGGCTCCCATGCGCAAGGAGGATCGAATTCAAGGCTTTGTGTGTCATGTACAGGGCCTTTAAACAACATGGCCCATTGTTCATTAACAACTTGGCCATACACTACCATCCCCCCAGGGCACTGAGATCGGGCGATCAGGACTTTGCTGCCGTCCCTCCAGTAAGGTTGATTTCTTTCGGTGGCCGATCCTTCAGAGCCAGAGCCGCTTCGCTTTGGAACCTTCTCCCGTTGCCTTTGAGGAAGTCTACTGTTCTTATTACCTTCAGAAAGGCTCTGAAAACGTTCCTCTTTGAGACAAGTTGATTATGACCACGCCTAATTAAACCGACCTGGCCCCTCCTCCCTTTGTCCTATGTCCCCCTCACCCCAAACTCCCTTGCTACTGTTTGTTTTTATTGTTGATATTTTACATGGTTTCTTTTTTCTTTTATGTACACGAGCTATCAGTTCGTCTGTGAAGTCTTTTTTTTCTTTGTTTTCTTGGATTGCTTTTTGGTCCAGAATAGACCGGCGGACCTCCTTCCAGCGCTTAGACACACCCTTCAGGGTGTATGTGGCACTGTATAGAAATATTAAAATCAATCAATCAATCACATGAATGTAGACAGAAAATTACAAATATTTTTTTTGAATGTCAACTAAATCTCATTTAGTTATTTTTACCTTTTTACGTTCTGGCCAGGTTCCAGCACCCCTGGCATGACTGTGACAAGCAAAGCTCGCCTTTTAGCAGGGCCTCTGTTGTCCCCACCCTGAGTTATCTGGATATTCCTATAAAGAATATGCTAGTGAGCAAACAGTGCCCTCCTGTGCAATCTCCATAACAATATATGGACAGTTATATATTGGCTATCCCACGGGTGGGGAGAATTTCTGTGCTGGGGTCCAGGACAGTAGTAAAAACCCAGCGATAATCGATGATTGATTAGGCAAATGTAACTAAATGGATGTACATGCATTTGTGAGATAAACCAATTCTCTACTGATTGTCTTCTTCAGCCTTTTCAGTGATATACGACAGACTTCTACAGCTGCTCAGAACCAGTCTGTACAACAAAGAGCAAAAACTGCCCTGGGAACGGCCAGGAGTCAGGCACTGACCGCCACTGATTTCATTGGAGAGTCTGAGGAAGAAAGGCAAAGTCCCCCAGAATGGCTGGAAAAAGAGATTATAAGGAGACAACAGAGAAGATATTCGCTGGGGCTTGTGGACAGTGTTATGGAAAGTTTACAGAATCATTCTGATCCAGCTAGAAGCCTCAGGAAGGAGAAGGTAACTACATTTTTTTCTTCTTCACGATTGATTTCTGTTCATTCGGTAATGAAGAAGCCGTTCACTATGTCAGTCTCTGATTAGACTTGCCACCACCCCTTTTGCTGGCATGACATCATCACATACAATGTAGGACTAGCAGCCATGTCCCTACTTGATGCCGTGGCTTTTGGTCTTGGAATGTATGTGAAGATGTAGAACTGCCTCTCAACATTGCAGTGCTGAAAAGAAGAGGACTGGACTGCTAGATGTCACGGGACAAGTAGATAAAGCAGAACTCCATGAACATTTTTTTTCCTCCCATGAGTTGTGCCGGCACTGCATGGATTAACTCAGGGCTCAAGTCCTGCGGGAACGCGTAGGAACGAAGTTCCTGCACTTTTTTTACAGCAGGAACTCAGTTCCCTTTGTAGGACTAGAGCAGACGAGCAGCCCGAGCCAATCCTTCACTAAGCGGCGATGCCCAGCTGGAGTCACTGTCAGGGGCAGGCGAACCTTGGTAATCCTTTATGTTACTAGCCACTTCCTGTATATGGATTCATTGCTGAGGTCTCCTGGGAACAAAGACAAAAGCTTCCAAGAGACATTGCGGCATCGAGGAAGTGACGGAATACCCGCACACTACCCGATAAAGCCATATACAGGAAGCGGCCAGTAACATAAAGGAGTACTAAGGTACAGTGGATCTAAAAAAACATGCGGTTTAGTAATTATGCATATGAGCGTATAATTTTTTTTTTTGGTGGGGGAGTGGATCTTGGATGGGAGTTCCCACACTTTTTTCCCCAGGACTTGACCCCTGGATTAACTACTGTATTTGTTTTGACCAGAGGCGCACTGAAAGGCTATACTTACCCGATCCGTCTATCCTCTGTAAAACAGTGCTTCCCCACATCCAGTGGTGGACTGTTCCTGCCATCCCAATGTTCAGAGCTGGTCTGAGCATGATGACATCAGAACCAGTCCATTCACAAGACCGCTAGCCAGGGTTGCCAACCGCCAGTAAATTTACTGACAGTTTGTAAAAATCAATGATTTTTTTTACAACTGCCAGAAAATATCAGGGGCTGATAATTTCATGCTGTGTTGACTTTTTAAGTGTAAATCAAGCAAATGACTTTTTATAGGTATTGTCAGGTATTTCCATATCATGTTTATACTGTTCAAATATTCACTGTGTTAGTTTTGTAGGAGTTCTGTAATTTCTCAGGTTGCCAGTAAAAAATTCGATCTGCCAGTAAATTTGCCATGTTTTGTCAGTAAACAATGCTGCGGGAGGTAGGCAAACCTGCGCTAGTGTGCAGCGGAGCAGGAGCGCCAAGGACAAGAGGAGGATCAGAGTATTTATGGTCAAAATTTAAAAATCAGGGGGCAGATTCACAGAGAATTAGATTCTCGTAGAGTATCAGAAATACACTACGCCGCCGTTTTTTACCTGGCTCTACGTGGAATTCAGGTAGATTTTGTCCAGTAAACGACGGCGGCGTAGTGTATTTCTCCCGTCGCAATCCATCTGCGCGAGTAGGGGGCGTGAAGCATTAAAAATAGGCGCATTCCCGCGGCGATCGAACTGCGCATGCTCCGTTCGCAAATTTCCCGCCGTGCATTGCGCGAAAACACGTCGTCACGTCGTAGTAGCGTCGTTTACGTACATTCCTATTCCCGAACGAGTTACGTTAAAAAAAACAAAATATTTTCAAATCGACGCAGGAACGACGGCCATACTTTACATGGGTTACGCACTGTTAGACCAGCAAAAAGCTCCTCTAACATTACGTAGCCAAAACATGACGTAGGCGATTGCGAGGGACACTCGTACCTTCGTGGATCGCCGTAAAAACTAATTTGCATACCCCGACGCATGAAAACGACGCAAACTCCTCCCAGCGGTCGCAAACATATCGCAGCGTAGATCCGAAGGCTTACGAAGACGTAAGCCTCTCGAATCGAAGCCCGAAGCCGCCGTATCATGGTTTGAGGATTCAAACTAGTGATACGGCGCGCAAAATTTGAAATTACTCCTGTCTAACACCAGTTAGACAGGCGTAATTGCTCTGTGAATCTGGGCCCATATATTCAATTCCACATTACATTTAAATTATTTTTAGCCAACTTCTATTAAAAAATAAGTTCGGGAGTTGAAAAGATCAAACAATTATATTCACCTAGGTGGATAGAGAATTGGCCCCATACTGCAGAACATGCTCTCTTTCTAAGTCCGTCTGAATTTCCGATGGAAAAACTCTGATGGGTCACACACACGGTCGGAATATTCAATGAAAAAAATTCAGTCTGGCGTTTCCATCGGAAATTCCGATCGTGTGTACAAGGCATAAGACTGAGAACTGAGCAATCAAAATCCACTGATCGCTCAGTTCTTGGTCTTTAGTGAGCAGAGACCCAGTGACTGTCCGTCACCACCTCTATGCTTTGCCCCTCCAGCGCTCTCTGGAGTGCTGGGCTGTGGAGGGGGCGGGAGTGGATGGCTCATGCTCTCAATGGCTTGCTGAGAAGCTGAGCCAGCTGCCAGTCAGGAATCTGGGTGGATCCTGACTTTAGCCACTTGAGCCCAGAAGGATTTACCCCCCTTAATGACCAGGCCATTTTTTGCGATACGGCACACAGTGTTACTTTAACTGATAATTGCATGGTCGTGTGACGTTGTACCCAAATAAAATTGATGTCCATTTTCCCCACAAATGGAGTTTTCTTTTGGTGGCATCTGATTACCTCTGCTGGTTTCATTTTTTTGCGCTATAAACTAAAAAAGAGCAATCATTTTGAAAAAAAAAAATATTTTGTACTTTCTGCTATAAAACATATCCAATAAAAATATGTAAATTTAATTTCTTCATCAGTTTAGGCCAATTTGTATTCTGCTACATATTTTTGTAAAAAAATAATCCCAATTAGCGTATATTGATTGGTTTGCACAAAAGTTATTGGGATAGATTTAAGGACTTTTCCTTTTATTTTTTTATTTTTTATTCTTTACTAGTAATGGCGGTGATCAGCGATTTTTAGCAGGACTGCGACATTGCGGCAGACAAATTGGACACCAAGTGACACTTTTTGGGGACCAGTGACAACAGTACAGTGATCTGTGCAAAAAAATGCACTGACACTGTATAAATGACACTGGCAGGGAAAGGGTTAACATCAGGGGCAATCAAAGGATTAAATGCGCTCCCTATGTGTGCTTTCTAACTGTGTAGGGGATGCTGGCACTAGACAAAGAGAGAGATTGGTGTTCCTGATTAGCAGGAATCACAGATCTCTCTATTCCTCTGTGACAGAACGACATGAGATAACACAGAACTATGTAAACAAGGCAGACCGTCGTTCTATCATTCCCCAAATTGATCACGGGTAGCCATGGCCATCGCAGCCTCCGGACTCACAGTGGGATCACAGCGGGAGCAGGCCGTCCTGCTGCAGTATATGTGCAGTGGGCGGTCTGGAAGTAGTTAAAGTTATAATCTCTTCAGAGCCTGGACCGGCTGAGTGACAGCAGCCAATAGTGGACTTTAGCCCGCTGTCAGCTGAATAAGGGTCACAAGAGTGCAGAACGAAGTGCACTCCTATGACTCAAAGAGAAGTAGAGCTGGAAGAACTTCAGCCCTACTTCTCCTTTAATCTGAATGATTTTGAAGTCTGTAGACTTACTTTGTGAAGATGTCCACATATTTACTTCTTTAAATTCTGTGACACGTATTCGGTATGTCCTGTGGGTAGGCATTGCTGTGCCACGCCACACATTTAACAGAGCCTGCCATGTGAACTACAAGAGGAGGAGTTTCAGGAGGTAGAGTCAGTACAGAAATCACTGCTTGCCGGTGTTCGGTCAGATTAGGCGACCCGTGAAAATTGCGTAATAGAAGTGAAGCTCTGTCACAGCCTGGTACACCGACACTCAGCCACACTTGGCCTACAGTCTGAAGTCGCCAAGTGGACATCTTTTTACACCCACCGAAATCTTGCATTTCACAATTATTTTTACCACTAAACTGAGCTTATATTGTAAAATACAGGATTTAGAGGTCTGTGACACTGTTTTGATGTTTAATTTTTTAATGCAACGGTCTTCTCTAAGATTATCAAACATGTGAGATCGGCAGGCTTGCTGCTGCTTTTAAAATTCAACATCAAAACAGTGTCACAAATTTCTAAATACTGTATTTCATGATATAAGCTTAGTTTATTGGTAAAAATAAGTGTAAAATGCAAGATTTCGGTGGATGTAAAAAGATGTCTGCTTGGCTTTTCAGTCTGTAGGCTTAGTGTGGCCGAGTGCGGGGAGTACCAAGATGGTGGCGACTGAACGTCACTTCTGTTACTAAATCTGACGGGTCGCCTTATCTGATGGAACACCGGCATCAAGGTACCATGGGATATATAGTCCTTAGTAATTGAACGTAAACAGCAGAGGAGAATCAGCAAAGCATGCAGGGAATCAAGGAAGTTGTGGAAAGAGATGGCCAGCAGATAGGCAGAACTGGCTAAATTAATTTATTTTGGATTGTTAAATATAACTACTGTTTGCATTGTTATCATCTGGCTAATGTTATAAAACAAAGGTGTATGCTGTGACCATAGAACTCCCTAAGGGATTTTTTTTGTTGCTGTCAGCAGTAAATAATTGTATTTGTCAAATAGCTTTGCTAGAAGGAATTCACCCTTACAAATCATTTAGATACACATTCTTATGCTCAGAAGAGGCACCTATTGTTGTATTGCTAATGGGCCCAGGGGACTTACGTTTGACAGAGATCCAAGAATGCTTGTCTCTTCCTACGTTACTGAATATTAAATAAGTAGCACGTAATTTTACACACTCATATTTGTTTAAATTCTCTAAGGCCTCGTACACACGAGGGGATATGTCCGCTGAAAACGGTCCGATGGACCGTTTCAGCAGACATCTCCGCTCGTGTGTATGGGCTAGCGGACAGATTTCTCCACCCGACAGATTTCAAAGCAAGCTTTGAAATCTATCCGGTGGGAATCTGTCCGCCCGACATGTCTGCTGGTTAGTACACTTACCAGCAGACATGTCGTCCCCCACCGCCGCCGCGCCGCCGCCGCCGAATGGATTCGGCGCATGCGCGGAAGTGTTTAACTTCCTGGTGCGGTGACGTGGCGGTGACGTGGCGGCGTCAACGTCACCGCCACGTCACCGCGCCGTCCGGCGGCGGGGAATTTGATCCGATGGTGTGTACACGCCATCGGATCAAACTCCCGATCGGACATATCCGATGGAAATGGTCCGCGGACCGTTTTCATCGGATATGTCCGATAGTGTGTACGAGGCCTAAGGCATTTGTGCTAGGTGGAGGTTAATAGCAAAGGTTAGATGCTAGGGTAGAACCCTATTTTACATTCAGACGCAGAAACATTAAAGTTCATCTAAAGGGGAATTTTTTTGTGGAATAAAATCAATAAGTAGTTACCTGCCATGCAACCCAATTCCCCCTGTTAAGGCAATTATTTAAAAAAAAATGCAGTTGTTGAAATTTGCGTGTGTCTATTGCAAGCTTGTCTAATTTACTGCAAGGGAAGGACTGAGCAGCACTGCTGAAAAAAAAAAAACATATTTTCCATGAGCAGTGCCCTGTCTTACCTATGAGGAAGGGGCTAGGTGAGGCCAGTTAGTAATTGACAAGCTACATGTTTGCCCACACTCAACTCATACCATGCAAACACTATGCAGGTGTTTTGTCAGATTTGGCGACTCGTCAGAATTGGAAACAGAAGTGACGCTTCGTTGCCGCCATCTTGCTACACCCCGCACTCCTCCATAGTAAGGATACTCTGAGGCCGCGTACAGACGATGAGACATGTCCGCTCCAACATGTCCGACGGACCGTTTCCAGCGGACATGTCTCATCGGATTTTGGTCCGATGGCGTGTACACACCATCGGACGAAAATCCCCTCGGGCTTAGGACGCGGTGACGTGGCGGTGACGTTGACGCCGCCACATCACTAATCCAGGAAGTAAAATACTTCCACGAATGCGTCGAATTCATTCGGCACATGCGGGGGATTTCTGTCCGCTGGTTAGGCGTACTAACCAGCGGACATGTCGGACGGACAGGTTTGTAGCTGACAAATTTCAAAGCATGCTTTGAAATTTGTCCGATGGACAAACCTGTCCGCTAGCCCGTACACACGATCGGATATGTCTGCTGAAACGGTCCGTCGGACCAGTTTCGGCAGATAAATTCGATCATGTGTACGCGGCCTGAGAAGGGGAAAGCGGACATCTTGTTACAGCCAAAGGAGTTTTCCATTTTACACTTATTTTTAACAGGAAAGTGAGTTTACATTGTGAAATACAGTGCTTAGAACTCCATGTGACTGGTTACATATTGAAGCAGTGAACTTCTGTCAAATTAGCAAACCTGTGAGATGAGCACACTTGCCGCTGCTTTTAAAATTCAACATCATAACAGTCAGATGGAGTTCTAAGTACTGCATTTCAGTATATAAACTCACTTTACTGTTACATATAAGTGTAAAATGCCAAACTCTGGTGGGTGTAACAAGATGTCCGCATTCGCCTTCTCAGAATATCCCTACAATGGAGGAGTGCGGGGTATAGCAAGATGGCGGCAACGGAACTTCACTTTTGTTACCAAAGCTGACGGATCGCCATATCTGATGAAACACAGGCACAATGACTGGAAGAGTGACAACACAGTGGCAAATTTGCTAGGACAGGTTGAGTGTTGTCGCTCTAACGCAAGAAGTGGAACCCCAGTGGAACTTCTACTGGTAGTATCATTATTATTTACACAGCAGTGTAGAGGGTTAAATTCAGAAACTACAATATTTCTGATGTTGGGGTATTGTATAACATATACAATACTTTGCCTATAGATTTGCTTGCACCCATTTAATACCCCAATATATACCAGATTAGGTTTCACCACAGTTATTATTCATAATTCATTCACAATAAATAGTTAAATTATTTTTTCAGATTGAACAGGAAGTCACGCTGGAGCAGTTGCACAAACTGAAGAAAGCCTTTGAGGTACAGTATATATCTTTGTTATTATATCATTTCAGTTGTGACATACAGGACTCCCCTAGGCACACGTACCTTTATTACCTTATTGCAGCTTCTTTACTGGATTTCCTCCATAAATACAGCAATAGAGCAAACCCATCAGTTGTTGTATTGGACTAGAAAATGTTTCATTAAAGGATCACTAAAGGAATTTTTTTTTTTAGCTAAATAGCTTCCTTTACCTTAATGCAGTGCTGTTTTCATGTTCTCATTGTTCGTTTTTGCTTTGAAGTAGCTGTAATACTGATCTCCACACTTTCTGGTTGTCTGGCTCCTTATGAAAAAACTCATGGCAGATTTTCACTGTGGTCCAAGCTGTGTGTCTAAGGCCGTGTACACACGGCAGAGAACCTCGACGGGCAGAACACATCGTTCCGCCCGTCGAGGTTCCCTGCCGGCCGTCGAAATCGGCGACCCGCCCGTCGGGAATGGCAACCAGCCATTCTTCCAGGCGGGCCGTCGAGCAAATAGAGAGCGTGCTCTCTATTTCTGCTCGACGGGCTTCCCGACGGGAAGCTCGCCGGGAGCGTACACACGGCCGAGGTCCTCGCTGGAATGCAGCTTCCAGCGAGGTTCTCGCTGGTTTCCAGCGAGAACCTCGGTCGTGTGTACGCCGCCTATTTCGACGGCCGGCAGGGAACCTCGACGGGCGGAACGATGTGTTCTGCCCGTCGAGGTTCTCTGCCGTGTGGACACGGCATAAAACTTCTCAGAACCAGATTCATTTTAAAAACAAAACACTGCCCTGTCTTTGTTTGTTTTTGTTCTGTGTGTCTTCTCTACTTCACAGAAACATGAAATCATTTTAAAAACGAAAGTGAAACTAGAGGCACATTATATGATTGATTTTTTATCTATTTTTAATCATTTTTAAAAGGAATCAGTTATGTCTCTATACCCTGTAAACAGTCATTTCAGCAAAAAAATTTTTTTCCTTTAGTGACCCTTTAACTGCAAAAAGTAATATAGAGTAAATTATGACTATTGTGGTAAAGGGCATTTGAACTCTAGAAGTTGTGCCCAGAAAAGGTAAGCAGAGGTGAAGACACTAGAAGTTAGTATTGCCTGTGGTCTCTCTGCTGCAGATCTTTTACCCCATTACTGGCATACCATGCCTTGTTCTGCATTGTGCCTCTGTGTGGGGGTGGCCATCTTGGCAGCTTTGTATCAAAGCTGCCTCTTGTCATTACTGGTGGTCCAATGTATGGTAAATTAATTATCATTAATCTAGAAGCTTCCATAAAGACATGGATGAGTGAGTTTGGGGTGGAGGAACTTGACTGACCTGCACAGAGTCCTGACCTCAACCTGATACAACACCTTTAGGATGAATGAGGGCGGAGATTGCGAGCCAGGTCTTCTCGTCCAATATCAATGCCAATCTCATAAATGCGCTTCTAGAAGAATGGCCAAACATTCCCATAGACACACTCCTAAACCTTGTGGACAGCCTTCCCAGAAGAGTTGAAGCTGTTATAACTGCAAAGGGTGGGCCAACTCAATATTGAACCCTACGACTAAGACTGTGATGCCATTAAAGTTCATGTGCGTATAATGGCAGACGTCACAATACTTTTGGTAATATAGTGTATCTCTTGAAGGAAGTTCTGCAGTGTTCTTGGGCCACATTTTGTAGAACAGGCACTGTGTGGTCAAGTGGAAATATTACACAATAAGTGGATCTAAAGTGAAAAAGTTGTTGTCAGAGAAGCTAACAGACCAGACTGTGTGACTGCGAAAAAGGAACCCGAAAAGTATATAGGTGAAATAAAAAGGTGTTTATTTAGGCTGCATTCACACCTAGGCTTTTTTACACCCTACGCCCGACGCTGTAGCAGCCTGAAATACGCTGGAGGGGCAATTTAACATTGTCGGCTATGGAGATGGTTCACATCTCCACGCCGAACGCCGAAACGCCGTACGCCTGAAGCTCAAAACAAGTCCCGGACCCTTTTTTTCAGGCGGCTTCGGCCTTCGGGCATAGCCGAAAATGTAAAATCACCCCTCCAGCAAAAAACAAGGCTAAAAATGACGCGTTTTGTCGCGGCAAATCGCGGTACAATACGCCGCGTTACAGTGTGAATGCAGCCTTACAAGGTGACAAACATGCAAAAACAACCAGTGCACAATTAACCACAAATAGTATATACAAAACAAGGGGAGATACCGTAATCGTAAACAAAGCCAGGCCAAGGTCATACAGAGGGAAAATCAGCAGATGGGTGAGGATGGGAACACAACAGAGCAGGGAGAGGATGGATGGACAGGCTGCGGGGCAGGAATCCAAGGTAAACAGGTAACAGGAAGGATAGATTCAGGATGGGCTCGGGATAGGGATCATAATCAGCGTCCAGATAGCAGGCTCAGGGTCAGGATAATAGGCTCAGGTCAGGAAGGTAGAACGATACCAGGGCGAGGTAAGCTTGATCTCATCCGGTATATGTAGAGGTGTTGATTAAGTTCAAGTGACACTTGAGCGCAGCAAGAGCTGTACGCTCCACACTGCCAAGGTCCATCCCCTGGTGGAGACCAGTACTGCATCCCAAAGGTGATATAACACCAGCAGGGAGAAGTTCTCCTGAGAGCTCCAAGCTGCCAGGAGACACCTGCTGGTGAAACGCAGTACTGCAAGCCAGATAATAAATAGCACCAGCGGATGGAACCTTTCCTGACAGTTGTTTACCTTAATGCATTCACTGTGAATGTAAACCCACCACTCACCCAGTATAAACTAATGGCACAGTATTAACAGGGCCGGTACAAGGCAGGGGCGAAAGGAGCGAGTGCCCTGGGCGCTACCATTCCATATAGAAGGGGGGGCGCAGTTCTGACACACAGGCAGCCGCGGCCGCCACCCGCCACCCGCCAGACCAGTACACTCAGGGCCGGTACAAGGCAGGGGCGAAAGGAGCGAGTGCCCTGGGTGCTACCATTCCATATAGAAGGGGGGGCGCAGTTCTGACACACAGGCAGCCGCGGCCGCCACCCGCCACCCGCCAGACCAGTACACTTGTGTGTAATATAGAGTAGTAGTCAGCGCGGGTGCGGGTGTGGCAGCCGAGTGCGCTCCTCATCTCCTGGCTCCATTTCCTCTTGGTTTACTCCCCCTATAGTGACGGAGTCAGTTGGTACATTCCAGCTGCACGAGCCGCGTGACATCACGGCCGGAGGCTGGCTGAGAGAGGGAGGACTCGGACAGGGCCAACATTTACAGCGCTCAGCCGCTCTCCGCACCAATCAATTGCTCCTCAGTCCGCCCACCTCTTTCATCCTCTATCTCCTGTGGCAGCGTGAGGGAAGTGTGTGGGTTGTCTCCTCTCTGACTGAGCCTGAGGACAAGGAGGAGAGCTGCCTGTGCGGCTGTGCTGTGGTCGACCCCTGGACTGACCGTGTGAGCTAGCTTTCTGAAAGAAAAGGTAACTTTACAGTTACACTTACTTCTAGTTCTTGCTATACTGAAAATCGACTGGCAACCCAGTCCAGTGGCTGTGGCCTGTGCTGGGCAGCTCTTACTTCCTGAATCATGGTACTGTGGAAAAATTGCATTACTGTATATAAAAAATAAATAAAGTGGATGTCAGCATCAGCAATCACCATCATCATCAGAGATATTGCAAACCAAAAAATAAGCAAAAAAGATGCAGCGCTGTGAGAAATGTATTAATAAAAATTGGAAATATATGTGTATCCAAAAACAAAAAATATGTGCAGCCTGTGGAGCTTTAACAAACATCTAAATTAAGATGGACCTAGGTGCACACTCACCAGTCCAAACGTGTGCAAACAGCAAATATGTGTACGAAAACAAAGTACACATATGTATACATATGCGTACTTAGTTTTCATACACATATTTGCTGTTTGCACACGTTTGGACTGGTGAGTGTGCACCTAGGTCCATCTTAATTTAGATGTTTGTTAAAGCTCCACAGGCTGCACATATTTTTTGTTTTTGGATACACATATATTTCCAATTTTTATTAATACATTTCTCACAGCGCTGCATCTTTTTTGCTTATTCTAATAGTTAAAGTGGAGGTTCTGCCGTTTTTTTTTTTTTTTTTTAAGTCAGCAGCTACAAATACGGCAGCTGCTGACTTTAAAAAAATGGACACTTACCTGTCCAGCGCGCACGCAATGTCAGCAGCCGAGGCTGAGCAATCGCTCGGTCCTCGGTTGCTTCCACCACCATCTTAGGTGATGGAATCAGGAAGTGAAACCTGACTGCTTCACTGCCGTATTTCCTACTGCGCATGTGCAAGGATTGTGGCGCCGTGACTGGTCCCACTCTCTCCTGGGAACAGCCACTGTGCCATCACATGCAGCCACTGTGCCATCAATTGTCGCCACTGTGCCAATCACACGCAGCCACTGTGCCAATCACACGCAGCCACTACACACAGCCACTGTAACCATCAATTGTTGCCAGTATGTCCATCAATTGACGCCAGTGTGCTGCCAGTTTGCCCCATCAATTGCCACCAGTGTGCTGCAGCGTGCCCATCAATTGTCGCTAGCGTGCCCATCAATTGTCGCTAGCGTGCCCATCAATTGCCGCCAGTGTGCCGATCAATTGCAGTCAATGCAGCCACTGTGCCCATCACACGCAGCCACTGTGCCCAGCAGGGGAACAGTCCTTTGTTCTATTGCTTTAAGTATATTATTGTTTTGAAACAACATTGATTCTTTCTTAAAAACGCGGGGGGGGGGGGGGGCGCATCTTGCCATCTTCGCCCTGGGCACCAAATGGCCTTGTCCCAGCACTGAGTATTAATGTATATATGCATGCAAGCCTCCTGCATGTATCCCTACCTTTGCAAATGTCACCCCCTTCAGCAGTAAGAGCAACGGAAAAATCTGGAATCAGTGGGTGGGTCTATTTGCCAGATCTCGGTGGGTGGAGTCATGATGTCACAAGACTCCCCATCCACCTCTACACTCTTCTACTCTCCTATTCCTGAGGTTGAGTAACATCCAGTCAAAAGTCAGGAAAGGTACCACTTGACTTTAGCATGCCCAATCATGCTGAGGTGTGGAGCAGCCAATCTTGGAGAGCTGGAGAAGAAAGGAGGGGGGATGTGAAGCTCGAATTGTAGCACGCCATGTAAAAGATAAAGAAATCAGATGTCAGTCACAGCAGTGGGGAATGTGGCGACACAAACGTATCTGTGTGTTTTTATACGGTATTACTACTACAAAAAAAAGAGGATTACTCAGAGCTGGGTAACTCTTTGTTGCAAGACTGGGCACAGATGACTTGACATCCTCTACTGTACCAGGTAGAAGTCTTCATTAAAAAAAACATTTTTAAATCCACTTTAAGGTTAAAAAAAACTTCCCTCCTCCAATCCCTAAACATTTACCTACCTCCTCTCACCAATCCTGTGCTGTCCCAGCTGCATCCCCATCCTCTCTTCTAGCTCTCAGAGGACACACAGCCATTGGCTCCTGCTGCTGTCCGTCAAATCCTGTGAGAACTGTGCAGGCGCCGCACTGTGTGTGTCCATGGATGCACGTGGCCTGGCTTGGGGGTGCGCCAGCACCTGTGGGAGAGGAGGAGCAGCATCACTGGGGGGGACTCCAGAAAAGGACGATAAGGGACTGTTCTGTACAATAACATTGCAAAAAGAAAGTATAACATATTTGTTTATTTAATTACAAAAAAAGGCCTTTACAATCACTTTGATTGACTAATAACACAGTACATTGTTTTTCCCCGTTGGAGAATATTGGGCCGTGCTCTATAATGATTTTTGTTTGTGGGTTTGGGGTTCGGTGGATTATTGTTTTTATTCTGCTGGTTGTAATCAAAGAACATATGACTTTTTTTAAACAAAGATTCTATGATATGTTATCATATGAATCATTTGACTTTTTACTTGAAAATCCCTAATGCCGCGTACACACGATCGTTTTTCGGGTTGTAAAAAACAACGGGCCAGATTCAGATACAATTACATTGGCGCAGAGTATCAGAGATACACTACGCTGCCGTATTTTACCAGGCTATACTCCGAATTCTGGTAGATTTTGTCCCTTACGGTACGGCGGCGTAGTGTATTTCTCGCCGCGTAATCGAAATACGGGATTAGGGGGCTGAAGCATTTAAATTAGGCGCGTCCCTGGGGCGATCGAACTGCGCATGCTCCGTTCAGAAATTTCCCGCCGTGCATTGCACGAAATAACGTCGTTACGTCATTCGCTGTTTGAGTAGCGTCGTTTACGGACATTCCTATTCCCGGACGACTTACGTAAAAAATAAAAAAAGACGTTGACATTCGACGCGGGAACGACGGCCATACTTAACATGGGCTGTCTAATATTAGACCAGCAAAAAGCTGGTATAATTTTACGCAGCAAAAAGAGGACTAAAGATGCCGTAAGAGATTGCGATTGATGTTCGTAACTTCGTGGATCGTCGGCAAAAGCTCATTTGCATACCCCGATGCGGAAAACTACGGGAACTCCACCCAGCGGCCGTAAATTTATTGCAGCGTAAATCCGAAGGCGTACGAACACGTAAGCCAGTCGGATTGAAGCCCGCAGCCGTATTTTTATGGTTTGAGGTTTCAGAGTAGTGAAAAAACGCGCGTAATCTGAAAGTACTCCAGTCTAACGCGAGTTAGACAGGAGTAAGGGCTCTGTGAATCTGGCCCAACGTTTTTAAGGGTCTAGAAGAAACAACGTTTTTTTTTCAACCCGATCATTAAAACGGCCTTGCCTACACACGATCGTGAAAAAAAAAATGCTCTAGCAAAGCGTGGTGATGTACAACACGTACGACGGCACTATAAAGGGGAAGTTCCATTCGGATGGCACCACCCTTTGGGCTACTTTAGCTGATTTTGTGTTAGTAAAAGACGATTCCTGTTTTTCTGTCTGTTACAGCGTGATGAATGTGCTTACTCCATTACGAACGGTAGTTTTACCCGTCTCATAACTTGCTTCTGAGCAATGCGCACATTTTTCTTGTCGTTAAGGCCCTCACACGACCATTTTTTTATAACCTTAAAAACTACAACGTTCAAAACGTTGTGAAAAAAATAGAGCATGTTCAAAAAAGAATTTGCCCGTTTTTCAGAACCTGAAAAATGCTCTGAACCCCACACGATCGTTTTTAATGACATAAAATTTTTTTTATTTTTTACAACCCGAAAAACGATTGTGTGTACGCGGCATAAGGCTCCATGCACACTGGATGCTAAAATAATGTTATAAAAACGGCAGTAGCTTTGCAGGGAGTCTTTCAACGTTTTTTAAAAGCTTTTGCAATAGCTTTTTTTAGCGTTTTTTGCTTTTTATTTGCGTTTTTATTTATTTATTTATTTATTTATTTTTTCAATGGATCAAAAACGCTGCTGAGCCACGTTTTTGATCGTTTGTGTGTGTTTATTATCGTTTGTTAGTGTTCATCTGCATTTGTTTGTTTTTTTAGGAAAAAAAACTGCAATTTGAAAAGCCAATAAACTCCACTGCTAAATAAAGCTGAAAAACTTCCATGTGTGCATGGACACATAGGGCCAGATTCAGGTAGATGGGCGCTTCTTTACTTTGGAGTAACGTTTCTCATTTACGTTACTCCGCCGACACTTTCGGCGCAAGTACTGTTATTCACATAGCAGTTGCGCGTAAACTTGCGCCAGAGTAACGATAATGCGCTGGCGTAATCCGACGCAAGTAGAAGTGGGTGTGATCATATGTAAATGATGGGCGGAGCCCAGCGCAGAGGCTTACGTTCAGCGCATCATCCACGGAGCATGCGCAGTAAGTGAGGCTTCACTTGCCCCCTTGTGCGCATGCTCACAACTTCCGTCGGCACCACTTCACGGGAAACGTCAGCGCAATGTGTTCCGTTGCGCGTATAAAAGCGCTAGTGGAAACGCCATTCCGGCGCAAAAGTATATCCGTTTCCCCCCACCCCAGGGAAGATACTTTTGCACTGTCATGGCTGCTCCCGCTACCCCCAGAGAGAGGAGGAACCTCAACTTTAATGCCCAGGAGGTCTCTGTGGTCATCTCGGCGATGGAGACGTTTAATGATTTTCTCCACGGCAAAAAAAGGAGGAAGACCAGCTGGGAGAGGAAGCAGGGCATCCTGGAGACCATTGCTGCCAGGGTCAATGTGTTGGGGTATTCCACCCGGACTGCTGGGGATATTCAAAAAAAAATAAATGATCTGCGGCGCAAGGTCCGTGGCAAGGTGGCCACCATTAGGAGCCATGAGAGGGGCACAGGTGGTGGTCCACCATGTCCAGTCAGCCTGACCACAGAGGAGGAGGTGGTCGTCCGCTGCCTGGACAGGGAGCAGTTGGAGGGGGTACCAGGCTTTGATTCTGTGGAGGAAGGCTCCAAGACAGGTAAGTGTTTTATATCCCCTATTTGGTGTGTTGCATGTGGGGGTGGGGGAGGTTACATGTGCCAAGTGTGTGGGACCACCAACATGTGTCTGCTTTGTGTCATCCACAGATGACGGAGCTGGGCCATTATCTGTCGGTGGCCAGTCCACCCCATCCCCCCATCGGCACCCAGTGCCTGTGCCCCTGGGTGGTGAAGACACCGAGGTGGAGGAGGAGAGTGGCCACACCACACATGCAGAGGTCGTTGAGGAGGAGCCTGTTGGGGCAGAGCAGGACTTTGTTTTATTGTTAGAGGAATCCTCCTCTTCTGCTGGACCCTCTCAGATCCCCTCCCCCATTATAGGAAGCCCCTCAAGGGCGACTCCATCCCCCCGGGGACAAACATCTACTGGCCCCAGGAAGGCCACCCATAAGACCAGGGGGGTGTCTGATCTGGTCCAGGACCAGGTGGCGAGGGATCACGCCAGACAGACCCAGCAAATGGGGGAGATTGCTGGGCACCTGGACAGAGTGGCTGACAGCCTGTGCTCCGTGGCCCAGATGTCTTCAGCAGTGCAGGATGTGAGCTGCAACTGCGCTGCAGTGGTGACCAGTCTGGGGGAGGTGCAGGGTGAGCTAAGGGACCTCACTGCAGCCGTCCAGGCAAACAGTGCTGCCATCCGGGACCAGGGGAGGCTGAGTCGGCGGGCCCAGCATTATCAGGTCACCCGGCAGCTCAGGATGCAGGCCCAGCAGCTCAGGGTGCAGGCCCAGACCAGTTCTTACCTTGGCCGGATTGCCGTGGCCTTGGAGGGCAGGCAGGCCACACCTGCCAGGAGTGGCCCACCTGGGGATCAGCCACCTCCAGATGCCCCCCCACCCCCACCCACTCCATCCAGGCAGCTAAGGAGCCAGAGAGGGGCCGCCAGAAGAAGCCCCCGGCATCCCAGATAATTTTTCTTTTTTTTTTTTTTTTGATGCTCAGGACATGAGTTTTTTTTATATTTTTTTGTGAACGCTCAGGTTATGAGATTTTTATTTTTTTATTAATACTCAAGTTATGAGTTATTTTCTTTGTGATTATGCTCAGGTTATGAGATTTTTATTTTTTTATACTGCACACGTTGCAGTGTGAATGGTGTGTGAATGTGAGAGGGTGGCACTCCTGCCAGTAAGGGGTGTCACCCTCGGCCGTGGTGGTGAAGTTAACCCCACGGCTGTATGAATGACGTGTGAAAGGTGTATGAATGGACAGCAACATCATTGGGGCCTTGACGCTGGCGTTGCTGCTCCCAAGTCCTACATGCTGGACTTGGGCTAATCCAATGCGATGTGGATGTGGTGTGTGTGATCTAGGGACATCAGTGGTGTACACGCGTGCATTGTCTGTGTGATAAATGTTTTGGTTTATTGTCCAAAGATGCCTACGGCGAGGACCCTCCTGACTGCTCTTCCATCAGCAGACTGGTTCTCCTCTGGCAGGTGGGGACTGTGTGGGTCGGGGGTCAGGTCATCACACATGTCAATCTGCAGGCCTTTTCTCATAGCAAAGTTGTGCAGAATGCAACATGCACCGATGATCTGACACACAAAGGTAGGGGAATACAATAGGGTCCCCCCGGACTTATCCAGGCAGCGGAAACGGGACTTCAGGAGCCCAAATGCTCTTTTAGCAATTTTTGTTATTTTGGCACACTCATGATCAGGTCATGATGGATGATAATATTTATTATATTTATAAAATGAATAAAATAGATCATAAAGAATACTGGCAAGATGTGAGTAATTATGTGGACAGGCTGAATATTAAATCTTCTTTGATGAGAATATTCTCAGTGATCGGATCATTTGGGAGGCTTTAGGTATTAAGCGATTCACTTATCACTAATAAATGGTATTGATTTGTTCTAGGAGCTGGAAAAGAGTGGTGATAAGTCTCTGGACCTAGAAAAATTTAAATGGGCAGTGAAGAAAAGCACTGGATTGCGAGCAGTTGTAAGTTTGTGACATTTTTGTTGTTGTGTTGTGGGCTATAGGAAAAAAGAAGAGTCCAACAAATAGAAAGAAAAAATGGCATTGAATGGTATAACACATCTTCTTTCATTAAAGCGGCATTCAATCCAAAACCCAAAATTATTATATTACAGCTTACCAATGTGGTTGTATTCATTCTCTATTGTTAGGATTTTTTCGTCCTGTTTTCAGCTGGTGATCTGGCCAGGAAAACACTGCCTTCAAAGCGCCTGAAAACCACCTCTCATTCTTGTCAGTGTGACTTTTCACACTGCGGCGGTGCACTTGTGGGACGTTAGGAAAAGTCATGAAATGCCTCGTACACGCGGCCGGACTTTCAGAGAAAAAAAATCAGACGGGGTTTTTTTCTTGGAAAGTCCGGCCGTGTGTAGCCTTCATCTGACTTTTTTCTCGGAAGTCCGACGGACCTTAGATAGAGAACTTGTTATCTTTCTTTCCATCTGACTTCCTACGGACTCACAGCTGACTTTTGCACGGTCAAAAGTCTGACCGTGTGTATGAGGCATTAGCAGAATTTTTGGGGTGGTTTGAGAGTGCTGTATACAGCTATAATGCTATTGACAGACTGCATTATATACGCTGTGACGAACTCAAGACTATGTCCTCCATCAATGCTTCCTCTGTCCAGAACCAGCACTATCCAAGACTCTTTAGCCCATCCAGTCACCAGCCGCAATACAGTGTAGAGTGGCAAACAACAAACTCATTTATTATCACACATTGACACAACAAATAAAATAACTCAGAGACTCTTTCCCCCCCACCCTCGGAAAATAGGGCGGGTTAAACTGTCCAATGACAATAGACACACAGGTCAGGTGTGTTCAAACTTCTCATCAGTCTTATCAGCAGGGCCGCTGCGACAGGACAGGCAAACCAAGCAATTGCTTGGGGCCCCAGAGCTGGCCTGGGGCCCCGAGCTGGCATGCTTGCCCCCCCCCCCTCGCAAATCGTTACCTGCACGGGAGAAGGAAGGAGGATGAGGGTGGAGGAAGAACTAAGAAGACATTTTCGGTAGCGGCCGAACCCCCCCACCCCTGCTTTTGAACTTGAAAAGACTCGGATGTCATTTCTGACAGCAGCACATCCCCAAGCTTCTCAACCCCACACTGTCTTTGTCCATTTTGCTTGGGGCCCCCAAATTCCTTCAAATGGCCCTGCTTATCAGTAAGGGGGCTGCTGGAGGAGCCTCACAACAAACACACTTACACATCCCATAATATTTGAGGCAGCCAGCCACAATAGAACAAAAAAATAAAGTCACACCCCAACCAATCACAGCAAATAGTCCATAACAGCATGAGACAACATATACATACAGTATATACAACATTAATTCTAAATAGCACAGATCAGAGTGGGGTTCTCAGTCACCCTGTGCCCCTATTAGAGACACGGGGTGATGTATAGATAAGAGGGCCTGGGTTTCCAGAGCTCTCCAAGGTAAGCTCAGTTGCACAAACCACCCACCCAACGTGACCCCTGTCACACACACGTCTGCTGCATATTTTGTACAATTTGCTATCCTTTCCAGGCATCAAGCAGAGAGTGTGTGTGGGAAAATAGTTGTGCAAAACAATGTAAAACTCCACATATAGGTGTGCGTACAGTGTGTGCCTGGACACACCCTAATTACCCCATGTGGAGCATATTCCCCCTATTTGGACCCCTAATATTCAACCAAATAAAAAATTTAATAAAAAAATGATAAGATTTTTTTTTAAATAAAATAAAAACTATTGACACCGTCCACTGGCCTACTGCTATGCTCAGTATATATACACACATATACAGGGCTTTTTTTCAGCAGGAACGCGGGGGAACGCAGTTCCAGGACCTCTGACACTGACTATATGTAATAGCAAGGGGGTGCTGGGAGGTGCTGGAGGGTCTTTGGCTGAGTGCTGGGGGGGATCTGTTATCTCTGGAGAAGATCTATTGTTGAAGGGGGACTATTGTTGCTGGTGCCAGGTCTATTTCTGCTGGTGGGGGTCTATTGTTGCTGGGAGGGATCTACTTTTGAGGGAGGAGTCTATTGATGCTGGCTGCGGGGGGGGGGGGGGGTATTGTTTTTGGCAGGAGGCCTATTGTTGCTGGGGGATCTATTGCTGCTGGCTACTTTTCTTGTTATTATTAACAAATTCCATATATATTACCGTATGTAGTACCGCATATTTGCTTCTGTATTTTCCAAAAGGAGTGATACTGGGAGGCGGGTAGGGGGTGGAACCAAGGGACGATGCTCAGAGGTGGGTAGAGGGTGGAACCAATGGACGGTGCTCAGAGGTGGGTAGGGGGTGGAACCAATGGACGGTGCTCAGAGGTGGGTAGTGGGTGGAACCAATGGACGGTGCTCAGAGGTGGGTAGGGGGTGGAACCAATGGACGGTGCTCAGAGGTGGGTAGGGGGTGGAACCAATGGACCGTGCTCAGAGGTGGGTAGGGGGTCAAGAAAAGCGATGACTCAGAATGGGGGAGTTCCTGCACCTATTCTCCAAGAAAAAAAGCCCTGCACATATATAAAATAATACTGGTATTTTTTTGATGTGTATAAATTGAATTGTTTCTATTTCAGAATGACGAGCAGATTGAAAAGCTGTTTATGAAAATAGATTTTACTGCAACAGGGAAAATTCAGTGGGTAAGTAATTATACAACTTTGGGTAGTTCTTTTGTTAATTCTGATTCTCCAAAGTGGCCGCTCCAGAGGGCAAAAACTTACAAATTACCTGTAAACCATTTTATCTTTCTTCAGTGAGTATGAACAGCACATATGATTCATGCAATTAAATGGCAAGGGTGCCCAACCTGTAGCCCTCCAGTTGTTGTGAGACTACAAGTCCCATGAGGCATTGCAAGGCTGACAGTTACAAGCATGACCCCTAAAGGCGAAGGCATGATGGGAGTTGCAGTTTTGAAACAGCAGGTGCACCACAGGTTGAGCACCCAAGGTCCAAAGCCTTTGGCAGTCTTTAATGCAATAATGTACAATAATGATTAAAGTGGAAGAAATTCCTAACTATAACTACCGGTATTTAAAAAAAAAATCCCTATCCGCTTCTCTTACCTATTCAGCCTAAACTGTATAAAAAAGATCTGTCTGCTTACCTGTTTTAACCAACTCTGGTCTGGTCACATGATCCTGCAGTTCTGGTTAATGGAGCACTCAACAACGAGTGGGAGTCGAGACATCATCCATCAAGCCAGACGTTGTCTCCTCTCCCCTGCAGCAGCCGCGTACTGACACAGGGGAGCCAGAGCTTTAGGATAATGTGGAATTAAAAATAGGTTATTTTATTTTATTTTTTACGTTTTATGTTTTTTTATGTTTGAACTGGATGTCTTTTTTCAACCTGACTAACTATATGTAACTATATATGTAACTATATGTAGACAGAGGAGGAAACATTTTTAAGAATAGACAGTGGCAGGCATTTCTTCCACTTCATACCCCCCCCCCACCTCTACTATATTAATCACATTTTGTATGACATTACACAGAAAATTATACTTACTACTATAATACTGAGCAAATGCATCTTGAGCGAACGGTAGGGAATTATCTGTCATTTTCTCTGCACCTGCAGCACAGGAAGGTGGTTGCATGTTTTTAAGTTCATTTACATTTTTAGATTTTCTCAAGTTGATTATAATGCACTTACAATTTCTTTAACTGCAACTAGCACTAGAGTAATTAGGCAAACGTTCAATTTTCACAATTAGTCGGAAAGTGTCATTTGCAGATTAACCACTGGAGGGAGCTGTGGTTTGTATGAGGTTTATTAAATAATTATAGAGACCCTATTACAAACTTTTAAAAATGTTGGTAAAAGCACACAAAAATTAAGTACTTTTCGGAGCCTTATATTATAACCTGCTGGAACTTGTAGTTCCCCATCTTCTCTTGGGGCTCAGGTGCATGCAATCCACCTTCTATGGGACTACTATGGGGGGGGGGGGGGTGGGTTGATTGCTGTGTCCCTCATCCCCCTGCCATGTGCATAGTGTAGCACTGTAGCTGACCTGATTGGGGGGGGGGGGGTTGCAGAATGCAGATACGTGCTATTTTTAGGTTGCAGAATGCAGATATGTGCTATTTACAGGGTGCAGAGTGCAGATATGTGCTATTTACAGGGTGCAGAATATAGATACGTGCTATTTTTAGTTTGCAGAATGCAGATATGTGCTATTTATAGGGTGCAGAATACAGATCTGTGCTATTTACAGGGTGCAGAATGCAGATATGTGCTATTTACAGGGTGCAGAATACAGATATGTGCTATTTATAGGGTGCAGAATGCAGATATGTGCTATTTACAGGGTGCAGAATATATATACGTGCTATTTATAGGGTGCAGAATGCAGATATGTGCTATTTACATTGTGCAGAATGCAGATATGTGCTATTTATAGGGTGCAGAATGCAGATCTGTGCTATTTACAGGGTGCAGAATGCAGATATGTGCGATTTACAGGGTGCAGAATGCAGATACGTGCTATTTACAGGGTGCAGAATAGAGATACGTGCTATTTACAGGATGCAGAATACAGATATGTGCTATTTACAGGGTGCAGAATAGAGATACGTGCTATTTACAGGATGCAGAATACAGATATGTGCTATTTACAGGGTGCAGAATAGAGATACGTGCTATTTACAGGATGCAGAATACAGATATGTGCTATTTATAGGTTGCAGAATGCAGATCTGTGCTATTTACAGGGTGCAGAATACAGATATGTGCTATTTACAGGGTGCAGAATACAGATATGTGCTATTTACATTGTGCAGAATGCAGATATGTGCTATTTACATTGAGCAGAATGCATATATGTGCTATTTATAGGGTGCAGAATGCAGATCTGTGCTATTTACAGGGTGCAGAATGCAGATCTGTGCTATTTACATTGTGCAGAATGCAGATATGTGCTATTTATAGGGTGCAGAATGCAGTTCTGCGCTATTTACAGGGTGCAGAATGCAGATATGTGCGATTTACAGGGTGCAGAATGCAGATATGTGCTATTTACAGGGTGCAGAATACAGATACGTGCTATTTACAGGGTGCAGAATACAGATACGTGCTATTTACAGGGTGCAGAATACAGATACGTGCTATTTACAGGGTGCAGAATGCAGATATGTGCTATTTACAGGGTGCAGAATACACATACGTGCTATTTACAGGGTGCAGAATGCAGATATGTGCTATTTACAGGGTGCAGAATACAGATATGTCCTTTTTATAGGGTGCAGAATGCAGATATGTGCTATTTATAGGGTGCAGAATGCAGATATGTGTTATTTACAGGGTGCAGAATGCAGATATGTGTTATTTACAGGGTGCAGAATACAGATACATGCTATTTACAGGGTGCAGAATACAGATACGTGCTATTTATAGGGTGCAGAATGTAGATATGTGCTATTTACAGGGTGCAGAATGCAGATATGTGTTATTTACAGGGTGCAGAATGCAGATATGTGTTATTTACAGGGTGCAGAATGCAGATGATATGTGCTATTTATAGGATGCAGACTGCAGATATGTACTATTTCGAGGGTGCAGAATGTAGATATGTGCTATTTATAGGGTGCAGAATGCAGATATGTGCTATTTATAGGGTGCAGAATGCAGATATGTACTATTTCGAGGGTGCAGAATGCAGATATGTGCTATTTATAGGGTGCAGAATGCAGATATGTACTATTTCGAGGGTGCAGAATGCAGATATGTGCTATTTATAGGGTGCAGAATGCAGATATGTACTATTTCGAGGGTGCAGAATGCAGATATGTGCTATTTACAGGGTGCACAATGCAGATATGTGCTATTTACAGGTGGGGACCCCTCGTTATAGAGGGAACCCCTCATTACTAACAGTGTCATTTTTCAGTTTGTTTGCACCGATCTGTAAGGCTGCGCTATATACCATGATCTGTGATGCTGGGGCTATATACTCTGTCCTGTGATGCTGGGGCTATAGGCTATATACTTCTGAAACTATGAGTGGAAGCAAGTGGAATACAGGGGACAGAGTAGGTGGATGCTATAAGAAGTGTGGCTTACAAGAAGTGGGAGGGGCCAACGTGGAGGGGCGGGGTCTTGCGCCCCCCATTCTAAAACTTCACCAGCCGCCACTGCACCGAGGCGGGGCCAAGCCACAGTGTCTGTTTCAATGGACTCAGACAGCTCAGCTTGGGATCAAGCCTGCAGGTGTGCCACCATAGGAGACTTCCTATGGCGGCACACTGAGAAATGGAGGAGCAAGGAGCGCCCGTGGGGGACCCAAGAAAAGGAGGATCAGGAAAGCTTTTTTTTTAAATAACATTTACATTGACTTTAAGGCAAAACTTTAAATTACAAAAGAAAATGCATGCAGTAAATATTCTCTTTGCTGCTTCAATACAATGAAAGGCATTTAAAAAAATTGTGTTGCAGAGTGATATTCATTTTAAACCTGAGGACTGCTTTTTAATATACTAGAGAAGCTGGGGTACATGGGTTATTTTTTGGAACAGTGATGTAAAGGTGAACTAACCATTTAAAACCAGCAAAAATGGAAAGGGTAATAAACAATGTAATACAAAGCTTCCCCAAAACAATCTCAAGCTAGTTACCACAAAAAAAGGTTAAAAACGTTTTTTTTTTCTATGTGTGTTCACACATACCGTATGTGTATTTTATAAATCATAGTCATTCTTTTTATGTTTATTTTCATAAATCATTTCCATCTACTTTTTCCATCTGAAGTACCTGGTTGATCCTACCAACACCTTCTTTGTTCTAAACTGACCCCCAGATGTTGATCCTGTGGTTGACCATTCAGAGGCACAGGTCACTGTGCAAACACACTACATGCCTGTATTGGGTAGCATTTTCAGCCACCACATCCCCTGACCAATCACAGCCTACCTCTGGCACATTCCCCCCTCCCAATCACAATCTGCCACTTGAACACACCCCCTGCTATAGCCTGCATCTTGCCTGATTCTGAACAGACTATGAAATACAGGCACACTGTGTGCCTGCACAGTGTCCTGTAACCCCGCCCCCACTATCAGGAAGAAGAGATACATGGCCACATGACAGCACTTTTACCTTTAAAAAGATAAGAAAAATTATTTCTGAAAGGAAGCAAAAGCAGTTATGATGTCTGCCGGGGCTGGTGAAAGGGTTGGGCAGGAAGGGCGGCTTCCCTAGGCACTGTGGTATCATGTGAGGTGGGGCAGCCACAAGGAGATTGGGGAGAGGGGATTTGTTTTCGAAGGGGGTATTTGGGCTGCAGCAGGGGGCAAGTATTCTTCTAGGAGGGGAGGGGGTGCTAAAAGTGGTGATTTAAGGGTATTTGAATAGAGAGGGGGGCTTGGGGGGAGATATTTGCTAGGAGGGGGATATTAGGGGTAGAGCATATGTGCTAGGAGGGGTGATTTTTTTTGCGGGGGGGTCATTTGAGCTGGGGGGATTTGGCGGATAGGGGGGGCAAAAATTTGTGCTGAGAGTGGGGATTTCAGCAGGGGGCGGATTTATACTGGGAGGAGGGTAATTTATACTATGGGGGTAAACATGCTGATTAGAACTCAATTTTATTTGGGGGGGAGGGATTTATTGCTGACACATAATGCTCATACATCTTAGCGGGGGCAGTTTGGCATGTTTTGCCTGGGCAGGAGCAGGCACTTGTCCTGGGCACTGTGGTATCATGTAAGGTGGGGGGGGGGGGCATAAGGAGATTGGGGAGAGGAGATATGTATTAGAAGGGAGAATTTGCGGGTAAGTATTGTTCTAGGAGGGGGGTGCTAAGAGTAGTGACTCAGGGGGATTTGTACAGGGAGGGGGATGGAGGGAAGATTTGTGCTAAGAGGGGGATTATAGAAGTAGAGGATTTGTGCTAGAAAGGGTGAATTTTTTAAAGGTGGGATGGGAACAAAGCTTAATGCGAGAGGGGCGATTTCAGCAGGGGGGCAGATTTGTACTGGGAGGAGGGGGAATTTTTGCCTTATGGGGTAAGCTTGCAGGTTAATGCTCAATTTGTTTTCTTTGTGGGGGGGGGGGGGGGGTTGCTGACACATAAGGCTCATACATCTTAGGGGAGCACAGTTTGGTGTGTTTGCCCTTGGCTCTAGATGGCCTTGTCCTGGTACTGGTGCCTGCATAGTTATACCTGTATTCAGAAAGTGTCTGTAACATTAATATTTACAACTGCTTTAAAGTGGTTGTATACCGCTTTACGTATTTTTTTCCTCCCCCTTCCTGCATCTTCCTGTATCGCATACTAGCACATTATCTGAAACTTACCTTAAAACAAAGCTGTTCCAACGCTGTGATGTTAGTGCTGCAGCCGCTCAAATTTTCACCTGTCTAACTTCCAGGTTCGTGGGCTCCGGCTCTGTGACTGGCCTGCGCTCAGGAGCTGCCGTTCACGGCACAGAGCTCGGAAGAAACGGCACCGGTGGTCGTTCTTTCCGAGTGCATGCGCCAGTGATGTGATGTGATGTGATGAATATCTCCTAAACTGTGCATGTTTAGGAGATATTATTATCTTATTATAGGCTTTCCTATAGGTAAATATCAGCAGAGGAAGTTTACTTCCTCTTTAACCACTTCAGCCCTGGACCATTTTGCTGGCCAAAGACAGGCCAATTTTTGCGATTAGGCACTGCGCCGATTTAACTGACACTTGCGCGGTCATGCGACGTGGCTTCCAAACAAAATTGATGTGCTTTTTCCCCCTAAAATAGAGCTTTCTTTTGGTGGTATTTGATCACCTCTGCGGCTTTTATTTTTTGCGCTATAAACAAAAATAGAGCGACAATTTTGAAAAAAATTCTATATTTAAAATTTTTTGCTATAATAAATATGCCCCAAAAATATATAAAAAACGTTTTTTTTTTCCTCAGTTTAGGCCGAAATGTTTTCTTCTACATATTTTTGGTAAAAAAAATCACAATAAGTGTTTATTGATTGGTTTGCACAAGTTATAGCAAGTTATAGCATCTACAAAATAGGTGGTAGTTTTATGGCATTTTTATTTGTAATTTTATTTTTACTAGTAATGCCGGTGATCAGCGATTGTTATCGGGACTGTGACATTATGGCGGACATATCGGACACATTTTTGGGACCATTGTCATTTTTACAGCGATCAGTGCTATAAAAATGCACTGATTACTGTGAAAATGACACTGGCATTGAAGGGGTTAACCACTAGGTGGCAGTGAAATGGGTTAAGTCAGTACTAGGGAGTGATTCTTACTGTTAGGAGGCATGGCTACAAGTGACATGTCACTAATGACCGTTCCCGATCACGGGGAACAGTCATCAGTGACAGTGTCACTAGGCAGAATAGGGGAATGCCTTGTTTACAAAGGCATCCCCGCGTTCTGCCTTTGTCGAACGCAATCTGGGGGTTCGAGTTCATCAAGTTCCCGGGACCCGCGAGCGCACTCACAAGGCACGCGGCGGGCACGCACGCAGTGGGCACGTGCGCGCCCGCTGGGCGTCAAATTTAAAGGAACGTACAGGTACGCCAATGTGCCTGCCCATGCCATTCTGCCGACGTACATCGGTGTGCGGTGGTCAGCAAGTGGTTAAAGGGTAACTCCACTTTCTTGGGGGTGAAAAATGGCAAAAAAATAATATAGCGCATAGATTGAATGTTATTAAAAAATACCTTTCCTTTTCAATCTGCAGCCACTGTAATTTTCTAAGAATGCATTGCAATATGGTTACATGAAATCTAATTTCCTGGTTGCGTGATTGGCTCACCAAAAAGTCAGATTTCAGGCTTCCCTTGCAGCAAAAATTTAATTTTTGGAGTGATACTTTTTAATAGGAACACATCTGAGGCACACGAGCAAATAGATTTGTTCAAATCGGTCGGACCGACTGATTTGAACAAATCTGTCTGCTGGCCGTTTTGGTTTGATCGCTGTACACACGATCAAACCAAAATCCCCGCCAGCAGACGGCGCGCTGACGTGGCGGTGACGTTGACGCCGCCACGTCTCCGCACCAGGAAGTAAATTACTTTGGCGCATGCGTCGAATCCATTCGATGCATGTGCGAGAAGATATGTCTGCTGGTTAGCGTACTAACCAGCAGACATATCGGGCGGATGGATTCCCAGCCGACAGATTTCAAAGCATGCTTTAAAATCTGTCGGCTGGCCAAATCCGTCGGCTCGCCCGTACACACGGTCGAATCTGTCTGCTGGGACGGTCGGGCCGACCATTTCCAGCAGATAGATTTGATCGTGTGTACGCAGCCTAAAGGCATGCTGGCCCAGCAGATTTCGTCATTAGAGTCCTGCAGTTGCACACCTGACAGTTTATTATTAAACCACTCCCATTAGTCCCACTCAGAACAGAGGCACAGACAAACACACATGGATTTCTTCGGAATAAAAAAAGGTAGGAATCTGCAACAAAGGTTGTTATTTATAATCCTTGCAATGTACACCCAGAGAGGAATTATTATTTTTTTTCTCAACAAAAGTGGAGTTACGCTTTAAGAAACTTTGCAGGCTACCTTAAATTTTTTAAATAGTTTTATTTTAAGTTCTGCTTTAAGCTAAATACAGATATTCTTACAGAGCAAAAGAAAAATGATTCCTATTACAGTCATGGCCTCATTTTAAGGATTGAAATAGTCCATTAAATGTGTCCTCTCTTAGAATTGCCGTGGTAATATGTGGAGCCCCTTCACTTTTACACTTTTAATTAGCCAGACAAGTATCTCTTTCCAGCAAGATTATATCTTGCCAAAAAGAAAGCATTGCAGTGACAGCCTTGTAGTGCATTCTGGCGTTCACACATAATGATCTGTCTGTTTAATTTGGAGCAGTGTGAATGCTTCAGCTATAATCGCCTCTTTGCTGGGAGATGTGACAAAACGATGCAAAAGATAGTTAAATCTCTCCCTGATTTTTATTGATCTTAAGAAAAGTTTGCTACAGAGAGTGGAAAATAGAGTTTTCTGGTTACTAATGAGAGCTTATCCGTTAAGTTATGCATGTTTCCTTAATGTGTTAACATTGACCTCCCTATGTTTCATTTCCCTGCAGTACAAAATGTGATAAAGGAGACTGTCTACTGTTTTGTTAATATACTTTAATTTTTAATGTTCGGGGTTTTAAGTAAAATACATGTCTTTTATTTTATCAGCCTGGTAAATATAAAATATTGTAAAAGAAAATGTCTGCACTAGTTCAGAAAACTGTTATCAAATACTTACCGCAATTTTCCTTTCCTGATTAACTCCATGGCAGCACACAGATGGGTAATCCCCGCCCTCATTCCTTCCTCATAGGACCCCCTACCTCATACATTTTGAGGCTGCTCACACTGGAGCGGGCGGGTGTTGATGGTAAAACGCCGCTAGTTTTAGCGGCACTTTACTGTCATTTTAGCTGCACTATTCGGCCGCTAGCGGGGCGCTTTAAACTCCCGCTAGCGGCCGATGAAGGGGCTAAATGTGCACATGTAGCGCCGCTGCCAAAGTGCTTTGCAGGAGCTTCGGCAGCGGTGCCCATTCGTTTCAATCGGCAGGAGCAGTGAAGGCTGACACACCGCATCACCGATCTCAGTAAAGAGCCTCTGACGGAGGCTCTTTACCACGTGATTAGCCATGTCCAATCTCGGCTGATCACGCTGTAAATAGGAAGAGTCGTTTTTCCTCACTCGCATCTGACAGACACGAGTAGAGGAGAGCCAATCGGCGGCTCTCCTGACAGAGGGGGTCTGTGCTGATTGTTTATCAGCGCAGCCCCCGCACGGATGCCCACCCAGGACCACCAGGGATTACCATAAAGGATACCCACCAGGTATGCCACCCTTGACCACCAGGCATATGCCAATCAGTGCTCAGGCAGCTGCCAATCAGTGCCCAGGCAGCTGCCAATCAGTGCCCAGGCAGCTGCCAATCAGTACCCATTAACCCCCCTGGCGGTATTCCCGAGTCTGGCTCGGGGTGGAATTTCAGGACCAAAAGTTAGTTACCTTGTCCCTGGATCCTGCTATGCCGCCCCGCTGTGTGATCGAGCGGTGTCCTCCTCGCTCGATTCACAGTACCGAGTGCTGCCGAACTCCGTTCCCTGAGACGTTACGAAGCACGGGGGGCGGAGATCGGCGCCAAATTTAAGAAAAGTAAATAAACACAATACATACAGTATACTGTAATCTTATAGATTACAGTACTCTATGTAAAAAATACATATAATAAAAACTGTTCTTTCTGCCTGGAAACTGGAGATTGTCCATAGCAACCAAAAAAAGTGTCCCTTTATGTCAAAAGTGGTTTTACACTAGCTAGAAAACAGCGATAATAAATTATAATCACTTGCAGAATTGAGCGATAGTGATTTGTGGGGAAATTTCGTCATCAAAAAATTAAAAGTAATAATTTTTATTATTATTATATTATTTGTTAGAATTATTTATATTTATTTATTGTATTATAATTTATGATTTCTACTAGATTCTTGTTTGGACAGATTTAAATGAGTTATTCCTAAGAATTACAGGCCTACAATATAAAACGCCAAATTTCCATGCAAAATAACTGCTTTCAGCATCTAAAATCTGAATTAATCAGGGAGGTTAACAATGCCTGCCAGTGCCATCAGTGATGCCTATCAGTGCCAGCCATCAGTGCCCAGCAGAGCCCATCGGTGCCACCTTTCAGTACCCATCAGTGCCCAGCAGTGCCGCCTATCAGTGCCACCCATAAGTACCAATCAACGCAGCCTTTCAGTGCCCATCATTGCTGCCTATCAGTGCCCACCAATGCCACCTATGAGTGCTCATCAGTGCCACCTATCAGTGCCACCTATTAGTGCCCATAGTCAGTGCCATCTCATTGGTGCCGCCTTATTAGTGCCCGTCAGTGCAGCTTATCAGTGCCCATCAGTGAAGGAGAAAACATATTTTTTTACAAAATGTTATAAAAAAAAACAAAGAAAAACATTTGTTAGGCAGAGGTGATCAAATACCACCAAAGGAAAGCTCTATTTGTAACAATTTAGTTTGGGTACAGTGTTGTATGACCGCACAATTATCATTTAAAAAGTGACAACGCTGAAAGCTAAAAATTTACTTGGGCAGTGCCGTATCGCAAAAAATGGCCTCGTCATTAACTACTTCAAAAAGTGGTTAATGACGGGGCCATTTTTTGCGATACGGCACTGTGTCACTTTAACTGACAATTGCGCGGTCATGCCACGATGTACCCAAACAAAATGAATGTCCTTTTTTACCCACAAATTGAGCTCTTTTGGTGGTATTTGATCACCTCTGCAGTTTTTTTTTTTTGCGTTATAAACAATTAAAAATAAAAAATTTCATCAGTTTAGGCCGATATTTAGGGCCAGATCCACGAAGCGTAACTCTCTGCCCGGCGCAGCGTATAGCATTTACGCTATGCCGCCGTAAATTAGAATGGCAGGTGCCGTATTCACAAAGCACTTGCGTCCTAAGGCCTCGTACACACGAGGGGATATGTCCGCTGAAAACGGTCCGATGGACCGTTTCAGCAGACATCTCCGCTCGTGTGTATGGGCTAGCGGACAGATTTCTCCACCCGACAGATTTCAAAGCATGCTTTGAAATCCATCCGGTGGAATCTGTCCGCCCGACATGTCTGCTGGTTAGTACACTTACCAGCAGACATGTCGTGCCCCACCGCCGCCGCGCCGCCGCCGAATGGATTCGGCGCATGCGCGGAAGTGTTTTACTTCCTGGTGCGGTGACGTGGCGATGACGCGGCGGCGTCAATGTCACCGCCGCGTCACCGCGCCGTGCGGCGGCGGGGAATTTGATCCGATGGTGTGTACACGCCATCGGATCAAACTCCCGATCGGACATATGCGATGGAAATGGTCCGCGGACCGTTTTCATCGGATATGTCCGATCGTGTGTACGAGGCCTAAGTTACGGCGGCGTAGCGTAAATGGGCCCGCGTACGTGCGTCTAATTCAAATGGGGAAGAGGTGGGCGTGTTTTATTTAAATTATTCGTGACCCGACGTAAATGACGTTTTTTGTTTAACTGCGCATTCGTCGTCCGTGGAGGTATCCCACTGCGCATGCGTGAAATCACGTCGCAAATAGTCAATGCTTTCGACGTGAACGTAACTTACACAAAGCCCTATTCGCGAACGTTTTACGTAAACGACGGAAAATTTGACGCTGTCCCGACGTCCATACTTAACATTGCGTACGCCTCTATAGAGCAGGGGTAACTTTACGCCGGACATACGCTTACGCAAACGACGTAAAAAGAATGCGCCGGGCGTACGTACGTTCGTGGATCGGCGTATCTATCTCATTTGCATATTTTACGTTGAACATCTACGGAAGTGCCCCTAGCGTCTAGCAACTAAGATACGACGGCGTAATAGACTTACACCAGTCGTATTTTAGCGTTATTCCGGCGTATCTTGTTTTGTGGATACAAAACAAAGATACGCCAGCGCAAATTTGAAATTATGGCGGCGTATCTGGAGATACGCCGTCGTAATGCTTTGTGGATCCAGCCCATAGTCTTCTTCATTTATTTGGTAAATGAAAAATCACAATAGAAGTATATTGATTGGTTTGCACAAAGGTTATCGTGTCTACAAACTACAAGGAATTTTTTTTTATTTTTTTCATTGTTTTTATTGGTAATTAGGTGATCTACAGGACTGCGACATTGTGGAGGACAAATCTGACCCCAAATTATACTTTTTAGGGCCCAGTGACATAATTACATTGATCAGTACTATAAAAATGCACTGATCAATGTACAAAAGAACACTGGCAGGGGAGGAGTTAACACTAGGGAGCAATCAATGAATTAACTGTGTTCCCTGGGTGTGTTCTAACTGTAGGGGGGGGGGTATGCTTAATGGAACATGATAGAGATTACTGTTTCTGATCACTCTGTCATGTCAATTGGCAGAACAGGGAATGGCCTTGTTTACATAGTTCCCCGTTTCTGCCTCTCCTCACTGCAATTGCGTGTCGCTGGTAGACACCGAGTCCGAGGGACCCGCTGCCGCGGCGGGCATGCCCGTGTGCCCGCTATCCTCCTTGCAGGGACCAATGTACAGGTACAGTACATGCTTGCTTTTGGGGTTAATACCAGTGTAACACAGACTCACCTCCTGCTGCAGCCACTCACTTAGTGTTGCAGTCTGATCACAAGGGAAGGGGAGACTGAGGAAATGCTTCCTCCTACCTGCAGAAGACTGATGACAGCACCTCAGTCTGTTTTTCTATTAGTGCAGTGTAGCTGCTACTTTAATGTCGGTTTGCTTTTTTCATTTAGTGGCAAAGCAAATATTTTTCTGAGTGCCTCACTTTATTGAGACTAATCATCATAAATGAGGATGAGAAGAGGTGCTGTGAAAAGCGCTAGGATACAGATTCGTACCAACAGTAAATAATCAATATCAAGCAGTCCTGATTCTTGTAGGATCAGACAATGGATTTCTTTGCAGAAACCTATTGGCGGGGGGGTTGGATATTTTTGGGGGAAGGTTATTCCCCTGAGATAAGCACATCAATCAGCAGTTCACATCATTATTCGGCAGAAGATCCTGTTTTCCAGTTAGTATAGATGTGGACTTCTCACAAACCTATCCTAAAATCAATAGGAATCAGCGGGAGGTGTAACTACCTTTTCCATCGTACTGTCACATCTCCCAGCAAACAGGTGATTAGAGCCAAAATGTTCACATTGCTCCAAATTAAACAGAAAACACATCATTATGTGTAAACGCAGAACGCAGCATGAGGCCGCCACTGGAAAAGGCTTTCTCTTTAGCAAGATATAATATCAAGTGAAAGGGGTTGTAAACCATCGCAGTTTTTCACCTCATTGCATTTTATGAATGGAGGTAAAAAACCTCTTGTAGTGCACCAGCCCCCCAGAGCCCCCTTTTACTTACTACCTGAGCCCTATCTTGCCCCCTGTGCCAGGGATGAGCACACCAGCTCCAGTCAGTGTCTCGGGTCCTGATTGGATAGATTGATAGCAGCGTAGCCATTGGCTCCCACTGCTGTCAATCAAATTCAATGATGCGGGAACCAGGGGCGGAGCCAAGTCCTGCTGTCTGTGTCAATAGATGCAGCAGCAGGACACGGGAGTGCCCCACGCACAGGTGCCACGAGGGATGAGCACTCGAGAAGAGGAGGAGCCAGGAGCACGGCTGAGGGACCCCAGAAGAGGAGGATCGGTGACACTCTGTGCAAAACCAACTGCACAGAGGAGGTAAGTATGACATGGTTTATTTTATTTTTTTCTTTTAAACCAAATATTTACATATCCTTTAAAGTTGAATGCCAGCTTTTTGTCCAACCTGCAATGGCAAGGGGTGTTTTGTCACTGGGGGAAAGGGGAGTTATTGCTACTTGGGAGGTCTAGGGTGTGCACCCCATCATATACATTAGGGTGTGCACCCCAAAGCTCAAACACATATGCCTTTCTCTGAAGCCTCAGCTGCATGGGGCAGTGAATGAATGGAAAGTGCTCTGTGCTGAGCGGCTTCCTGTTAATTCACAAACGGAAGTATAGTAAACACTATGCTTCAGTATGAATGGGCACAGTTATTGCTACTTGGGAGGTCTAGTGTTTCTGGGGAGGGGTCTTATGTTGCTGGGGGTATCAATTGCTGCTAAAAGTGACCTACTGTTGTGGGATGGGTCTATTGCTGAGGGAGGGGTCTATGGCTGCTGCCTGCTGGAGTTATTGTTGATGCTGGCTACTGGAAGAGTTATTATTGCTGGTGGAGGTTCTATTTTTGCTGGATTTTGCAAATTCCATACAAATATCTTAGCACCACAAAATGATACTTTGTTCTGTATTCTCTAAATGGGCCAGTACTGGGAGGTGGGTAGGGAAAGAGCCAAGGCTACTCATAAATGGGTAGGAATCAAGAGATTAGGGTTAACCCGGAAGAAGGAGTACCTGCATCTATAATGGGAAAAAAAAGCCCTGTGTATACATGTATTTACTTCAGATACTATACTATCTAACCTTTCTTTGTGTGTATAAATTGTCAAATCCAGCAACATACAAACATGAAGTGCCCTAGGTTCAAATCCGGCCCAGCACATGTATGTAGACATAGGACACACACCCTGACACACACTCTGCCACGCCCCCTTAAAGGAGAATTGTACCAAAATAAATTGGTTATGCCCACAAGCTCCCCAGGTCTAAATCCGGCCCTGCCAATGTATGTAGACATAGGACTGCCCTTTTATCGGATATTCTGATCGTGTGTGTGCCCCATTTGAGTTTTTCCATCGGAAATTCCGACGGACTTAGAAAGTCAATTTTTTTCCCATTGAAATTTTTTTTTATCTGTATGGAACAACAAACACACATGCTCAGAATTCAAGTCGACGCATGCTCGGAAGCATTAAACTTAATTTTTCTCAGCTCGTCGTAGTGTTGTACGTCACCGCGTTTTGGACGGTCAGAGTTTGGTTTGACAGTGTGTATGCAAAACAGCTTAAATGGAATCCTGTCAGAAAAATCAGACGGAGTTTATCCCGACGCAAATTCTGATCGTGTGTACGGGGGATTAGATTTGTACTCTGTACACATCAATGTCCAATGCTGCAACTTTTCTTATGTAACCGCTAATCTGAGGGGTTACATGCGACTAGAGCATCTGAATCTAATTTACCCTGAACAGTGTGCATCCAGGGTCGGCATCTCTGCAGAGTTCTGTCCATAAACAAACTGGCCGTAGCTATCAGAAGTGGTAATTTTGGCACCAAATTTCGATTTTAGTCTTAGGACTAAAATGGCATTTTAGTTTTAGTCCAATTTTAGTCTTTGCAATTGTTTTAGTTTTAGTTATATTTAGTCGACTAAATCTCCAGGACATTTTAGTCGACTAAAATCATTTTAGTCGACTTAAACTTATATTAGTCATATTAATATAAAACTGAATGGGTGTAGTTAAATTGTAATACATTATTTAAGCATTTCTCTATGATTTCCAAACTCATTATATACTGCTGGAGTGAAAAATCGAATATGTTATTATTTATGCTATTGAGGTATGAACATGCACTACAGACCAGTGTTAATTTTCACGTCTAATTTCAATTTAGTTTTAGTCTTATTCTTTTAAATAACATGGCATTTTATTTTTCATCCAATTTTAGTCTTTTGACTGAAATGCCATTTTAGTTTTAGCCGTATTTTACCCATCTCAATTATTTTAGTTTTAGTCATATTTTAGTTGACTAAAATGGTATTAAGTTAGTCGACTAAAATGTTTTAGTCAGTTTTAGTCCACAAAATGAACACTGCTAATCAGTCAGTTTGTAGGCAGCCATAGCACAGAATATTGCTGCATCCAGAGGCACCATTTAGGCTCCGTTCACACCTGAGAGTTTAGAATCATGGACCAAAAACGCTGAACGCTTGTGCGATGCCGGTACTTCCTAATGGCACCCCAATTGTGGCGCGACTTTGCCGCAATTGTTGCACGATAAATCACGCTGCAAGTGCAGAAAATTGCAACATGCGATGCTGTCGCTAAATAGACGCTGCTGCTCCTTTTTGCGCTGCGATTTTTTTGGGGCGATTGTTGCTCTATAAATCGCGCCACGATTGGGGTGCCATTAAAAAGTAATAGGATCGCATAAGCGTCCCTGAATTTCGAATCGCAGGCAGATTTGCGGCAATTCCACCCACAATACGGGTTGCTCAGGTATGAATGGAGCCTTAGCCTTCTGAACACAGGAAACGTAGCTCTGGCTAGCTATGTATATGTAGCCTTATTCTTCAGTGCTTTACCAAGTAAATCATCTCAAATACACAGTTATCAAATACACATTTCCATGGAGTGGAGAGTCTGTTTCCCCAACCACAGATATATACATACAGCGAACATGTAAACTCCATACATATATGTGTTATAAGCAGAGCTTTTTTTCTCAGAAAATAGGTGCAGGAACTCAACCACGACCCCGTTCAGATTTCACAAACAGTAGAAGGGTCTTAAAGGGGCATTAAATACCAGAATTGCACTACATACAGAGTGCAGAGTTCAGGGGGGTTACACACAGAGTGCAGAACTGTCACTTGTAAACACAGAAACCAGACTTCTGTGTTTACAAGTGATTGTGGTGAGCAGGCACCAAAAGGTCTGGGCCAAAGGTGGTGGAACTGAGTTCCCCCAAGTTCCCCCAGAAAAAAGCCCTGGTTATAAGAGAAAACTTGCACTCTACTATGTTTTAATTAATAAACCATCAACCTCCAGTGAATATACTGAAATAAAATGCAGAAAAAAAAATATATATAGTACATGTATAGTGAACGTAAATTAGCTGCAACCACTAGTGTACGCGAAAGACACTGCATAATAAATGTAAAAGAAAAAGATGAGAATGGTGCGCTTATTCAATAATGTGCCATAAAGTAGTATACTCAAAGAAAAAATTATGCTGAGTATCCAAACATACAAATAAATAAATAAATGTGAATAAAGTCCGACTTAAGCCTAATGGTAAGGCCTCGTACACACGTTCAAATCTGTCTTCTGGAAACGGTCGGCCCGACCGTCCCAGCAAACAGATTTGACCGTGTGTACGGGCAAGCCGACGGATTTGGCCACCCGACAGATTTCAAAGCATGCTTTGAAATCTGTCGGCTGGGAACCCGTCCGCCCGACATGTCTGCTGGTTAGTATGCTAACCAGCAGACATGTCTTCTCGCACACGCGGCGAATGATTTTGACGCATGCGCGGAAGTGTTTTACTTCCTGGTGCGGTGACGTGGCGGCGTCAACGTCACCGCCACGTCAGCGTGCTGTCTGCTGGCGGGGATTTTGGTTTGCTCGTGTGTACACGCGAGCAAACCAAAATGCCAGCAGACAGATTTGTTCAAATCGGTCGGACAGACCGTTTTGAACAAATCGATTGCCTCGTGTGTACGAGGCCTAGGAGTTAGTTCATATAAGGGCAAAAATCTCACAGAGAAAACTTGATAGAAGAAAAAACAGATAAATCATCTATCCAAGCATCGACTGTTAAATTTATGAATTGGCCGCTCACCACCAACAATGACCTAAGGGTCAAACAAGGCTCATCAGATAGTCAGATAAAGAAACCTGCTGATGGATCTGTAAAGGCATCCAGGTTCCAGGCGAAGACGAAGAACTACATCCAAAACTTGGCATCAAAACATCTTGGGTAATTCCACATATAGAGGAAACAGCTTGTTCCAAGGAATGGCACTTCTTGTATAAATGGCGTTCAAAGGAAACAAAGAACAGCCATAGTGCAATATTGCCAAATTGAAAGTAAATTTATTTAGTAAAAAAAACTGCGTACATCAAGTAAGGATAAAAACCGCAGTAAAAAGCAAAGGGAGTAATGACACACAGGCCTCCTCGCCGTACTTCTGTCACGGGAACTGACATCACAAGGCTCCACCTGATGCGTTGCGTCACTGGTCACGTCACTGATCCCTGAGGAAGTCACTACTCCCATTGCTTTTTACTGTGGTTTTTATCCTTACTTGATGTAAGCAGTTTTTTTACTAAATAAATTTACTTTTAAATTTGGCAATATTGCACTATGGCTGTTCTTTGTTTCATTTGAGCGCCATTTATACAAGACGTGCCGTTCCTTGGATCGAGCTGTTTCCTCTATATGTGGAATTACCCAAGATGTTTTAATGCCAAGTTTTGGATGTAGTTCTTCGTTTTCGCCTGGAACCTGGATGCCTTTACAGATCCATTAGCAGGATTCCTTATCTGACTATCTGATGAGCCTTGTTTGACCCTTGGGTCATTGTTGGAGATGAGTGGCCAATTCATAAATGTAACTGTTGATTCTTGGATAGATGTTTCATCTGTTTTTTCTTCTATCAAGTTATCTCTATGAGATTGTTGCCTTTATATGAACTAACTCCTACCATTGGGCTTTAGTTGGACTTTATTCACATTTATTTATGTATTTCTATACATATATGGTATCTGCGGGTTCTGATCCCAGGATATTGGTGCTGTAAGGAAGCTCTACTAACCACCAAAACTACATTTCAGGAACAGTTCTGCACTTACCTGCAATTGGATTACTCAGAGTTGGAAGAGTCTTATCTGAGAAGGAGAAAGATCTGTTTTAATTTGGCAGCAACCATACAAGAAACATTCCATGGCGATCCAATCCTGCGCGTTTTCTCTATGCAAGACAAGACCTTGATAATGGTCAGAGAAGACGGTCATATCTCCTTCTGCTCTACACAGCTCAAGCTGAAACGCGACAAGTTTATTTTTGTAAGTTCTGCCACTTGGCTTTATTTTGGTAAATAAACATGTTGGAATGTCTAAAATCAGAATACAAATGTTTTATACCCCAGAAAATAAAAAAAATACATGTATCTTTATTATAAGACTTGCTTAACAAAATCGTTATTCTCCAAAACAATCCATACACATTCAGTACTTAAAGCAGTAGTAAACCGTCACTCCCGCACCAGCACGCCGGAGTCATGGCCGCGGCACAGCATACTGAGGGAACGGCTCAAGTATGCTGTTCCTTTAGGGCGCATGCGCTGGGGATGTTACTGGCTGTCAAAAGAGCGAATATCTCCTAAACGTTGCATGTTTGGAAGTTTTGTTGTTGTGAGCAATGGATACCTAGTTATAGAAGGTACTTTCTCCCACTTCCACTCCCACCACCTAGCTGATTGGAGCCCCCACTGCCCTGTCCACAACCCCCTGGGACTGGGTACAGGCTGCTGGACCAATCATACAGCACACCGTAGCTTGTGTTTGTGCAATGGGAAGCCAGCTGTGAAGCTGCAAGGAGTCACAGCTGGCTTCCCTTAGTAAACATACCAGTGCCGGGGACCCAAAGACTGGCGAAGAACTAGCCCAGGTGAAGACAGCACAGATAAGTGTCCAGTATTTGTAGCTGCTGACTTTTCACTTTTTTTTTTTTTTAGAACTGAAGATACTCTTTAACACAAAAGTGTAATTGTCCTTTTAAAACAGTATTGTCACACAGCTTCATCTTATATTCCAGGAGAAAAGTGTGAAAAAGTTGGCAAAGTGGGTGACAGACTTCACCATCATGGTGCAGTATAATAAATTAGTCCTGGCAACAGGGTATGTATTTATCTGTGTTTCTGTTGTATGTTAAAACTGAACTCCAGGTAGATTTAAAAACACCACTTAATGCAGATATTTAATTCTACAAAAAATTAGCTTGTGGGTGGGGCATAACATGCCCAATTGGGGAGCCTAGATGTAGGGAACTCTAATGCCTGAACTTCATGATGAGGCCGTCAGTCACACTGGTACAGCGTTAAGGTGGCACCCTTTTTAGAAGCGACTCTACTTCCTATGTTTGTTAAACTCTTTAGAATCTAACACAGCACAGTGTCCCTCCTATGCTCCAAATCTCTACAAAGATTCTCAATTCATTGATGCAGCATTTCTGGATTGGTGCCGGTAAGCTTGCACCCAACCCCACCAGCTCACAATCCAGTCACCCCACTCCCAGTGACTTTGGCCTGCAATATTCTTGAACACCAAGAAACTTTTCTCACTTAACATACCAGCTTCAGGTAAGCCCCGAGCCCTCAGTCTGCTTACTTGACACCAGGGCTTTTAAAGGGGCTTCTGCTTACTTGACACCAGGGCTTTTAAAGGGGTTGTAAAGGTACAGACCGGGTTCTTAGGGTGCTCCGAACTGCAATATCAGATCCAGTATGTGGGGTACCAATCACCAGGGAAGGAGCCAAGCTCATAACCTCCTTTACTACCAGGGCACCTATCACCAGGGTCATGTCATCCTCGTCCTGTCTGGTTGGTTGCTTATGCACCTAGTGCTGCTTCGGTTGTCATTAGCAACGATTCTGCAGCTTCCCCTAGATTGCTTCTCACCTATTATACATGGATACAGCTCCTTCCTCCACTCCTCTCATTCCCTGTTTCAGACCAGGCAGATTGACTTAACAATACATTTTCTTTACTGAAGTAGTTAAATATAACAATTTCAAACAAATGAACAGTTCTCAGAAATATCTTCCATACACATTCCTGTACAAAGTCCTCTAAGTGCCCTTTTAGTGTTACTAGTGCTCCCTTTTGCCCCAAGAGGTGGTCATACCTTAACAGATGAAAAAGTCTATTAGTCCATTTAGCAGCAAAGTCCATATCCCTTGGAGACCTAACTGGGCTACCACAAATGATGGTAAAAGTTTCAACGTTGCATCCCCAGCAGCACTCTCCTTCTCTTCCCATGCAGAGAGCAACCAAAAACACCCTTTTTCCTATATAGAGTTTCCCTTTTTGAAAGCTTTGTCCACTAGAGGGCGGTACTCTTCAGAAAGGCCTGGGAAAACCTGACTAGCAGAGTTAACCCTGGTCTACCAAACAGCACCACTCCTGCTGGGCAGCATTAACTAAGCAGTGCAACTTACCCTGTGTAAAACACTCTTAACCAAGGGAATAATTACTAATAACTTTTCTCGTGCAAACAATATGTTTGTTTAAAACATTTTTTTTAAGGGAAAACATAGTGAATTTACAAGTATGCGTTTCCCATATATGGAATTAAAATGCATTTTTTTTTTTTTTTTTTTTTTTTTACTATCCTGCATATCAGACAGTGCATTCAACATCCCTTCTGAATAGCTGTTGTATTGATTAATATCCCCTTTTTTTTATAATTTGGTTTCTGTTTGTGTTACAATCAATGGCCGTTTCTTTTTCTAAGCAGTTATTAATTTGTTAACAATTGCCTTCTGAAAACAGATGTGTGCTTATAGTTGTCAAACAATGGAAATAATTGTGTGAACTGTGAAATATTTTATTTTTGTATGCAGAGATCGGGAGATCCAGCTGTATGAACTGTCCAACCTGGAACCATACTGCCAAATCACTGGACTTGAAACTATGCCCTTGAAAATAGATTACTGGTAAAGAGTATGAATATTGTTGTACTAAAAAATTTGTTTATCCACAATGACTACATTTTAAAATGTAAATCCATTCACATCTTACCTTGTTTCTTGCCACCACCTGCCACTTACTTCTGTGTACAATGAAGGTGCAATGTGGTGATGTAGGATCTGCATGGGTGGGGCTTATTGCTGTAGGGGATGGACATTCTCTTTCTGGGAGCAGAAAGGAGCACATTTTTCCTAAATATTACAAAGGGTTATATTTGTATTAATACTGTGCATATATAACAGCAAATTATTGCAAAATGAATGATAGGTTTACTCCATTAAACCTTGTTTTTCAGCAGTGACCAGTCGAATTTCCATCAGAATGTGGCTTCCCCCACTTGCCAGAAGTCGATCATTTGATTATCTTCTGTCGCAAGGACATGCTGGAATTTTTTATCTCAAGCAGTGACTGCTGCAATACTGTAGATCATTGCAAACTGACAGCCGTGGGCGCCGCTTTCGGAATACAAACGCCCAGCGGGAGAGAACCCTCCATCCATCTCGTTTGTGTGGATGGAGGAATCTGTTTGTTCATGTATGTATGGCCAGTTTAAGGCTTGTCTAGGGAGTAAGGGCCTTTTCACATGGGCAGGCAGATGACACGTCTTTCTCTGCACACTGTGCAGGGCCCAACCTGTCAGAGCCCCGCTCTCCCCTATGGGGGATCAGATGATGACAGACCGTAGAGTCTGTTGTCATCTGATCTGATCCGCTGACATCCGTGGCTCCTTTGAGGTGCACGGAGCGCCCGTTCTAAAAAAACAGTTCTAAGAAACTAACAGTGTGAAAGGGCCCTAAAAGCGATCAGATAAAAAAAAAAAAGCATGCACTTTGTTTTGTTTCCCTCAAATAGGTCAATGCCTGAGGATCTTTCGCTTTTCATTTTCACGGTGCAAAAAATTAGGATTATCGTGTCCACATCTCATTTTATACTTCTTCTTTAACCTACCTCCTTGATGTGTTTTTGGTCTCTTTCCCTTTGCTACTGAGGTGCCATTGAAGCTGAAGATCCAAGTTTGAGATCATCAGAAGTATATTGCCGCGTACACACGATCAGAAATTCCGACAAGAAAACCTTGGGTTTTTTTCCGACTGAATTTTGGCTTAATCTTGTGTTAAATACACACGGTCACCGAATTTCTGACAAGAACCAGCTCTCAAATTTTTGCTGTTGTAAATTCTGACAGAAAAAGTCAGACGGCGCCTACACACGGTCGGAATTTTCGTCCAAAAGCTCACATCGAACTTGTCGTAAATTCCGATTGTGTGTATGCGGCATTAGAGCTTGTTCATAGCAGGTGATTTGGGCTGCACTGGGTAGCCCCAACACAAAGACAAAGCAATCTGCCTCGTTTTACAATGGAGTCAAGGAACATCACCACACTGTGTTGGTGTGCATGAGGAAAAAAAGTACAACTCCATTGCAGTGAATAAATAAATAAAGAGGTTACAGTATAATGTGCACATCAGCACCACTGCTGACACCAATGGGTGCTTTCTAATGCATCCGCTGTTATGAATTAGCCCTTATTGTTGCCCCTAGAGGAGGTTGGAGGAAGTACAACTTCCAACTAGGATAATATCTGGTATCCCCATAACAGAAACTACTGTAAATGGGACTCAGGGCACTCAGATTTAAATCCAAGGCATGTACCTTGGGTTTCAAGGTCTAGCAATGGCCCAATAAGAGATATACATGGACTATGTAACAATGCTGTCAAAGTGGAGATATCTTCTAGCATTTGCACATACCTTTGCTAATTCCTTAATTGAATTTGTGCACTTGCATGTATTCCGAGTTCACAGCAGACACATGACTCATATTGCTGCCTGACTTGGAGCCTTTACGGCCAGGTTTTTGTAACAGACTGACATTTTGCTATGTATAGCATGTATTTGAAATCCAGGGACCTCCTACGTGCACAGAAAATCAATTACAGGATCCTGCAAGGCATTATTGAAGTATTGTTGGTCAGCACACATTGGTTGACTAAGGATACCGTTCTTTAAATTGTGCAATGCGTCTTTTGTATACTATCTTGAATTTCAGTTTTGTAATAATACTGTAAAATAGAACACATTTAGGTGAATGCATAATTATATATAATTTAGACAGCATCAACTCATAATCTCTCTTAATATTTCCAGCAATTTTCTGATACAGTTACCAATTTACATATCGTTTCCATATATTAGTCAGTTTTGAAAAGGCTTTTCGTCTGCCACCTGTCAATGTATGTACGGTATTCACCTGTGTAAACAGAATTAATTGAGATAATTGCGGTAATGGTAATCCCTGCTCTGCATGGTCTTGTTACCAGGAGAACATTATTTTCTAAACACTCAACCACTCAATATTCCACTTCTATGTCAATTGTAAAGCCATGACTCAGGGAAGCTGTAAGCTCAGTACACAATAGAGGTTTTATTCTTCTGATGAAATACATAAAGTCCATTTTCAAACTGTATTTCTGCAGAGTAACAGGACCCTAACTGGTTCCTTGCTTCCTGTGCTGTGCTTCCTTAGCATTGGGCTTACCAGGGTTCTTGAAGTTGCCAAGAGGAAACTGCTGCTCAGAGAAACAGTGGGGTCAATTCATTAAGAGTTAAATAACGCAAAGATTTTTTGTAAAATAACCCATGTGGAAGCAATTGTTCAAATGTTCAATTCACTAAGAATATTGTGGTAAATAACTACTGCGGTAAAGTTTAGATAAAGTGGTAAGTACCGCATATTCTCATGCAGTAATTTATTACATTGAGCTGGTAGCTAAGGAGCAGACCGGGAAGCCGGCCGCTGCGCCCTTAACAAAGGATGACTCATCTGCTGTCAGCGGGTTTTCTGCTGACAGCTAAATCTAAAATAAACAGTGCTGTAATTAAAAATAATAATAAAAAAACAGCGTGGGGTCCCCTCAATGCCTACCAGAACAGCCTGGTATGGAATTTAAGGGAAACCCCATGCCAAAAGGAAATTTTTACATTTATATTAAATTTTACAATTAGTGTGAAGGCTGTGCCTGCTTTGGAGAGCAAATCAGATTGAAGCGAATGTAAACTTCTTTGTACTTTCACTTTATTTCCATTTAACTCCAGCCGTATTCGGTGGTGGTGACCTCCAGACTGACTGATGTGAGTGGGACGGTTATCCCGGTTGACCCGACAATTTTGTTACTTACCCACCTGGGAGACATTATGGGGGATAGATATTGTAAACTGCGACTGACCTTTGCCCTTTTCTATGCCAGATGGGAGATATTGCTGAAGTGGAAGTCAGAGGATCCTCCTACTTGTGCCTCTTGGCAGTGTGCAGTTAATTCGGTCCTGCCCCTGTATCAGCTGACCTACGAAAATAGACAATGCCCAGACAAATTTGACGAAATCTGGTCCTGTTGGACAGGAACTCGGCCTGCCCTCGACCCCTCCTCTCCTGATTGGGGGGGTACTCACGGCAGCCCATAAGAAAGCCATTGTTAGAGGTTCCTCCCATCCCTCTCTCCCTTTCTATTCCGCTCCTCTACTCCTTCTGTTTGAGGTTTGGGGGGGGGGGGAATTGTATGGTATTCGATGGGATTCACCAGTCTGCCATCCTCTCTGACTGAGACTGTGCATGGGGTACTACCCTTGGCCGGACGGCTATTCATGCTTCTGATATTGGATTTGTACATCAGTGTATTTACTGTAGTGCACCTGTAATGTAATGCTGATTTGTCTAATAAACTTTTCCCTGTTTAAAAAGAAGTGAATATTAGCAAAAAATAGCACACTGGGAAACATTATGTAAAATGTTCTTAAAAAGGGGTACAATAAAACTAGAGGTAAACTAAAAGTCGCTAAGGAAGTAGTTGAGGTCAAATTCTATATCGGCGTATAACATCCAGACACTATTTCCCCCCTATTTTAAGGGGGGAAAAGTGTGTGTTTTACGCCGATAAATACAGTATTTTTTTTTTTTTCAAAACTCCCACGGCACACCTGCAATTCTCATGCAGCACACATTTTGAGAATCTCTGCTATAGACAGACCCAAGATGGAAAATACTGCTTTCTTCTTCCCGCAGACTGAAGGCCCTCTGCACTAACCAACCAACCTATTTAGCCCCCCAGGAACAACTCGGACTGGCAGGGTGTGGTTACCAACCTAAGTTGGGATGCCACTTTAATGTGTTTTATATAAGTTACTGCCCAACCTGCAAACACTTATCACAACTGAGTAGAGACATCTTGTGGTAGCCACAATGTAAATCTCCCCCACACTATTGTATATTATACAAATTTATTCTAAAGCAGATATGAGTTGTGCAAAGAAAGGCAGGTACTATATGAACGCGGAAAGTATTTTCCTGTAATTAAAACAAAAGGTACTTTCAACATTATTTTCTTTCTAAGTGAATTATGCATTCCACCTAAAATTATATTTTGGTAGAGAATAAGGAGAGAGCTATTTCTAAAATAATACTTGGCAGGCCCATTGGGAAAACTTATGCCGCATACACACGATCACTTTTTGTGATGTAAAAAACTTTGTTTTATCTCATGAAACAAAATGACGTTTTTCAAACTTCATTTTAAAAAACGATGTTGCCTACACACCATCGTTTTCTGAAAATGCTCTTGCAAAGCGCGGTTACGTAAGACACTTTCGACGGCACTCTGTTCCATTGAAGCTCCCGTCTCATAACTTGCTTCTGGGCATGCGCGGGTTTAAAAACGTCGTTTTAAACGTCGTTTTGCCCACACACGATCATTTTTTGTGAAACAAAAGACGACATTCTGAAAAACGACATAAAAAATTCAAGCATGTTTGAATTTTTTTTTGGTCGTTTTTTTGAAGACATAAAACGACGTTTTGCCCACACACAATCATTTTAAATGACGTTTTTTAAAACGTCGTTTTATTTCATCACAAAAAACGACCGTGTGTATGCGGCATTAGCTATGAAGTCCCATTATCAGCCTCCTCTCCTTGCTACCTCCTTTCTTCCAATTAGTTTTAATGTGACATCCAGAGAAACTGGAGCAGCAGAAGCAGAAAAAGGCAGAGACTACCTGGCTGAGCCTACATATGCTGTCCTTGGTTTATAAGCTGTTAATATTTTTTTTTTTTTTCTGTAGTGCGACAGACACAGATGAGTGCATGATTTTATATGGCGATGACAAGGTAAAATGATTTGAATCCATTAAATGTCTTTAGCTGTGTTTCACCAAAATTACTATTAAATAACTGTGTATTGTTTTTTTTTTTAATAGGGATGTGTGAATATTTTACTTTTTACTTCAGTAGGAGAAACATTAAGGTGAGGCAAAGGATATTTTCTTAGTAAGAATAGTAGACAGCATGGATTATTCTTTATATGTTTTAGAAAACACTAGATGAAAACCTATTCTCTTTTCCTAATAGTTGTCATACCAATCCAAACAGTAATTTCTGACATTTATCTGACACTTGATATTTTTTTTATACATTTGTTTGTTATTTTTCTCTGCTGCAGGTTTTAGCATCTGTAGGGCTGATTTATGAAGGAAATCATGCTGAAACAAAAGTGGAGGTATACAGGTGGTGGCCAATTTATTAGGATAAATAATAAAGATGTTGTGCGGCGTGCGCTGCCACTTATTCCAATATATAAAGTGAGGCTGCTGCTATCACTAAATGTGTTCCCACATACAGTGCAATCAGTAAAGAAAAAAAAGTTGTGATAGCGCTGCCCAATAGTGAAAAATCTGGTGCAGCTCTATATAGAAACCAATCAGCTTCCAGGTTGTTTTGTCTAAGCCTTATGGAACAAGCTGAAGTTAGAAGTTGATTGGCTACCGTGCGTAGCTGCACCAGATTTTACACTCTCCAGTTTTAGTACATCAATCCCTTTGTCTCAAAATAAGATAGATCCAAAGGTGGAGGTACAGTATCCGCCACATACATTACCAAGATTCTATGAAAGGTTTGGTCAAACGGGATCTAAATATAACCCAGTGTGCAGACACAAACATCCACACATAGACCTAGTGATGGGTGTCAGCTGCCATGTGCTTTGATTGTCACTCGTTAATTACTCACACTCAAAAAAGGAGTAGTCACCCCTTTCACACCAAAGGCGCTAAAAATAGTGCCTGTAAAATGCCTGAAAAGCACCTCTCAAGCCTCCACAGTGTGAAAGCCTGAGTTTCTTTCACACTGGGGCAGTGTGCTTGCAGGCTAAAAAAAAAAGTCTTACAAACAGCGTCTTTGGGGCTGTGCGGGAGCGGTGTATACACCGCTCCTGCCATTAAAATCAATGGGCACCGCTGCCGAAGCGCCTGCAAAGCGCTTCGGCAGCGGCGCTTTGTGGGTGGTTTTAACCCTTTCCTCGGCCGCCAGCGGGGTTAAATCTCTATGCTAGCAGCCGAAAAGTGTCGCTATATCAGCGGTAAAGCGCCGCTAAAACTAGTGGTGTTTTCCCACTTATGCGCTCCACGCCCAAGTCACTTTGGTGACACAAACATAAAACAAACAAAAAAATAATAATTATAAACCACAAAGACAGAAAAGTAAAATCTGCCGGTGTATAAGGCGACTGGGCATATAAGACGACCTTCTAATTTTCCAGCTAAAAGGTTGGTTTTGGGATATACTCACCTTATAAGGTGACCCCCTTCCGACTAGTCTGTCTGGAAGCTGAGGGGTAGCCGGAACAACTGCTGAGAGGAACAGGCTTTATTCAGCTTTTTTTAAATGTCACTGTGCCCATTGCATGCCTCACCTCACTGTGCCTGTTGCATGCCTCACTTTGCCGATCTCCATACCTTATCCCTGACATGCAGAGTCAGACTGCGGGCGTCCATTGTTCAAAAGCCGCACCTCCTCCTTGTCCTGTTCCGTGATAGGCAGAACACTCAGTTTGCCAGCAGAGCCTGTGTCCTCTCGTCCGAGGCCAAGGACAAGAGGACGTCCGTCATAGGCAGAACACTGAACACAGGCTTTGCTGGGAAACTGAGTGTTCCCCTTATCACGGAACAGGAGGAGGAGGAGGCGCGGCTTTTGAACAATGGACGCCCGCAGTCTGACTCTGCATTCAGTATATAATACCAGCGTATAAGACGACCCCCGATTTTTGGGGGATATTTTTAAGTATAAAAGTTTGTCTTATACATTGGAAATTACGGTGATAAAAACACCTTTTCAGTGTTCATAGGTGTGCACAGCCTACTGCATTAGGGTGTGCACCTCAAAGTTCAAACACATATGTACATGTGTATGTGTATATACAGTATACTGACAGTGTCAGTAGGGCAGTGGATGGTGTCAGTAGTTTTTATTTGTATTATTTTTTTATTTTAATTTTTTTTACAATTTTTTTTTTTTATTAATTTTTTAGGAGCCCCGTCAGGGGGCTTTGGTGAAATATCAGGGGAAATCTGCGCCACACAGGGTGATCAGGGTGTGCCTAGGCAGTGGGCAGTGTTATCCAGGCATATAAACATGTAACTGTGGTTCCTCCAACTAAACTTTCGGTTTCGCTCCATAGCAGAAGTGACTTCACCTGGCTCCGCCTGACGGGAAGCGTCACAGATCACATGACCTCTTCAGAGGATGATCCCCTATGAGTACCTAATCATGTGCAACTTTTTAATTTTTTATTTCCCTATATATGACTAGGTACTCAAAATGAACACAGGTTTATTTAATTTACTAACATTCACTTTGCTAGGTGAACAGTCACTACTTCTTTACCAAATCAACCTTGATAAATGTATTGCCACCTCCTGCTAAGTCCGGCCGTGGGCCGAATTAGGCCCTTGTTCCGGTTTATTTGGGACCCCCTGGTAATTTGAAAATATATATCTTTTGCGGCCCACAGGCTACTAAAGATATATACGGTATTTATCAGCGCTACCTCAGAGGGGACAGGGAGGGGTTATAACAAGCGTTTACTCAACGGCATCTGTACTAGGAAGTTCTGTCTCCTGGGCTGCCATTGGACGACTGTTCTGTCTATCATAGAAGGCAGGACTTGGTATTAAAGAGGACGCCAATAAAACAGGAGATTCTCCTGCATGTAATCTGTTAGTGCTCATCCCGCCCCCTCTCTGTGCCCTCCGAGGCTGCAAATGGGCATGGATCAGGCTGCATTCATGGCAGTGGGAAGGCTGCATTCATGGCAGTGGGGAGGCTGAATTCATGGCAATGGGGGGGGGGTCTGCATTGATGGGCACTGACCCTTATTTTACTTCACAGTTCTTTATTTAAATTTTTTTTCCCCCCTGAAACTTCCCTCTTAAAGTGAAGGTGCGTGTTATACACCGATAAATAAGGTATACATAAAATAACACTCCCAAGCTCATCCTTAGTCTTGAGCGGTGCTCAGGGATTTGTTGGGGCCACAAAAGATATATCTATCTATATAGATATCTATATCTATATCTATAGATAGATAGCTACAAATAACCCACCCATGCTCAACTCTTCACCACACACAGCCACAACGGCAGGAGAATTATTGTTGGGTGGTGTATTAATGCTTGAACAAACACACTTATGCCATGTACACACAACCGTTTTTTCATGTCATGGAAAAAAATGTGTTTTTCTCAACGTGATTCCTCTCAAGCCTGCCTTGCATACACACGATTATGATAAAAAATGCTCGAACAAAGCACGGTGATGTACAACACGTACGACGGCACTATAAAGGGGAAGTTCCATGCAAATTTCCCTTCTCATAACTTGCTTCTGAGCATGCATGTTTTTTTTCCTTGTCGTTAAAGCCTACACATGACCGTTTTTCATGAAGAGAAAAACGACAACGTGAAAAATTACAAGAAAAAATAGAGCAAGTTCTAAATTTTTAATGCCCATTTTTCTCGTCGAGAAAAATGCTCTGGAGCCCACACACGATCGTTTTTAAAACGGCCAATTTAAAAAATTGCATTTTTCTCGCCGTGTGTACACGGCATTAGACCGAATTTTGATGGTTCAAAGAATGTCAGGCAAAAATGGTCGGCCCTCACGCATGTTCACTTCATCAAATCTGGCCCTCTTTGAAAAAAGTTTGGACACCCCTGTGCTAAGGCCTCGTCTTCTTCAGTGACATTACTGATGTGAAGGAGACCGGATGAAACATAAGTAACATTGAGTATATTGATTATCTGAAAGCTGTATACTAGTAGAATATAAAAACAACATAATATAGATACATTTACGTTGTATATGATGCTGTTTAAAATTGCTGTAGTACCTTAATTATGTGTTCACAAATAAAACTGTTGGGAAAAGTTTGTTGCTGTGACCCCATAAAATAAATACCAATCTTCAGCTTTCTGGATCTGTGAATTATTAGGACATTTGAGTTTTGCTGAAGATAACCTCTGCTTATGAATTTTATTATTATTACTATTATTATTATTATTACAATAGATGCTATATTTGGCCAGGTTTGTGAGAAGTTAAATTTGAGGGTTCATTTACGCACCACTTTGCATGCGTGTAGAAGTGTGTCTTTATAACATTACATATTTGCATTGTCATGTGTCAATGTGCGTTTTCCTTGTGCATTAATATGCCCTATTGATGTACGGTACATTGATGTGTGTTTTCAATGAAATTTGGAGTAGATAGAGTTAAAAGCCATTGGCCAAGGTTCATTAATACCAGTTGCCAACCTATTAACCACATTACATGCATTTTGATGCATTGTGTTTGACTTCTTTAGGCCTCCCAATGCAGGAAAAAACTGGCATGTGATATTTTTCAAAGCGCACTGCAGTGCAGAGATGGGAACAGGCGCTATTTTTTTTATAGGGAACTTGAACACATGCATTTTAGAGTTGTAATGTATGCATTAAAATGCAACTGTATAAAAGGGCCCTAAAGATGAACGTTGTTGACCACTTCAATACTGGGCACTTTTGCCCCCTTCCTTCCCAGACCAATTTACAATTTATTAGATTTTCAGAATAATTTTTATAAATACATAATCACATATATCAAAAAACTTTGAACTCATATCCCCTTTAATATTAGGGGATATGGGTTTAAAGTATCTTGATATATGTGATTATGTATTTATAAAAAATATTCTGAAAATCAAATAAAGTTTAAATTAAAAAATAAATAAAGTTATATTTGTAATTTTAGAAGATTCTTCACTTAAAACAATGTCCTATTAGTCCAGAAATTGTATTTAATAGTAGTAGTAGCAGCTTGCAAATTTTTAGAAAATTAGGCTCTTTTCATAGTACCGTGATTGCGTGCTAAATTTAAATAAATCCAACTTTTCAACATGAACTAAATTAATTAATTGTAACAAGATACATTTTTCTTTTTCAGGCTGTGGAAGAAGATGCCTAAAGCAGATAACATAATCCCAACCATTGTTATAGAGAATGTTCTTCTTTCGCCTCATGTGACTTACATTCGCTGGAAAGTACACAATGATTGGGTTACACAGGTAAGAACACCATATCATATCGCTGCACAACATCTACTCCAAAGAACAGATAGATGTCTTATAGACAGATAAATTCCATGATATTATACCTGTACAAAATGTAATTATATCTGATGTGATTGGCGCCTTATAAGGACAGTTTTTTAAGTTGTTTAATTCAGAAACATTTCCCTCATTGTCTGTCCATGTGATTCCCATGCAAGACAGTGCAGTTGTCACCTAACAGGAAGACACAGCAACAAAAACATTGTCGCAAAAGCTATTCCTTTCCCACTCTACTTAAAGGGGTGTTCCAGCCAAAATTTTGTTTATTAAAAGTCAGCAGCTACAAAAAGTGTAGCTGCTGGCTTTTAATAAACACTCACTTACCTGGTCCTGCGTTCCAGCGACGCGCCGACCGGGGCTCCGCTCCTCTCCCCCCCTCCCCAGCCGGCGTCTCCATCTCCACTGCGGGCACCCAGCCGTGACAGCCTTCGGCTTCACGGCCGGGCACCCACTGCGCATGCGCGAGCCGTACTGCGCATGCGTGCGCGGCGCGGCTCGCCGCTGATTGGAGAGGCGATCGCATGGGACCTGTCAGTGTCCCATGTGATCGCCTACAGGGAGGGGGCTGGTGTAGGCGATTAAGCTTAATCGCCTAACCAGCCCCTCGGCGGAAGCAGGAAGTGGGACAGGAAGTCCCACTCCTACTGAAGCCCCCACTCCCCCCCCAAAAAAATTACATGCCAAATGTGGCATGTATGGGGGTGAGGAGTGGGTTAAGAAAAGGTCATTTTTGTGGGTGGAACACCCCTTTAAAGTATTTGTCTATGTCTCCACTTTCTCTGCTGGCAGGAAGTAAGGGTAAATCTCCCTATAATAGACACACTTCAATGTTTTTTTCTCTACCCTGGAGTTAGGCTTTAACCACTCATATGACGGCGGGCGGGTAACTCCATTGTCCTGACTGCACGTCATATGACGTGCAGTCATAGAAAGTTGCTAGGGGCGCGCGCGCGCACCCGTCGCATCACTGGGACCCCCGTGCGTGTGCCCGGCGGCCGCGATGGCCGCCGGGCACACGCGATTGCCGAGTAACTGAGCTGGGACGTGCAGCTCTGTGTGTAAACACAGAGCTGCACGTCCCTGTCAGGGAGAGAGGAGACCGATTGTGTTCCTTGTACATAGGGACACAATCAGTCACCTCCCCAGTCACCCCCCCTCCCCCCACAGTTAGAACACAAACTAGGAGAAACATTTAACCCCTTCCCCACCCCCTAGTGGTTAACCCCTTCCCTGCCAGTTACATTTATACAGTTATCAATGCATATTTATAGCATTGTTCACTGTATAAATGTAAATGGTCCCAAAAATCTGTCAAAAGTGTCCGATGTGTCCGCCATAACGTCGCAGTCCCGGAAAAAAATCGCAGATCGCCGTCATTCCTAGTAAAAAAAAAAAAAAAAAAAAAATCATAATTATGTCCCGTATTTTGTAGGCAATATAACTTTTGCGCAAACCAGTCACTATACGGTTATTGCGATTTTATTTTTTACATTTTTTTACCAAAAATATGTAGAAGAATACGTATCGGCCTAAACTGAGATAAAAAATGTTTTTTTTTTTTTTTAAATGGGATATTTATTATAGCAAAAAGCAAAAAATATTGTGTCTTTTTTCAAAATTGTCGCTCTTTTTTTGTTTATAGCGCAAAAAATAAAAACCGCACGAGCGATTAAATACCACCAAAAGAAAGCTCTATTTGTGGGGAAAAAGGACGCCAATTTTGTTTGGGAGCCACGTCGCACGACCGCGCAATTGTCAGTTAAAGCGACGCAGTGCCGGAGGCTAAAATTTTGTCTGGGCAGGAAGGGGGTGTAGGTGCACAGTAGGCAAGTGGTTAAAGATATTAAAAGTTAATTGATGACCCAGCCTTAATGTATCAATTCAAATAATCCAGTAATCCAAATACCCATTCAATTGGACAAAGTGGGGTTAATTTACTAAAACTAGAAAGTGTAAAATCTGGTGGAGCTGTGCATGGTAACCAATCAGCTTGACACTTCAGCTTCAATTAAGCTTTGACCAAAAAACCTGGACAACTGATTGGTTTCTATGCAGAGCTGCACCAATTTTTGCACTCTCGTTTTAGTAAATCAACCCCAGTGTGTCTGTACAAAGACATATATAGAATATGACTGATTGCAGCAACACTGGAGTTGTGTGCAGGTTTCTCACCTGAGGCCTCGTACACGCGACCGAGAAACTCGTCATCAAAGAAACATCGTTTTCCTCGATGAGTTCCTTGTCAGGCTTGTCGAGAATCTTGTCAAGTTTCTTTGTGTACACACTGTCAAGACATAATCTCGTCATTCTTAAACGCGGTGACGTACAACAGGTATGACGGCACTATAAAGGGGAAGTTAGATTCCACTGGCACAACCCATGGGGCTGCTTTTGCTAATCTCATGTTACTGCGTGTTAAGTAAAAGTTTGGTAAGAGACAATTCACGCTTTTCCATCTGTTACAGCGTGACAAATGTGGTAACTCCATTACGAACGCTACTTTTACCGAAGGTGCGCTCCCGTCTCATACTTTATTCTGAGCATGCGTGGGTTTCTAAGCATACACACAAACTTTTTTCTCGTTGGGAGTCTCAATTTCCTCATCGTGTTTCTCGTCGGGCTGGTTTACGATGAGGAAATTGAGACTCCCGACGAGAAAAAAGAGAACTTGTTCTCTTTTTTTCTCGTTGGGATCCACAACAGTTTTCTCGACGAAAAACATACACATGACCGTTTTCCTTGGCAAAAAAGCTCTGCCACCAAGTTTCTTGATGGATTTTGTCGAGGAAAACAGTTGTGTACGAGGCCTGATTCTGGAAAATCCTTTAGTGGCAGATAGCTGATTCTTACCTCTTCTATGGAGAAATGGGTACACAGCTTATAGCCATTTGACTGCACACTAGTTGATGCAGGGTAGGCAGATATTTTATTGCCTACAGATAGTACTTGGACAAGGTCTTCTGGCACCCAAAACAAAAGATACCAAAGTGCCCCCATTCCCCCAAAACAAATTGTGCGACATCAACAGGCATAGTGGTTGAGATGGAACAGGGTGGAAAATTGTTAGCTTAAGTCCCGCTGGCCCTAGGATAGCCATGCATTTTGTTTTTTATAATTACACTTTGATCCATTTTGTCATATTGAGCATGGTGAAAAAGAACCAGATTTTCTCCTACATTATGATACACAAAATGGGCTCTTTGGTTTCTTCTATCTATAACTCTTTAAAACTTCTAAACTCCATTTTTTCTTTCTGCAATGTGTACCTTTTAGAAATGATCTAACAGTTTCTGGTATGCTTACAACCAGGGGCATTACTAGGTCTACAAAAGATCTGGGGCTAGAGCCCATAGCAGCAAAGTAAAGAAAGTCATACGCTTGGCATACACATGTATAATATTTTTGCCTTCCTCTGGATCAACTGTGGGTATAGAATTGGGTACATGGGATTGTACGATATTTTTTATTTTATTTTTATAAACCTGACTTATTATGTAACTATGTATATATATTTGACATTATATATATAAATTATCATTACATCAGGGTCCCCAGAGAGCCCCTCCTTACATCAGAGTCCCCAGAGAGCCTCTGCCTTGCATCAGGGTCCCCAGAGAGCCTCCGCCTTGCATCAGGGTCCCCAGAGAGCCTCCGCCTTGCATCAGGGTCCCCAGAGAGCCTCCGCCTTGCATCAGGGTCCCCAGAGAGCCCCCCAATTACATAGGAGTCCCCAGAGAGCCCCCCACTTACATCAGGGTCCCCAGAGAGCCCCCTTATATCAGAGCGCCCCTTACATCAGGGCCCCCAGAGAGCCCCCTTTACATCAGGGTCCCCAGCAGCCCCCCCCCCACTTTCATCAGGGTCCCCAAAGAGCCCCCTCTTAGATCAGGGACCCCAGGAGCCCTCCACTTACATCAGGATCCCCAGAAAGCCCCCCTTACATCAGGGTACCCAGAGAGCTCCTTCCTTACATCAAGGTCCCAAGAGAGCACCTTCTGCTGCCAGAGGCTGCACAGTGAAAGCAGAACAGTGGTAATGCAGTGTGGGCAGTGAGAGATGATGTCATCTCTCTGCTCTCTCGCCCGACTGGCTCCCCTGTGCTACCTGCCCGCTTTCCAGTGCTGCCACGACCGTCTCTAAAAGACTCGTGCCTATGGGCCACAGATTCAGGGCCATAGCCCCAAAAGCCACCCCCTAGCGACGCTACTGCCTACAATTAAATTTCTGTGTTCCTGCTGACATTACAAAAACATACAAAATAAAATGAAATGGATTAAACATTTTCATATGAAGGCTTAAAAAAAGATCTAAGGGTAGAAATGAAGGAAGCCCTCCTAAAACACAGAGGGGGCCCAGCCAGGACATCCTTGGCTCACGTACTACACTGAGAGATTTGTTTTCCTGGGATAATCCAATCAATGATTTCGGCTACATCCCCACCCAAGGCTCCTAAAATACACCTACTGTAAGCCTGCCAAAAATAATAGGCAAGAGAGACTTTATCATTGCTACTTTGACTTATTTTTGCGGAAACTAATATATTTAACATTTGCTCATGTATTATATTTTGTTTCCTATGTTGATATAAAAATTATGGTATAAACATAGATGAGGCTTGCTGTCACCCTGGATATACATATACAGCACTAGGGAACTTCCAATAAATCCAACTACAGTTGTTGTTGGACTAAATTCTGTATCACAACTTGGCTCGCTAAACTTCAGTAGCGAGATAGAAATACATCCAGGAACAAGAATAATATGTGGGACTGCACATTATGGCTGAATCAGGGGAGGCAACCTGGACCCATATTTAGCTTTATAGGCTTGGGAGTGTTAGTACCCGTCGGGATTTATTTATAAGAATAGAATTCCTAAGAATTCGATTTTTTTCCCCCCATCTAAAACCACCAATTACATTTACCTTTTCAGGACAAAACTGAACCTGACAGATAGCTGTGGAGAAGGAGTTCCATGACTTTTAACTGTTAATACAAGTGCAACTCTAAGTAGAGCTTTTTTACCTTCAATCCATCAGACGGCAAATACACATATTTGATGTGTCAGAATGAAGGATTGAAATTTCTACTTAATATTGTCACATTTACTGTTTTTTAAAGAGCTTTTTCTACATCTCATGTTCAAATGTTGTAACTTCTTCGGCAAAGCGTGTTCATTAAATACATTCCTTTTGCTTTTCAGATGAAGTACTTTGATTCCATTAAAGCTGTAATTTCTTCTTCAAATGACGAATCTACTGCTTTAGTTATAGGTATTATTGAATTTACTTTTGCATGTTACATTATTCTATAAAGTTTTGATTTAAAAGCTGGAAAAATATACCATTTGTGTTTTGGAAGCCTATAATTTTTTGAGATCTGTTTCCTTAGGTAGTTTTAAATGGATTGTTCATCAATAAATTTAAAGTGGACTCATCTGTCCACCCAGATATTTGTATGCACTGCTAGTATTTCATAGCATTTTCTTTTACTCTCAGCTTAAATCCGGCTGAACTCTAGTGTGCAGAACAGTTGTTTAGCACATTAGCAGATGTTTACTAAGCTTACAGTATGATTGTTCAGAGTTTGCTAAAAGAGTGCTGAAATCTTTTAAAACTGGACTTTAAAAAAATCTAACCTTGCAGTGCCCCTTCCCTCCCCCCCATGCTTCAATGGTTATTAAGTCTAAGGTTAGAGGAATAAGGTGTAATACACTTGCAACAGACACTGGCACGGTTTCCTTTTATAGATTGAGAACAAGCCCTCACCGTCCTCATGTACAATACGGGACTAAAGACCCATTGTTACAGTCACGTTTTTTTTTTTTTTTTTTGAGATAACTTAATAGAGTTCCAGCTAGAGAGGTTTCTCAGATTAAACCACAACCGCACTCTCTTGTATAAACAGAAAGTTAAGGGTTTATTTCATCACAACCTCTGTTTGGAGACCAACCAAAAGGGAGCGTATTCAGTTCAATGATAAGCAGGCATAGATATGTCAAGTATAGATTAATTGATGAATCAAGCTAATAATTGTATTGATATGACCCTATAGCTTCGGACCAAGAGTAGTTGGACATCAAGTATGATATTCAATGGCAGTTCATGTTCATAGTATGATTAAACAGTCAAAAGTGCTCTAATAATGATATGACCCTATAGGTTCGGACCATGAGTAGTTGGACATCAAGTATGGTATTCAACGGTAGTTCATGTTCATAGTATGATTAAACAGTCAAAGTGTTGTAATAGGGAACAATATCATCAAGTCATAGCATTCATACAGAGCAACTTCCCGAAAGCACTAGCCTGGTAGTAGTTATTGTCTAACACTCAAAATACTTGCGGTTCAGGAGGTTTTGGAGTGTCAGCTCCTATTTCGAGTAGACAGCTGCAGCAGGGTGGAACCAATCAAGAAAGCACTGGACCTGGGTAATTGCAGGTTTGATGGAGAGTAGTGCAGTGTTCCTGGAAGCAGGGTTCTGAGAGATGGTAGGTTCCTGGTTCCTATGGGAAGCGGGGTTCCACCCACTTGCTCGAGTACTGGTCCTTGCTATTACAGGTGGGGAGTTCTGAGGGGTCCCAGGTGACGGCAGGTGCCCAACAAAATAGTGGAACAACCTGCCGTCATTCCTGGAGCTTTAAATAGTGCGCGCGGCGCGGGAGAATGTGCGTCACGCTGGGGCGCACTTCCGCGTTCCAGCGGGGAACGCAAAACAGTGCGCACCGGAAGTGATGCGCCTGTTTCACTGTGGATGTCTGGGGAGGAGAGAAGCTCCGAGGAGAAAGGGAAAGGAACGCCAGTGGCGTTACATACTCCCCTCCTCAAGGGGGCACCTAGAGTGCACTTTGTCGGACATGGTCGGTTAGGGTACCTACGATGGAATAGTTTGATAAGGCGAGGAGCATGGAGGTGTGAAGAGTCTTCCCAGGAGTCTTCGAGTTGACTGTAACCTTTCCAACGTATCAAATACTGGAAAGTAGAACCCCTCTTTCTACAATCCAAAATTTTCTCAACTTCATATTCAGTTTCACCCAAAATTTCAACTGGAGGTGGGGGAACTGAATCCCTGTTGGGGAATGGGTTTGGTACAAATGGTTTAAGGAGTGAAACATGGAAGGAGGAGTGGATTTTCCAATCAGTTGGTAAAGTTAATTTGACTGCGTTAGGATTTATCACATGTGATATTGGGAAAGGGCCAGTGAATTGTCTGCCGAGTTTCTTGGAGGGTATTTTGAGACGTAGATTTTTGGTGGATAACCAAACAAGGTCTCCTACCTTGTAGACAGGTGGTTTTGATCTGTGAGCGTCATAATAGCGTTTTTGTCGTTTCTGAGCAGCTTCTAAGTTATTATGAAGAATTCGCAGAGTGTCCTTTAGGGTTGAAAGGTATTGTCTTACAGCAGGAACTTTGTTTGAGAGGACAGTGGACGGTATACTTTGTGGGTGATAACCATAATTTGCATAGAATGGTGAAAATCTGGACGAAGAACTGGTGGCATTATTGTAAGAGAATTCAGCATGGGGAAGCAGTTGGTACCAATCATCTTGTAAGTGTGTACAATAACAACGTAAATATTGTTCTAGGATCTGGTTAACCCTTTCTGTCTGTCCGTTTGTTTGGGGGTGATAAGCACTAGACATGCGGTGGTCAATTCCTAGTGCATGACATAGAGCCTTCCAGAACTTAGAGATGAACTGAGATCCTCGATCAGAAATGATTTGAGAAGGAAGGCCATGTAATCTGAGGACATTATTGATGAAAGCTGTTGCTGTTTCAGAAGAAGTTGGTAAATCTTTTAAAGGAATGAAGTGTGCCATCTTTGTGAGTAGATCAACTGTGACCATGATAGTATTTGAATCGTTTGACCGAGGAAGATCAACTATAAAGTCCATCGAGACGACCTCCCAGGGCCGGTTTGGTATGGGAATGGAGGATAAAAGACCAAAAGGAGGTTTTCTTGAGAGTTTATTACTAGCGCAGATGAGACAGGAATTAACGTATTCATGGACCATTTTAGCCATATGGGGCCACCAATAATCTCTTTTAAGGAGATGTATTGTCTTATTGATACCCGGGTGGCCGGCTAGTGGGGAGTCATGTAACTGTTTAAGAAGGGTCAGTTGTAGGCTGGGAGGAACATACAACTTATTCTTAAAAGTGTATGTACCATCTGATTGCCTTGAGGTTCCTTTAGGTAAAGAGGAGACATCCTTGGGTGTTTTCTGGGGGATTAATTCTCGAAAGGAAGAGGCTATTCCAATAAAGCGGTTAGAAGGGATGATAGAAGAAGGAGGACCTTCAATGATCTGTTCTTCATTGATCCGGGACAAGGAATCAGCCTTTAAATTCTGGGTGCCTGGTCTATAAGATATAAGAAAATCAAATCTATCAAAGAACAAGCTCCACCTGACTTGACGGGCAGAGAGAGTCTTGCAGGCCTTTAAATGTTGTAAGTTACGGTGATCAGTGAGAATCAATACAGGGTGCGTAGAACCTTCTAGGAGATGCCTCCAATTTGCTAAGGCATCTCTTATTGCCAGTAGTTCTTTCTCACCGATAGGGTAATTCTTCTCTGCAGAATTTAAGGTTCTAGAGTAGAATGCGACTGGGTGTAGAGGTTCAGATAGGGAAGCTTGTTGTGAAAGGACGGCACCTAAAGCGAAGTGAGAAGCATCCACTTCTAAGGTGAAATGACACTGTGGGTCAGGTAGTTGGAGGATAGGAGCAGAGGTGTAAGAAAGTTTGAGTGCATCAAAAGACTTCTGCGCTTGTACTGTCCAGCTGAAAGGTGTTTTTTTTACTAGTTAGGGCATTCAGAGGTTTTACAATTTCTGAGAAATTCTTAATAAATTTGCGGTAATAATTTGAAAACCCAAGAAATCGTTGCAAGGCCTTTCTGGACTGGGGAATAGGCCAAGAGAGGATGCATTCAACTTTAGAACGATCCATCTGGATCCCATCGGGAGTAATCTGATAGCCGAGAAATGAAATACTGGTTTGGTTGAAGACACACTTCTCCAGCTTAACGTATAAGCGGTGTGTTCTAAGCCTTGATAGTACCCATCGTACATGTTTAGTATGTTCTTTGAGGTTGTCTGAGAAAATCAAAATGTCATCGAGATAAATTACAACGCAAATGTCTAACAAGTCCCGAAAAATATCGTTAATGAACCTTTGGAAAGTTGCGGGGGCGTTGCACAACCCGAAAGGCATAACCATATACTCGAATAGTCCATAGCGGGTCTTGAAGGCGGTTTTCCATTCGTCCCCAGAACGAATTCTGATCAAATTATAGGCGCCCCTAAGATCTAATTTTGTAAAGATTTTGGAGGTCTGGAGACGTTCTATGAGCTCCGGAATGAGAGGTAAAGGATACCGATTTTTTATTGTGATATTATTGAGGGACCTGTAGTCAATAATAGGTCGAAGTGAGCCGTCCTTATTCTTTACAAAAAACATTGCGGCGCTTGTCGGGGAAGTGGACGGCCTAATGAAACCCTTCCTCAGGTTGTCATCGAGGTAGTCTTTGAGATGAACAAGCTCTGGTTGGGAGAGGGGATAAATTCGAGCGGTTGGCAGGGGGGAGTCTGGAATGAGGTCAATCGGGCAGTCATATATGCGATGAGGAGGGAGTATTTCCGCATTAGTTTTACTAAAAACATCGGAGAAATCATTTAAGTAGGAAGGGAGAGCATTGTTTTGTTCAGTGGTCAAAAGTAAGTTATATACAGGATAACAGGTATGTTCACAAAATGAGGAATCAAGAGTAATTGAGTTACTAAGCCACTGGAATGTTGGTTGGTGAAGAAGTAACCATGGTAAGCCTAAAACTATAGGAAAAGTGGGTGAACGAATGATATCAAACACAAGGGTTTCCGTATGGCCATTGCCACAGGAGACCAACAAAGGTGAAGTTTGAGTGTGTACAAGCCCATATGAGGAAGTAGAGCCATCAATAAAGGTGACAGACAACGGATGTTGCTTAAACACACTGGGGATTTTATTTAAATTAACAAATTCTGTATCGATGAAATTGCCACAGGCACCAGTATCAATCATCGCATCAATGGTACTTCTATCTTGGTCCCACTGTAAAGTAAGTGTAAGAAAGACATAATTACTAGTGGAAGTTCGGGGCACAGCAATCTTATTAATGCTACGCAGGTTACCTTCAGACCTCCTCTTAAGGAGTGGGCAAGTAGAGACGATGTGGTCAGGCGCAGAGCAGTAAAGACACAGATTTTGGGCTCTGCGTCTTTGTTTTTCCTCTGGGGATAGTGGGCCTTTGATTGCTGCGACCTCCATTGGAACCTCCTTAGGTGGGGACCTGGACCTTCTGGGAGGTGTAGGCTGATATGAATTAAGTCGCTCGGCCTTCCTCTCTCTAAGTCTACGGTCAATGGAGAGGGAGAGGTGCATGAGATCCTCCATAGTATTTGGAATTTCAACTCGAGCAAGTTCATCTTTCATTGGATCTGAGAGTCCGAGACGAAATTGATTTCTGAGAGAAATGTCGGTCCACATAGTATCACGGCACCAGCACTTAAATTCAGAGATGTAATCCTCTACTGGTCTTTTACCTTGTTTAAGGTTTCTGATGGTGTTTTCAGCTGTAAGCTGTTTGTTAGGGTCCTCATAAAGGAGCGACATTTCATCTAGAAAAGTGTTAAAGGTTCCAAGTAGATCTCCATGTTCCTCAACATAGGTATCGGCCCAAACTCTTGGTTCCCCTTTGAGATAGGATATTAACGTAAGAATTCTGATTCTGTCAGAATGGTAGGTTCGGGGGCGTAACTCGAACATAAGACGGCAAGAACTAATAAATTGACGGAAATATTTCCTGTCTCCTGAAAAGGGTTCGGGAACGCAGACCTTGGGTTCAGGTCTATCCCTTGGTTGAGCAACATTATGATTTCGGAGTGCCTCGTTTTCTAAACGGAGGTCGTTAACAGTGTTGGTAAGAGTGTCCACACGCTGTGACAATCCTACCAGATGGTTGGCAAGTTCCGCTGGATCCATTAGGTTATGTATGGTGTTCCACTATTATGTTACAGTCACGTTTTTTTTTTTTTATTTTGAGATAACTTAATAGAGTTCCAGCTAGAGAGGTTTCTCAGATTAAACCACAACCGCACTCTCTTGTATAAACAGAAAGTTAAGGGTTTATTTCATCACAACCTCTGTTTGGAGACCAACCAAAAGGGAGCGTATTCAGTTCAATGATAAGCAGGCATAGATATGTCAAGTATAGATTAATTGATGAATCAAGCTAATAATTGTATTGATATGACCCTATAGCTTCGGACCATGAGTAGTTGGACATCAAGTATGATATTCAATGGCAGTTCATGTTCATAGTATGATTAAACAGTCAAAAGTGCTCTAATAATGATATGACCCTATAGGTTCGGACCATGAGTAGTTGGACATCAAGTATGGTATTCAACGGTAGTTCATGTTCATAGTATGATTAAACAGTCAAAGTGTTGTAATAGGGAACAATATCATCAAGTCATAGCATTCATACAGAGCAACTTCCCGAAAGCACTAGCCTGGTAGTAGTTATTGTCTAACACTCAAAATACTTGCGGTTCAGGAGGTTTTGGAGTGTCAGCTCCTATTTCGAGTAGACAGCTGCAGCAGGGTGGAACCAATCAAGAAAGCACTGGACCTGGGTAATTGCAGGTTTGATGGAGAGTAGTGCAGTGTTCCTGGAAGCAGGGTTCTGAGAGATGGTAGGTTCCTGGTTCCTATGGGAAGCGGGGTTCCACCCACTTGCTCGAGTACTGGTCCTTGCTATTACAGGTGGGGAGTTCTGAGGGGTCCCAGGTGACGGCAGGTGCCCAACAAAATAGTGGAACAACCTGCCGTCATTCCTGGAGCTTTAAATAGTGCGCGCGGCGCGGGAGAATGTGCGTCACGCTGGGGCGCACTTCCGCGTTCCAGCGTGGAACGCAAAACAGTGCGCACCGGAAGTGATGCGCCTGTTTCACTGTGGATGTCTGGGGAGGAGAGAAGCTCCGAGGAGAAAGGGAAAGGAACGCCAGTGGCGTTACACCCATACACACTATCAGTTTTCCTGCAGGTTTTTGTATTCAAGTTTACCAAAACCATCTAATATGAGGTCAAACCTCAAGAGTTTCAATTTGTATGCAATCAGGCAGGCCCTTGCACTACATGGTTTTGGTAAACCTGAAGTAAAAAACCTGCAGGAAAACTGATGGTGTGTATGGGGCTTAATGGTCATGCATAATACTTGATGATGTCAGCCAAAGCGACATCATCATTGACTTCTATTAATTAAGTCGTTTGCAAACTGTGCTGAAGTCGTGCTGTGCAGAGCGGCTTCAAAGTCGGACAACTTTGAAGTCGCCCCAGTGTGAACTGGCACTAAGTGTTGCACTTTATTCCTCTACTCCTAGACCTATAGACATTTAACCCCTGGACTGTAATGGGACCCCATTGCAAGGGTATTTTTTTCTGCCTGGGGTGGGGTTTTAACTCTTATTCAATGCAAATGCCGTCAACTTACTTAATTTTCTTAATACTAAATAAACTGCTAAAAGTCAGTCTAAAGAATATTTTTCTTTTACTAGCCTGAGTAAACACCTAAGTACAGAAACACAGATGACTGACTACATGTGCTTAGGGCCCCAAGTTGGACACAAGGTAGCTATAGAAATGTGAAGCGGGTACCTCTAGGATGGGGGTTGGGGTACAGAATGAGAGTAGAGGTTGAAATAGCTCATACAACCAAGATGCTCATGGGATTTTTAAAGAGGTACACCATTCAGAAAAAAAATATTTCAAATTGTATTCAAGTGGTATAAAAAACATATTACCAGTGGTACATAAATCGAATCCCACAAAAGAAGCAAAAGAGACAGAGATATTATACAGTGTCTGCAGAAAAATCCAAATCAAGAGAAAAACTGGGACCCACTCACCTGGGTGAAACCAAAGTGCTACTCGGCCCAAAATGTTTATTAAAAAAACAAGAATAATGCTCCCAAGGGCTTTTGGGCAGATTAGAAAGGGCAGACTGAATTGTATTATATATATACTGTATATACATACATACATATATATTGTAATGTTGGGGGTTATTAACTCTCATGGTATGCGTTTTTGCAGTGATTCACACCAGTCAGGAACTATGTTTTAAGGGCAATGTTCTGGCTGTCTCCTACAGCCTCTCTGATTTCTGGAGACCTCCTGTCTATTACTGTGGAGCTGTCTCCAACTGGGAGCCATGATGTCTTCCCACACACTCATTAGAAAGGGCTGTGCTCACCTGAGCACACACCCTGCTGGTCATCCACAAAGTCTGGATACAGGGTTGGAGATCCCGTCCCACTCAAGACACTATGGAATCTCCAAACTACAGAGCCCCATGACAAAATACCAAAACCTGGAGAAAGCTGCAAAAGCAGTCTTCTCCAGTCCACGTCTATGCTCTGTAGTCTTGCACCTCTCAAGTGTGCATACCCCGTGTCCATTTTACAGTGACAGTAGCTCCTACTGTTACATACCTCCCCCCCCTTGTTTCGAACCCGTAGGGGGCGGAACACACCAGCCCGAATCCTTAATTGGGGCACCTCTGTGCCAGCTATTCGCTGTGTAGGCACAATCTTTTTTCGGGTGCGTTTCCAGGCACGCCCTACCCTGGATCGCAACAGGGTCCTACCATTCTGTATCCCCAGCCTACTCCCTCTGTCCTTGGGGTTCCTGAGCTCATGTTTCTTTTCTGGTGGCCCCCTGCCTTTCCTGCTACTTTCTTTAAACCCTGTTTCCCGGATTCTGTAGGAAACCTGCTCCAGACACTACGCCTGATGAGGAACCATCTTTTCCCTCACTGGTACCAGTTTTCCCCATCACACTAGGTCCCTCGGGTGTACCAACTCCTTTGCCATTGCTCTTGACCACCAACTCCCCAGAGCTCAACATCTGTATCACAATTATTTTCCAAGAAATTATTTATTTTCATATCCAGGTCATTATTTATACTAACATTCTGTAATGAGTCACCATTTCTCCACTTACCTTGTCCTTGACAAACTGACATTGAACAACGTATGACCCATTCCTAGCAGTACCAATTTTTGCCAGCTCACACTTTTCCATGTCACAATGTTTGTTCCTCTCCATACTATATTTGAGAGTGTCTCCGGATACCCCAACTTGTACCTCTTTGTAGGTGAGAGACAAAATATCCGCTTTTTCTGCGTCCATACCTGGCCCTTTCTTCTTAGGAGGTGTAACGGGTGAGGCAGTATCCACGCCATTTACTAAACACTGATCAGACGCACCTCGGACCGCACTAGCAGACATGTCCATCACCACATCAGGCGGAGAGACCTCTGACATCTCCAGCAGCCCGCCAGAGCGCCTTCCGTACTGAACCGTATGCGGAAGCACCCTCACAGGAAACCAGGAGATCACTTGCCACACATCAGAAATCACCGTACCAACCATTTCCACTGGTGACTAATTTTAACCGGCACAGGTTGCACTACCTGGCTCCGTCCATTGGTACCATGCAGCACCACCACCGCCGACTATAATGGAGGCACCCAGGTATACAAGGACTGTGCTTTCACCAGTTCAAGCAAATCCACTAGCATATCTGTAATTTCTATACACTCCACATCAATACGCCAAACATTTTTGGGGACCTTAACCTTATTAGTAGGGTTGTCCATATACTGATACTAGAATCGGTATCGGGACCGATACCGAGTATTTGCGGGAGTACTTGTACTCGCGCAAATGTTCCCGATACCTAAATAGAATACTTTTTTTGTATTTATCAACATGTTCTATGAAAATTCTTTGAGTTTTTTACTACTTCGTGACAAGAAAATAAAACATTTTTATTAATTTTTTACTCATTTGTATTCTTTTATAATGTCTTGAGTTAGAGTTCTTCATAATTCTAAAGAAAATATCCTTAGTCTGTATTGTGGTATGAAAACTGTCACATGACATTTAAAAAAATATCGGTATTCGGTATCGGCGAGTACATGAAAAAAAGTATCGGTACTTGTACTCTGTCCTAAAAAAGTGGTATCGGGACAACCCTAAGTTATTAGAGACATGGAGGGGCTCATTCACTACAACTTGGGGGTCTGAGACATTTAAAGGGGCCTCCACCTCACTGGAGGTAGCCATCACAGCCAGATGCTCCCCTGGAACACTGTTAGATGCATGTCTGCCACTCATCACCTCCAACTCAACAACGAGCCTCTGCAAGTCAATATTTGTCACGTTGTCGCCTTGACACTTGACATTCAGCGGCTGGACTGTGAACACCACATCTGCCATCCATGCGCCTTGATCTGGTCCTTCTGACTGAAGGGAAACAACCCCTGCAGGGACCAACGCACCGTCAACCATTGGTCGCTCTGCAATCTACCTGTCTGGCATAGCAGTGGTTGTATTCACACCCCTATCGCCCAACATCGCCTTATCTAACATGGATAGTAATTGTTTGGCCCAATTGTCCCAATCTATTGTACTTCCATTATGAGGGCTCAGCAGCACCTCATCACCTGCTGTAGGAGGCACCTGAGATTCTGAATCACAACCAGTACCTTTGTCAGCTCTAGATAAATCATATTTTGTCAACATGCTATAACTCTTTGCTAATGCATCATCAAACAAGGCAGGCTGCAATACCACACTCTCACCACCTTGCTCTGGTGGCGCTTCATTTAAAGCATGAACACCTTCACACCTGTCATTGCCAGACTGGAATAACCCACTTCCGTCATGAGTGTTTTCAAACATATCAGTTTTAGCATTTAACACTTCATTATCACCATGCTCAGGTACCGTCAGGTACCGTCCCTCAGATCGGCACCATAGCTGTCCCAGGCAACCTCCGGCTCCAAAACGCAGAGCTCCCTGGGGGTTTCTAGGGACACCTCTATAGCCTTTGTCTCAGTTGCTAGGGGAGATAGCACATCTTTAACTGCATTCATAGCAACATTTATATCTCTAGTGAGGTGCACTAGCCCATTAGCAGCTGGACCATCAACTTTAGACAAGACAATACTAGCAGTTTTACCCATCACATTGTCATATTCAAGTTTACCACTTGCCTCCCCACTAGACAGGGCACTGCAACGAGGCAAGTCCTTTTCCACACAGACAGTGGATCTCCCATTTGGGGTCACTTCAACTCCAGTGTGCACATTTACATAGTCAATCTTTTCCATGCAATTACCAGCAACAGTATTACCAATCACTGTAACAGGGGTTGTCTTGTTCATTTGAGTGAGTTAAGAAGAGAAGCAACTGCGCTAACGTAAACACAAGAAAAAAGACTACTTAAAACAATAAAGTGCTTATTGATCAAAAGTGACTCAAACTCAAAAGGAAGCTGCACCTGACTGTAGTGACAAATACAGAAAAACAAAGTGGCAAAAAAACAGGATGCGCTAACATGAATAAACAAACCATACAAGGTAATAACAATAAGTGGAAATCTAGATGGACAGGCTAAATTAATGTCCAAACATAGTGCACAAAAATAGATAAAAAAAGTCCAATTGGTCCTGGCGGACCAGTACGTGGTAAAAGTCTTGAGAAAACACCAGTGCAGGAATGTGGTGATAACAAATAAACGTAGTGACATTCAATGTAAAGTGCTGATAGAAGATCCTCCACCTTGCAGGCAACATTAACTGCTTACCAGAACTCCGGTGGTCTCTTAGTGAAAAGAAGACCCCAGAGAGCGTGTATATAAACAAAGGAGGGAGGTAGTAGGCCAAATGTCGATCCCCTTCAGACTGGAGTCTCGAAAGCAGTATCCAGGGAAAATCAAGAGAGGCCACAATAGTGTAATACCGTCATGAAAGAGATTTATTAAAAAGTCAAAAACACACTTACATAAAATCTTTAAAAACAGGCATGTCAGTAGTATGCTGGGACTCCGGCCGGAAGCGATCCATACAAACAATTGACCCGTCCAGAATTTGGAATGGGAAGAGGTAACAGCGGGGGATGAACCGATGAACCACAATATCCCGCCCGACCGGTTTCGCGAGAAATCGCTTAGTCATGGGGCACGGGTGACACACCGGGTCATCCCCCTTTATAGGTTTCAAAACAAGAACACAATGACGTCAGTCTGCGCGACTGTGGCGAAGCGCGCGCCCGAGACCACGAGTGCGCACGTGTGTCGCATTGCAATGACACATAGGTAACAATGTAAGGACGCAGTGACGTCAGTACGGGCGCCCACAGCGGCGAGCGCGTCCCAGGCCACAAGTGCGCACGCGCGCATTATAAATAAAAAAATATAAAGAAAAAATACATGGTATAAAAGGTATGTGCCTAGAACTACATACCAACAGATAAGTGCCGGACACATACTGGCCAATGCGGACGCCGTCGGCAAACCGTCCCACATTGCAGCAACCAATCAGCAACGCGCAGGTGCAGGCGGCGAAACGTCACTTGACCAGGGCGGCAACCTATCGCGTCAACGTAGCCAGCACGCGCAGAGCACGCACGGTGGAGAGTCACATGACCGGACCAACCTCGTCACGTGACCGTGTGCATCAACGGCGCCGCTGGCGCACGTCACCGAACACACAGATGTAAACACCAGCACAATGGGTATCAACACTGAGTGACCGCACGCATAGATGACGTCATTGGTTTACCCCGCAGATCACCTGACCTAACAGGCCAATCGGCTGACAGGTAAAGAAGCCAAACCTCGCTATGGGAAACGCCAGATAAAAAAGCGATCTCACCACTCAAAGGCTGGTATTCAAATCAAACATAAGATATCACATAAAAACAAATGAGTAAGAAAAATTAAAAAGAACTATATATAATAGAACTGGCAGATAAATCGGAACACAATCAATGGGGGTATCATTCTGTGTTACTATATCAGCAAATGCATAATAAATGCCACCTAATAACAACCCCATTCAATATGAAAAATAGAGACTAGTACATGGTTAACATACACCTATCCATCACTAATAGGAGTAAATTATTAAAGAACAGTAAATGTACAGGAGGCCAAATAACTATTATGCTTTAAACCAGAGATACTAAATACCAAAAAAATTAAAAGTAAAACGCAAACTAATACATGGTTAGAATACACCTATCCAAATTAAATGGGAATAAGGTGTTCAAAGACATTGTCTGAACAAATGGCCAGATATCAGTTGAACTTTAAAGCTGGAGTACTGTATACCAAAAACACCAAAAGAAGGAGGAAAAGCCAAATAATAGGGAACCCTGCGTTTAGGAGTTGTTGATGAACGCATTGATATCAGTATCTATATTTAGACCAAATGGCGTAAAAGTTTTGGCTCGATAAATCCAAGCCATTTCCTGTCGGGAAATTTCCCTGACAAGATTGCTCCCTCTCCAGTGGGGGCGGTATTTATCAATCCCTATGAATAATGTGTTCGAAGGGTCTCTGTTGTGTTTAAGGTCGTAATGCCTAGAGACAGAGTGTTTTTCAAACCCACTCCTAATCTTAGAGATGTGTTCATTCAGTCTAACTGATAGTGCTCTTTTAGTCCGTCCTATATACTGCAAGCCACATGGACATTGAATAAGGTAGACCACCCCTTTAGACGCACAGGTAATAAACTGGTCAATTTCAAATGACTGTTGGGTGGCTGTGGACTGGAACGAACAGATCTTCCTTTCTCTGCATGTATTCAGGGTGCAAACTTGGCACCTCTTACATCTATAGTATCCTATGAGATCATCAAAGAAAGTCCTAGATTTTGTGGGCGGATCATGTACACTCGGGGCGATACGGTTACCAACCGTGGATACGCCTTTGAAGATCACATTTGGTTTGGTTGGAAGAATAGGGGCCAGAACCTGGTCTGTTGCGAGAATATGCCAGTGCTTCTGAATCAATTTTTTCACACTGTAATGTTGGGCAGAAAAAGTGGTTATGAATGGTATAGTGAATTTATCATTCACTGCTCCCTTGTTCTTATCAGCCAATAATAGTGATCGGTCTAGGTTTCGAACTTTCTCCAGTGACTGATGTAACGCAGATGGATCATAACCCTTCTCCTGAAACCTAGTTGACAGTACCGAAGCTTGGCTCTCAAACTTACAGGAATCTGAACAATTACGTCTTATGCGCATAAATTGCCCCAGGGGTACTGATTTAAGCCATGTTGGAAGATGGCAGCTATCGAGAGGAATATAGGCATTGCGGTCCGTTGGCTTAAAGTAAGTTGATGTCACAAATTTTCTCGCTCAACGGTAATTTGAAGGTCTAGGAAGTGGATGGTGTGTTGGCTGGTCTCGAAGTTAAACCTAATACCCCTGGTATTCTGGTTCAAACTTGCCATGAATTCCCGGAGGCCGGCCTCACAACCGTCCCAAAGGAGGAGAACGTCATCGATGTACCTCGCCCAGAGTACAATCTCCGGACGATGGCAATTATCAATGATGTCCTCCTCCCACTTGGCCATGAAGAGGTTAGCCAAGCTGGGGGCATATTTAGCCCCCATAGCTACACCCCTGTCTTGTCGGTAAAACAAGTTATCACACAGAAAATAATTATGTGTAGCTGCATATTTCAACAGTAACATAATAAAATCAATCTGTGCTTTGACTAGTCCAGATTGTCTCTCTAAGTATAAGAGTACTGCCTCAAAGCCCAACTGGTGGGGTATGATCGTATACAGAGATGTCACGTCTGCTGTAACCATCCAAATCCCTGATTTAGGTGTAAGTCCATCAAGGGTATTAATCACCTGTTTGGTGTCTTTGATATAGGACGGTATTTTTTGTACCATTGGTTGTAGAAATGAGTCAATATACTTGCCCACCCGGGACGTGATGGAATCAATACCACTTACAATTGGGCGACCCGGGGGGCAAGTGAGACTCTTGTGTACCTTGGGGAGGTAGTAAATGACCGGCGTCCGTGGGGCACTGGGTATCAAAAAGAGAGCCTCCTTTTTGTTAAGTATCCCGCTCTTCAAGCCCTGTTTTACCAGAACCTCTAGCTCCTTTTTATAGGCGTTAAGAGGATCCCTCTGGCGTTTCCCATAGCGAGGTTTGGCTTCTTTACCTGTCAGCTGATTGGCCTGTTAGGTCAGGTGATCTGCGGGGTAAACCAATGACGTCATCTATGCGTGCGGTCACTCAGTGTTGATACCCATTGTGCTGGTGTTTACATCTGTGTGTTCGGTGACGCACGCCAGCGGCGCCGTTGACGCACACGGTCACGTGACGAGGTTGGTCCGGTCATGTGACTCTCCACCGTGCGTGCTCTGCGCGTGCTGGCTACGTTGACGCGATAGGTTGCCGCCCTGGTCAAGTGACGTTTCGCCGCCTGCACCTGCGCATTGCTGATTGGTTGCTGCAATGTGGGACGGTTTGCCGACGGCGTCCGCATTGGCCAGTATGTGTCCGGCACTTATCTGTTGGTATGTAGTTCTAGGCACATACCTTTTATACCATGTATTTTTTCTTTATATTTTTTTATTTATAATGCGCGCGTGCGCACTTGTGGCCTGGGACGCGCTCGCCGCTGTGGGCGCCCGTACTGACGTCACTGCGTCCTTACAATGTTACCTATGTGTCATTGCAATGCGACACACGTGCGCACTCGTGGTCTCGGGCGCGCGCTTCGCCACAGTCGCGCAGACTGACGTCATTGTGTTCTTGTTTTGAAACCTATAAAGGGGGATGACCCGGTGTGTCACCCGTGCCCCATGACTAAGCGATTTCTCGCGAAACCGGTCGGGCGGGATATTGTGGTTCATCGGTTCATCCCCCGCTGTTACCTCTTCCCATTCCAAATTCTGGACGGGTCAATTGTTTGTATGGATCGCTTCCGGCCGGAGTCCCAGCATACTACTGACATGCCTGTTTTTAAAGATTTTATGTAAGTGTGTTTTTGACTTTTTAATAAATCTCTTTCATGACGGTATTACACTATTGTGGCCTCTCTTGTTTTTCCCTGGATACTGCTTTCGAGACTCCAGTCTGAAGGGGATCGACATTTGGCCTACTACCTCCCTCCTTTGTTTATATACACGCTCTCTGGGGTCTTCTTTTCACTAAGAGACCACCGGAGTTCTGGTAAGCAGTTAATGTTGCCTGCAAGGTGGAGGATCTTCTATCAGCACTGTACATTGAATGTCACTACGTTTATTTGTTATCACCACATTCCTGCACTGGTGTTTTCTCAAGACTTTTACCACGTACTGGTCCGCCAGGACCAATTGGACTTTTTTTATCTATTTTTGTGCACTATGTTTGGACATTAATTTAGCCTGTCCATCTAGATTTCCACTTATTGTTATTACCTTGTATGGTTTGTTTATTCATGTTAGCGCATCCTGTTTTTTTGCCACTTTGTTTTTCTGTATTTGTCACTACAGTCAGGTGCAGCTTCCTTTTGAGTTTGAGTCACTTTTGATCAATAAGCACTTTATTGTTTTAAGTAGTCTTTTTTCTTGTGTTTACGTTAGCGCAGTTGCTTCTCTTCTTTTTTCATTACTATTATCTGTACTAATTTCAACTGCTGCTTTGTTTCCATATCAATATGGATATCTTTGACTTTCGCTCCAAGCGAGTTGTCAATGTTGAGGGAGTGTTTCTGAGTCTGATATTAGTGGGCTTTTTTTGCGTTTGAAAAATTTGTTGGTGTCAGAATTACACACACAATGGGACGTTGCGTTCTTGGAAACGTATATCAAAGGATCTATGGTTCCAAGGGGCCTCAGATGGGAAGTATCCCCCCAAGAAGGGGACTCAGACCTGCTTGGCTGGTATAAATACTTTAATGATTCAGGGGTGGCTTTTTTGCGGTTCCTTTTGGAAAGAAGGGCTAATAAACTAGCCAGACTTGATGATGAGATTAAATCCGTTAAGGAGCTGCTGGTTCCGCACAAAAATGGTGATGATTATAATAATCATTCTTCTTCCTTACTTAAAATTTTGGATAAAGAAGAAAAAGAACAAAAAATTAAAAAGAAAAAGAAATTCCTCCGCGATAGTGAAGACTACAACACTAATCTTGTCTTCCAATGGCAGAGTAAGATGTCTGACAACAGGGAAGGGGAGTTAGTGATGGATACCACTTCGCAACCTGAGGGTGGTGTTGGTTTTTCCGCACCACTCCATCATGGGACTAACCCCCTTCCCCCTCGTCAGAAAGCTTTTACTGGCCCTAAAGGGAACTCTAATAAGAGCCGGGGTCCCCCCAGAGGGACCAACCAAGGGGCAGGGGCCCCTGCAGGTGTTTCGAGGGGTAGTATTCCCAACCGACAAGGAACCTATCATGGCCACTCCCCGTCCCCCCATTTGTGGGGTAAGGGTCCCGATTATCGGTTCCCTCCACCTTCTATGGGGTTTTGTGGCCATAATCCCGGTTCCCAACAAGAAGCCTGCCAGGGCAATTTTGGTTTTGGTTTTAGTGTTCCTACACAAAACCGTTTTACTCCCCTGGCTGGTTTTGACACCAGTGGATTCGGGGGGGGGCTACACTGAGAATAATTCCAACCGTAACCCATTTGTGTTCAATCATAACTACCCCAATTCAAACAATGGGTACGTAAGTTATGATCACCCCTCACATTTACCCTCTAGCACCTCCAATCAGAACTGGGATTTTCGCGGGGCCCCTTTCAACAAGACAGCCACCTCAAAACGAAGAGAGGGACTAGAGGGGGGAGGAGGGCCCAGTCGGTCAAAACGAAAAAGAATTTAGGGGTGGGTATTTATAATCTCAGCCAACAATCATTATCCACGACCGAATTAAAACTGTTAGACAAGGGCTTAAAATATGCCCCTCCCAGAAACCTTAGCAAATTTCAAACATACATGGATGTACACAAATTTGCTAGGAGACTTAGCGTGAAGAGACATTTTCTCACTAACCCCATTTCCGAGCAAGCGACAACTAGTGTTTACAAACACTCTAAGTTGTCGAACGCTTCCCTTTTCAATCCAGCGGGCTCTTTAGCCCCCAGTATTAGGGTCTTTAGGGACGTAGTACTTGGCGATTTGGAACGTCTTGAGATTAAGAAACTTAGGATGAATAGTGACCTTCAGAAAGGTCTTGATTCTTTGTGTGACAATAAATCCTTGGTCATTCGACCAGCCGATAAGGGGGGGGGGGAATAGTGGTTCTGGACCAATGTGACTACTTAAAAGAGATGCATAGGTTGGTGGATGATACCGATACCTATACCCCCCTCAATAGGGATCCTCTTAACGCCTATAAAAAGGAGCTAGAGGTTCTGGTAAAACAGGGCTTGAAGAGCGGGATACTTAACAAAAAGGAGGCTCTCTTTTTGATACCCAGTGCCCCACGGACGCCGGTCATTTACTACCTCCCCAAGGTACACAAGAGTCTCACTTGCCCCCCGGGTCGCCCAATTGTAAGTGGTATTGATTCCATCACGTCCCGGGTGGGCAAGTATATTGACTAATTTCTACAACCAATGGTACAAAAAATACCGTCCTATATCAAAGACACCAAACAGGTGATTAATACCCTTGATGGACTTACACCTAAATCAGGGATTTGGATGGTTACAGCAGACGTGACATCTCTGTATACGATCATACCCCACCAGTTGGGCTTTAAGGCAGTACTCTTATACTTAGAGAGACAATCTGGACTAGTCAAAGCACAGATTGATTTTATTATGTTACTGTTGAAATATGCAGCTACACATAATTATTTTCTGTGTGATAACTTGTTTTACCGACAAGACAGGGGTGTAGCTATGGGGGCTAAATATGCCCCCAGCTTGGCTAACCTCTTCATGGCCAAGTGGGAGGAGGACGTCATTGATAATTGCCGTCGTCCGGAGATTGTACTCTGGGCGAGGTACATCGATGACGTTCTCCTCCTTTGGGACGGTTGTGAGGCCGGCCTCCGGGAATTCATGGCAAGTTTGAACCAGAATACCAGGGGTATTAGGTTTAACTTCGAGACCAGCCAACACACCATCCACTTCCTAGACCTTCAAATTACCGTTGAGCGAGAGAAATTTGTGACATCAACATACTTTAAGCCAACGGACCGCAATGCCTATATTCCTCTCGATAGCTGCCATCTTCCAACATGGCTTAAATCAGTACCCCTGGGGCAATTTATGCGCATAAGACGTAATTGTTCAGATTCCTGTAAGTTTGAGAGCCAAGCTTCGGTACTGTCAACTAGGTTTCAGGAGAAGGGTTATGATCCATCTGCGTTACATCAGTCACTGGAGAAAGTTCGAAACCTAGACCGATCACTATTATTGGCTGATAAGAACAAGGGAGCAGTGAATGATAAATTCACTATACCATTCATAACCACTTTTTCTGCCCAACATTACAGTGTGAAAAAATTGATTCAGAAGCACTGGCATATTCTCGCAACAGACCAGGTTCTGGCCCCTATTCTTCCAACCAAACCAAATGTGATCTTCAAAGGCGTATCCACGGTTGGTAACCGTATCGCCCCGAGTGTACATGATCCGCCCACAAAATCTAGGACTTTCTTTGATGATCTCATAGGATACTATAGATGTAAGAGGTGCCAAGTTTGCACCCTGAATACATGCAGAGAAAGGAAGATCTGTTCGTTCCAGTCCACAGCCACCCAACAGTCATTTGAAATTGACCAGTTTATTACCTGTGCGTCTAAAGGGGTGGTCTACCTTATTCAATGTCCATGTGGCTTGCAGTATATAGGACGGACTAAAAGAGCGCTATCAGTTAGACTGAATGAACACATCTCTAAGATTAGGAGTGGGTTTGAAAAACACTCTGTCTCTAGGCATTACGACCTTAAACACAACGGAGACCCTTCGAACACATTTTTCATAGGGATTGATAAATACCGCCCCCACTGGAGAGGGAGCAATCTTGTCAGGGAAATTTCCCGACAGGAAATGGCTTGGATTTATCGAGCCAAAACTTTTACGCCATTTGGTCTAAATATAGATACTGATATCAATGCGTTCATCAACAACTCCTAAACGCAGGGTTCCCTATTATTTGGCTTTTCCTCCTTCTTTTGGTGTTTTTGGTATACAGTACTCCAGCTTTAAAGTTCAACTGATATCTGGCCATTTGTTCAGACAATGTCTTTGAACACCTTATTCCCATTTAATTTGGATAGGTGTATTCTAACCATGTATTAGTTTGCGTTTTACTTTTAATTTTTTTGGTATTTAGTATCTCTGGTTTAAAGCATAATAGTTATTTGGCCTCCTGTACATTTACTGTTCTTTAATAATTTACTCCTATTAGTGATGGATAGGTGTATGTTAACCATGTACTAGTCTCTATTTTTCATATTGAATGGGGTTGTTATTAGGTGGCATTTATTATGCATTTGCTGATATAGTAACACAGAATGATACCCCCATTGATTGTGTTCCGATTTATCTGCCAGTTCTATTATATATAGTTCTTTTTAATTTTTCTTACTCATTTGTTTTTATGTGATATCTTATGTTTGATTTGAATACCAGCCTTTGAGTGGTGAGATCGCTTTTTTATCTGGCGTTTCCCATAGCGAGGTTTGGCTTCTTTACCTGTCAGCCGATTGGCCTGTTAGGTCAGGTGATCTGCGGGGTAAACCAATGACGTCATCTATGCGTGCGGTCACTCAGTGTTGATACCCATTGTGCTGGTGTTTACATCTGTGTGTTCGGTGACGTGCGCCAGCGGCGCCGTTGACGCACACGGTCACGTGACGAGGTTGGTCCGGTCATGTGACTCTCCACCGTGCGTGCTCTGCGCGTGCTGGCTACGTTGACGCGATAGGTTGCCGCCCTGGTCAAGTGACGTTTCGCCGCCTGCACCTGCGCGTTGCTGATTGGTTGCTGCAATGTGGGACGGTTTGCCGACGGCGTCCGCATTGGCCAGTATGTGTCCGGCACTTATCTGTTGGTATGTAGTTCTAGGCACATACCTTTTATACCATGTGTTTTTTCGGGTCAATTGTTTGTATGGATCGCTTCCGGCCGGAGTCCCAGCATACTACTGACATGCCTGTTTTTAAAGATTTTATGTAAGTGTGTTTTTGACTTTTTAATAAATCTCTTTCATGACGGTATTACACTATTGTGGCCTCTCTTGTTTTTCCCTGGATACTGCTTTCGAGACTCCAGTCTGAAGGGGATCGATATTTGGCCTACTACCTCCCTCCTTTGTTTATATACACGCTCTCTGGGGTCTTCTTTTCACTAAGAGACCACCGGAGTTCTGGTAAGCAGTTAATGTTGCCTGCAAGGTGGAGGATCTTCTATCAGCACTGTACATTGAATGTCACTACGTTTATTTGTTATCACCACATTCCTGCACTGGTGTTTTCTCAAGACTTTTACCACGTACTGGTCCGCCAGGACCACTTGGACTTTTTTTATCTATTTTTGTGCACTATGTTTGGACATTAATTTAGCCTGTCCATCTAGATTTCCACTTATTGTTATTACCTTGTATGGTTTGTTTATTCATGTTAGCGCTTCCTGTTTTTTTGCCACATTTGAGTGAGTTGTCTTTCACTGGCCAACTCTCCCTGGTGGCCAGGGGATGAAACTGCAGCAGCCACTGCTGACTCCTTAGCACCCCCTGCAAGCACAACAGGTACTTCTTCACTGTTGTCAGTGGTGATTGCAAACACACTTGCACAAGAACCTGGGCTTGCAGACAAAGACTTCTGCCCAGTAGCCATGTCTCCAGCCATGTTCCATAACCTGGGACAAGAAAAAATGTCATGCCCCAGCCGACCACATTCCAGGCATGGTACATTTTTGCACACATCTTTAGTGGGACGCCTCTCCACATCTCCACTGTAGCTCCTCCTTCCGGTTACCATTTGATCTTTCGTTGCTAAGGGAGACGGTGCTCTTCCAGCTGTACTTTGCTGACTCTCCCAAAAGCAGCGACCTTGCGATTCTTGAAGCATTATTGCTTTCAGCTTGCCACGATCCTCTGTCGGCAATACGTTTCTCACGAGGTCTGCAGACTTGACATCACCGCCGGTGTTACGGGCAACCGCATTCCCCTCGAACTTTGGATCCGCCTTTTGGACACTCCTGGCACTCAAATTAGGTTTCCCAAATATTGTCACAGACCTTTGTCTGGCCATGTCACCTTGTCTTGGGGACTGAGACAAAGGGCACTTGGAGAAAACATGCCCCCACTCTCTGAACCTCAAACAGCGCTCTTGCTTCAGAGCCTTAGCAGGGCTTCCCCAACTGCATCCTCTTTTAAGCATGGGACTTTTCACATTAACAGCCGGCCTGCTTGTACTAGCCAGGGCACTGCAACGAGGCAAGTCCTTTTCCACACAGACAGTGGATCTCCCATTTGGGGTCACTTCAACTCCAGTTACCAGGGGCAACCACATGCACATTAACTGGAGTTGGTTTAGCAAAAAACAGTCTGCAGTACTCTCCAGCAGGCTCAAACCCTTGCATCATCTTTGCAGTCACTTCACCAAACTTTTGCACTGTCCAGCAAAAATATGAAGCATTGTCACTTTAAAGCAAGTTGCTTTTCACTTCATGCAAGCTTTACAGATTGTGCTGTCTCATGCACACAAACACAGTTCATATAACAGATGAACTTACTTTTGCAAGGATCTCCAGTTCTGCCAAGATTCTCCTTTCACAGGTACATAGGGCCAGATTCAGCAAGACTTGCGCTGGAGTATATCAATATGCGCCGCGTAACTGTCAAGATGCGCTGTAGTATCTATGCGGCCGTACCCACCAAACTAGATGCGACAGAAAACAGGCTTTTTCCGATCGGCTTAACTTTCCCTCGCCAGAGTATCGTACGCGCATATTTTCGCTTGTCGCATCCGTCGCACCTATTGATTTCCCATGCAAATGAGGGAGATTTCCCGATTCGCGAACGGATTAGCACCAGGCGCTTCCTACAAATAGCTGCTTTATCTTTACTCCAGACGGCCACAGGTCAGCAGGAGAGCAGCTACAGCAGCAGCGTTACCGACGAAAATAGCAAGCTGACCAACCACACTTGCAAGGACAACACCTCTGTGTGCCAACATGCCAGGGGCAGCCGTGGTCCTAGCACTACTAATGGGTCCCCCGGAACGGAGGAGGCGGGCACGTGAGAGGATATACCGCACGCGCATGAGCCTCTTTGCCTCTTTGGCATGGGGGATGAGGAGGTGTATCGCCTCTTCAGATTCAGCCCTGATGCAATACTTGAACTAACCACAACCCTGCAGGATGACATCACCAGCCCAACACACCGCTCACAAGCAGTGCAGCCACTGGTGAAGGTACTGGCAACACTTCATTTCCTTGCAAGTGGATCATTCCAGCGTACAAGTGGAGTGGTGGCTGGGATGTCACAGTCCTCCATGAGCAGATGTGTGCACCAGGTTATCCCTGCAATCCTCAGACGCATGTCCAACCACTTCATCAGACCCAACACTGAGGAGTTGCGGCTGAAGGCAATGACAGATTTCTACAGCATTGCCAGATTCCCACGCACCGTGGGGGCCACAGATTGCACACATGTGGCACTCCAGCCCCCCAGTGCCACAGAGCACATATACCGCAATCGGAAGCATTGGCATTCCATCAACGTACAGGTGATAGCCGATGCCCAACGCCTCATATGGCACGTCTGTGCCAAACACCCCGGATCCAGCCATGACAGCTTCATATACAATCAGAGCCCCATCCCAATTGAATTCGAACAGAACATGTATGGGGACAGCTGGCTGGTTGGTGAGTGACATGGGTGGCAGGCATGACTGTCCCCCCCATGATGCTGACATCACAAGGGGCACAAGCATGACTAACATCCTCCTGTCTTTTCCCTTACAGGTGACTCTGCATATGCACTGGGACCCCATCTAATGACTCCTTTCCGGAACCCCCAAACCAGAGGAGAGAGAAGATACAATGAAGCACATATCAAAACTCGTGCAGTGGTGGAGTAAACATTTGGGCTCCTGAAGTCCCGTTTCCGCTGCCTGGATAAGTCTGGGGGGGCCCTATTGTATTCCCCTACCTTTGTGTGTCAGATCATCGGTGCATGTTGCATTCTGCACAACTTTGCCATGAGAAAAGGCCTGCAGATTGACATACGTGATGACCTGACCCCCCAACCAGACAGCCCCCCCCCTGCCAGAGGAGACCCATTCAGCTGATGGAAGAGCAGTCAGGAGGGTCCTCACCGTAGGCATCTTTGGACACTAAACCAAAACATTGATCACACGGACAATGCACGCATGCACACCACTGAGGTCCCTAGATCACACACACCACATGCACATCGCATTGGATTAGCCCAAGTCCAACATGCAGGACTTGGGAGCAGCAACGCCGGTGTCAAGGCCCCAATGATGTCGCTGTCCATTCATACACCATTCACACGTCATTCACACAGCCGTGGGGATAACTTCTCCCCAACGGCCGAGGGTGACACCCCTTACTGGCAGGAGTGCCACCCCCTCACATTCACACACCATTCACACTGTCCCCTGCACTCCTGGCCGTGTGCAGTTAAACTGAAAAAAAAACTCATAACCTGAGCATAAATAAAAGAAAAAAATCATAACCTGAGCATAAATAAAAGAAAAAACTCATAACCTGAGCATAAATAAAACAAAAAACTCATAACCTGAGCCAAAAAAAAAAGCCCTCATCTGGGCTGACGGGGGCTCTTTCTTGTGGGCCCTCTCTGGCTCCTCAGCTGCCTGGAGGGAGTGGGTGGGGCTGCGGGGGGGCATCTGGAGGTGGCTGATCCCCGGGTGGGCCACTCCTGGCAGGTGTTGGCTGCATGCCCTCCAAGGCCACGGCAATCCGGCTCAGATATTGATTGGTCTGGGCCTGCATCCTCAGCTGGCGGGTGATATTATGCCGCTGGTCACGCTGCCTCTGCCTCCCCTGTTCCCGGATGGCAGCAGTGTTGGCATGGACGGCTGCAGTGAGGTGCCGAACATCAGCCTGCACCTCCCCCAGGCTGGTCACCACTGCAGCGCAGTTGCAGCTGACGTCCTGCACAGCGTTCGTCAGCTGGGACACGGAGCCCAGGCTGTCAACTAGCCGGTCAAGATGCCCAGCAATCTCCCCCATCTGCTGGGTCTGCCTGGCCTGGTCCCGGGCCATTTGGTCATGGACCACGTCAGACACCCTCCTGGTCTTCCGGGTCGCCTTCCTGGGGCCAGGAGATGGTTGTTCCCGGGGGGATGGAGTTGGAGTCGCCCTTGAGGGGCTTCCTAGAATGGGGGAGGGGATTACAGAGGGCCCTGCAGAAGGGGAGGACTCCTCCAAAATTAAAAGAAAGTCCTGCTCTGGAAAGGCAGGCTCCTCCTCAACCACCTCATCAGGTGAGGTGTGGGCACTCTCCTCCATCTCATGCTGTTCACCACCCAGGGGGTCGGGCTCAGGATGCCGTTGGGGTGGACTGGCCGCCGACAGATGATGGCCCAGCTCCGTCATCTGTGGATGACACAAAGCAAGCACATGTTGGTGGTCCCACACACTTGGCACATGTACCCTCCCACCCCCACATGCAACACACCAAATAGGGGATAAAAAACACTTACCTGTCCTGGAGCCTTCCTCCACGGAATCATATCCCGGGACCCCCTCCAATTGCTCCCTCTCCAGGCAGCGGGCGACCACCTCCTCCTCCGTGGTCAGGCTGACCGCACATGGGGGTCCACCACCCGTGCCCCTCTCATGCCTCCTAAAGGTGGCCACCTTGCCCCGGACTTTACGCCTCAGATCATTAATTTTCTTGCCGATATCGGCAGCAGTCCGGGTGGAGTAGCCCAAGGCATTGACCCTGCCAGCAATGGACTCCAGGATGCCCTGCTTCCTATCCTGGCTGGTCTTCCGACTTTTCCTGCCGTGGAGAAAGTCATTATACGTCTCCATAGCAGAGATCACTAGGGTGAGCTCCTGGCCATTAAAATTGAGGTTTCTCCTCTCTTTGGGGGGAACGGGAGCAGCCATCATACAGCAAAAGTTACTTCCCTGGGGTGAGGGAAACCGGATATACTTTTGCGCCGGAAAGGCGCATCTACGGGCGCTTTTATACGCGCAACGGAAGACATTGCGCTGGCGTTTCCCATGAAGTGGTGCCGACGGAAGTTGTGAGCATGCGCACAGGGGAGCGAGGGGAGCCCTCCCTCACTGCGCATGCTCCGTGGATGATGCGATGAACGTAAGTCACTGCGCTGGGCTCCGCCCATTATTTACATATGATCACACCCACTTCCACTTGCGTCTGGTTGCGCCAGCGCTTTTTCGTTACTCCGCCGCAAAGTAACGAACATACGCTTGGTGAATACTGGACTTTACTCACTAGTTTGCGTCAGCGTAACGTATATGCGTTGCGCTACGCCGGATAAAATATGCGTGCATCTACCTGAATCTGGCCCATAACCTGCAACATGCAATGCCTTTTGCCTGGCTGCACTTCCGCACACAGCCAACAGTTCCTGATGTGAATTCACTGTGGAGCAAGCACCCGGATTCCACCGTCTTGTGCCCACTGAATCCACCACTTGTAATGTTGGGGGTTATTAACTCTCGTGGTATGTGTTTTTCCAGTGATTCACACCAGTCAGAAACTATGTTTTAAGGGCATGGTAGCCCATTTTTATTAAAAAGGCAAAATCCAATCAAAGGTTTCCCACGCAGGGGGTTCTTCTCCATCAAATGCAAAACAGAAAATACTAGCCCACCTGGCTCTCTGTAGCAGTATTTCTGCATCTCTCACCCAGACCAGCGGACTCCTCAACTTAGACGGCTTCCCTTCAGCGTCTATAGCTCTGCCTCTTGCAGTTACCAATGTTCTGGCTGTCTCCTACAGCCTCTCTGATTTCTAGAGACCTCCTGTCTCTTACTGTGGAGCTGTCTCCAACTGGGAGCCATGAGGTCTTCCCACACACTCATTATAAAGGGCTGTGCTCACCTGAGCACACACCCTGCTGGTCATCCACAAAGTCTGGATACAGGGTTGGAGATCCCGTCCCACCCAAGACACTATGGAATCTCCAAACTATAGAGCCCCATGACAAAATACCAAAACCTGGAGAAAGCTGCAAAAGCAGTCTTCTCCAGTCCACATCTACGCTCTGTAGTCTTGCACCTCTCAAGTGTGCATACCCGTGTCCATTTTACAGTGACAGTAGCTCCTACTGTTACAATAAATATATAAATAAATAAATATATATATGTATGTATATATATATATATATATATATATATATATATATATATATATATATATATATATATAAAAAGTTCCTTATTAGTACAAAATGTGAAATTAGAGCAGGGGTGGCCAATCAGTGGCCTGGGGGCCACACGTGACCCGTGGAGCCCTCTAATGTGGCCCGCGACCTCCCGTTCTGGAATGGCAGGTTGGCAAGCCTGAATCAAAGATTCCCGACCAGTCATACCACAGCATTAGTGTTGTGAATGAAGCTGGTGGTAAAGCTGGTGGTAAAGGAAGAAAACTGTGGCTGTGGAGTAGAGCCCCATAAGCCAATGCTTCCTGTACAGCGCCGGCTTTTGCCACAGGTGGAGTCTATGGCAAAGTTAAGCTAACCTGCAGAATAGACATAGGTGCACTACACTGCACCCGCGGTGTAGGTAAACCGCAGCACTTCTGTGTGAAAGCAGTCTTAGGCCCTTTTCATGCGATTGGCCCTATCCAATCAGACCCTCAATTCAGAGCGGCAGATGTAAACAGACTTTTGTCCATTTAAGCCCGCCTACCTCCAAAAAAATAGAAGGGAATTCGTCCCCTTCCATCTGAGCGGATCAGATCGGAGGGCCTATAGAATAGCCGTGACCTGTCATCCGCCTGCTCCGATCATTGTGACCCACGACTGGTTACCAAGTTGCTTAAGTGGCCCTCGCTCTTCAAAAGGTTGGGCACCCCTGAATTAGAGCATCAATTAAAAACATAGGCCCAGATTCACAGAGCGATTACGCCTGCGCAACTGCTGTTGCGCGTGCGTAAGTCTAAATGTGCGCGTGCGTATAGTTGGACGCGATTCACAAAACAATATACGCCAGAAATCTACGTTTTTTGGTCCGGCGTAATTGAATTAGACCTTCGCTTGCCTTCGCGCAAAACTGCGCTAGACACACCATTGATTTGCTAGTCAAATATGCTAATGAGGGAGTTACGGGGATTCACAAAAAAACGCAGTTGCTGCGCAGGCTACGCGATGTGCGCAACTGCAAAATGTTCTGTCTAAAGTTAGAGGACCTAAAAGCTGGTCTAAATTTTGAAAAAAAGTCTAATTGTCAGATAAAGCAACACTGTTAGTGAGGAGTTCAGCAGTCACACGTGTTGCCCAACAATCTGTATGCCAACATGCCAGGGGCATCGTCACGCATAGCTATACTACTGACTTTAGATGAACAAAGAAGGATGAGGGCACGGAGGATGGCACTAAGGAGGGCACGGGAGATGGTATTTTTTTTTTTTTTTTGGCTTATATCAAATTTACAATTTAATCTAATCTAATACAATATTCTTATCTGATACAAGCCCCTCACTCTTCACTTGATATATCACACACGCATAGACATCTTTGGCATGAGAGATTCTGAGGTGTCTCGCATCTTCAGATTCACCCCTCATGCCATCGTGGAATTACCACAACCTTGCAGGAGGACATCAGCAGCCCAACACATGGCACTACCCATGACACCCATGACAGCTACATATACAATCAGAGCCCCATCCCCACAGATTGCGAACAGAACATGTATGGGGACAGCTGGCTGGTTGGTGAGTGACATGGGAGTCAGGCATGACTATCCCCTCCCGTGATGCACACCTCACAAGTGGCACATGCATGACTAACATCCACCTGTCTTTTCCCTTCAAGGTGACTCTGCATATGAACTGGAACCCCATCTCATGACCCCATCTCATGCCAGCTCACATTATGCATCTTTGCACGTTAAACACACACATTAATCATGGCACAATGAGAATGCATGCATGCACACCACTATGGTCCCTAGCACACACACCCCACATCCTCATCAAATTGGATTGGCACCAGTCCACCATGCAAGACTGGTGAGCAGTAACGCCACGTCAAGGCTCCAATTATGTCACTGTACATTCATACACCATTCACACGGACCTGGGAATCACTTCTCCCTGGTCCTGGGGAACCCTTCTCCACCAAAATTGAGGGTGACACCCCTTTTCCAGCAGGAATGTCACCCCCACATTCAAACATCATTCACAACCCAAAATATGCCAAAAAAGTCAAACAAACAAAAATGCATAGAAACAAAAAATGCATAGGAAAAAAAAAATGCTTAGAAAAAACAAAAAAAAGCAGAGAACAAAAATAAAAAAGCTTTCAAAACAAACAAAAGGGGGAAAAAAAAATTATTGCCCTCTGCCTGAGCCACGCCTGGGGCGCCCCCGGCCACGGCCCCGGACCCTCAGGGGAGACGCATGGGGGAGGGGAAAAGCCGGGGAAGGAGGAGCAGCCCCTGAGATCTGCCCACCTGGCGGCCTGCCCTCCAAGGCCACGGCTATTCTGTCCAGTGCAGCACCAAGTGTTGCCGTGTTGCCCTGGATAGCCTGGGTAAGGGCCCTCACATCCTGCCCAACGCCTGCTGCTGTAGTTTGCAGGTCATTTAGGCAGGTTGTGGAGGCCCGGGAGTGGGAGTCCAGGTTACCCAGGCTATCATTAATGGAGGACAGGCTCTGATCCACCCGCCCCATAGTCTGGCAGAGCTGTCTCAGAAGGCGGGTCTGGGTGGCCAGGTTCCTTCTCAGACAGGCGGGCATGAGATTGGGCGCCCCCCTGGTGCTTGGGGATGACCTCCTGGCTCCAGCTGATGGTTGTGGCCGGGGAGAAGGGGAGGCCCTTGTGAGGGGAGCCATGTTGGGGGAGGAGGGGGGGGGCTGACCCTTAGGGAGGGCAGGCTTCTTGCAGCCAGAGGGGAAGAGTCCGCAGAAACCAAAGGGCCAGTGCCTTCCATGGACTCCTCCTCCTCATGATTCTGCTCCTCCTCATGATCGTCCTCCGCATGATCCTCCCCCTCCTCTTGTTCCTCCTCTGCGGACTCTGGCCTTGTTGGGGGGGCCTCATTAGGCTGCTGTCCTGGGGTTGGAGCGGTCAGTCCAGATGGCCCTGCACCCTCCTGCACAGCTGTGGATGACACAAAACATTCACAGGTTGGAGGATCCACACACTTGCCACATATTCCCTTTCACCCCCTCCCCCACACATGCTACACACCTGAGAGAAATAAAAACCTTACCTGGCACCGCGGGGACCGGACTTGTGTCAAAGCCTGGCAGGCCCTCCACTTCATGCCGGTGAAAGGTCAGGGCCACCACACGCTCCGTCTCTGAAAATCTAACCCGGCATGGTGGGCCCCCTCCTGTGCCCCTGGCATGGGCATTTATTGCGGCCAGTTTTTTTTTCACCTCACGCCGGAGGTCATTTATTTTCTTTTCTATCCCAGAGCGGGTCCGTGTCTCCCCCTCCCCCGATGAATTCACCTGCTCCGTGATCCTATCCAAGATCTCCCTCCTCCTGGCCGGGGTGGTGGTGGCACTCTGCGGGCCGTGGAGAAAACGCCCATAGTCGGTAATGGCCCGGGCAAGAATTCTTTTTTCCCCCACAGTAAAATTGAGCTTTCTTTTTCTCTCAGTCATACTTCCAAACAAACTCACTAGCAGTCACCAAAAATCTGTCACAAATACAAGCACAACCAATCAGACAAGAACACACACAAAGAGAAAAAGAACAGCCAAAAATCACACTAGCACTCAGCAAGAAACACACACAAAAAAATCAGATGGAAAAAAAAAGCAAGAAAACAAACGCTCAGAAATCTATCAATCAAACAAACAGTCTCAAACACTTATCAAAATACACTTTCACAAAACTACCAACAAGCACAAGATCACACAGAACACTAATCTGACAACTACAAAACACACTCTAACGAACAACAGAGCAAAAGCACTTGATTCAATGGGAAGGGACACAAAGGGATGTACTTTTGCAATGGAAGGGCGTTTGTGTGTGTCTATTTATGCTGTCTGCGTAGTTCACAACATTGCCCTAGTCCATTTCCAATTTCAATGATTGCGCCGCTCCCGAGTTGTGAGCATGCGCACAACGGAGCTGACATGGTTTCCTTCACGCGCGCATGCGCGAGTCGGCCGGCCCTTCATTTGCATGGGGTCATGGCTCATTTCAATGTAACACGCCCACGTCCCTCCCAATTTGTATTACTCCTCCTTACGCCTACGGAAAAAACCTTACGTTTGCGCAAGCTCTTGCGTAAAAGCTACGTGAATCGCCGGATTACGCGGCTAGATTGCGCAAGTCTAACGGAAAAGTGGTGCGCTACGCCGGAATGATAATGCGCCGATCTACGTGAATCTGCCCCATAATGTGTGTTATGCATGACCTCCATATATATACATAAGATATCCATTATACACTGGCAGATAACAATTTGTAAAAAAAAAAAATCAAACTTGATGTTATTATCGTTAAGAGAAACTCCAACACCTTTCGATTACATTTTTTTAAATCTTTCCCAGGGGGATGAGGACATCTAGATCAAAAAAAACATATTAGATTGAAACATTTGCATATAGGAATACATGTATATATGCATAACACAATTTCAGCCATTTTCTGACCATGGAGGTCCTACCTTCAATGGAGAGGTTATGTGTAGCCAGAGCTAGCTAAAAACACCAACACAAGGTCGTTTCCAGGTAGCCAACCCATCGGGGAGACAGAGAGGGGCCCGGTCTGACCTATGGGGGACAGCCTATAATTTTTTGAGATCTGTTTCCTTAGGTAGTTTTAAATGGATTGTTCATCAGTAAATTTACAGTTGACTCAACTGTCCACCCAGCTATTTCATTTTCTACGCACTCCTAGCATTTCATAGCATTTTTTTCCTCTTAGCTTAAACTCAGCTGAACTCTATGCACTCCAAATATGCAGGCACTTCAAATATGCATATGTAATTCAAACACTCCTGCATGAGAAAGTCAAAAAGAAGGGCAAGGTGTCTTCCGACAACAAAATCTACAAACATGAATTACTATCTAGTGTGCCTGAGTGGGGCATAGCTCAGTCCCCAAATCTTTGAACTAGCTCATACAACCAAGATGTCCATGGGACTTTAAAAAAAGTATGCAATTATTTTTATACAATATTTCAAAATGAAAGTACAAAAATCCTGCAAATATAACAAATAGTGTACATTGGCTGCACAACAGAGTTTAAATCTTTTACAACAAAAGAGGATATATGTTCATAATAAACACAATTTATCTTCAACCACATCATAAAAATTCAAAAAGCTAGGCAATGAGTATTTGAAGACTCCGACCCAACCATATCTCATCTCTCCAGGAGATATCTAGAATATGGGGGAGGGCACTAAGGTGACACAGCAATATTGCTTACCGTATTTATCTTGCTATAACGTGCCCCAGCATATAGAGCGCCCCCCAACCCTAGAAGGAAAATTCCTGGAAAAAAAAATACTTAGGCCGCGTACACGTACGAGAACCTCGTCGGGCTAAACCCATCATTCTGCCCGACGAGGTTCTTGGCCGGCCGTCGAGTTCGTCGACCAGGCTGTCGAAAAAGGCGTCGAGCCATTAGTCCCGATGGCCCGTCGAGGAAATAGAGAACCTGCTCTCTATTTTGGCTCGACGCCTCGCTCGACAGTTGGCTCGGCGAAAACGTACACACGATCGAGCTTCTCGGCAGAATATGGATCCCAGCGAGCTTCTCGCTGGATTCTTTCGAGAAGCTTGGTTGTGTGTACGGGGCCTTACAGTTTGGATGCCCCTCGTCGGTGTCTTGCCCGCCGTCCATCGGCGTCCTTGCCCAGTCCGGCGTCCTTCTGCGGCCATTGTGATGTCCTCCCCACTCGATCCCCGCTTCCCGCGCTGTGTTTGAACCACTCCGCCGACATATACCGAGCGCAGTACACTCGGGTATAGTCGGGCAGGCTCGGCTCCTCTCACGTACAGGACGCACAGGACTAGACTGCGAGCGGAGCCAAGCCTGCCCGACTATACCCGAGTGTACTGCGCTCGGTATATGTCGGCGCAGTGGTTCAAACACAGCGCGGGAAGTGGGTATCGGCGTATATCGCGCACACACAATTTTGCCCTGATTTTCAGGGCAAAAAAGTGTGCGGTATACGCCGATAAATACGGTAAGTAATATAAGTGTATAATCAGTAATTTTATGCCGCGTACACACGATCATTTTTCGGCATAAAAAAAACAAAGTTTTTAAAAACATCATTTAACATGATCGTGTGTCACATCGTTGTTCGTCTTCTGAAAAACGACAAAAAAAAAAATTCGAGCATGCTGCATTTTTTCACGTTTTAAAAAAAATTGTTTTTCGGGATGTAAAAAATTATCGCATGTGGGCTAAAACAACATTTTAAACCCGTGCATGCTCAGAAGCAAGTTATGAGACGGGAGCGCTCGTTCTGGTAAAACTACCATTCATAATGGAGTAAGCACATTCATCACGCTGTAACAGACAGAAAAGCGCGAATCGTCTTTTACTAACAAGGAATCAGCTAAAGCAGCCCAAAGGCGAATAGAACTTCCCCTTTAGAGTGCCTCGTACGTGTTGTATGTCACCGCGCTTTGTTCATCATTTTTCAAAAACTACGGTGTGTGGGCAACATCGTTTTTAATGATGAAGTTGGAAAAACTTTGGCCCAGATTCACGTACATCTGCGCATTATTGGACCGGTGTAGCGCACCGCCTTTACGTTAGACTTGCGCAATTTTGCCGCGTAATCACCCTCTTCTCGTAGCTTTTGCGCAGGAAATTGCGCATACGTAACGTTTTTCCAGAGGCGTAAGGAGAAGTAATACAAATTGGGAAGGACGTGGGCGTGTTACATTGAAATGAGCCGTGACCCCATGCAAATGAAGGGCCGGCCGGCTCGCGCATGCGCGCTTGAAGGAGACCATGGTCAGCTCCGCTGTGCGCATGCTCACAACTCGGGAGCGGCGCAATCAGTGAAATTGGAAATGGACTAGGGCAACTTTGTGAACTACGCAGACAGCATAAATAGACAGACACAAACGCACTTCCTTTACAAAAGTACATCCCTTTGTATCCCTCCCTCTACAGCAAGGTGCTTTTGTTTGTTTGTGACGTGTCTTTGAGATATTTGAGGACTGTTTTGCAGAGTGATTTTTGTCTTTTATGTGTTTTCTTTGTTGTTATTTTGTTTAAATTATATTTTTTCTGGGCATTTTTTTTTTTTGCTCGTCATTTATTTAATTTTTTTGGTTCTGTTTGTGTATGATTTTGGAATGTGGGGGTGATATTCCTGCGGGAAAAGGGGTGTCACCCTCATTTGTGGTGGAGAAGTGATCCCCAGGTCTGTGTGAATGGTGTATGAATGTACAGTGACATAATTGGAGCCGTGGCGTGGCGTTGCAGCTCACAAGTCCTGCATGGTGGACTGGTGCCAATCCAATGTGATGACGATGTGGTGTGTGTGTGCTAGGGACCACAGTGGTGTGCATGCATGCATTCTCATTGTGCCATGATTAATGTGTGTGTTTAACGTGCAAAGATGCATAATGTGAGCTGGCATGAGATGGGGTCATGAGATGGGGTACCAGTGCATATGCAGAGTCACCTTGAAGGGAAAAGACAGGAGGATGTTAGTCATGCATGTGCCACTTGTGAGGTGTGCATCACGGGAGGGGATAGTCATGCCTGCCACCTATGTCACTCACCAACCAGCCAGCTGTCCCCATACATGTTCTGTTCGAAATCTGTGGGGATGGGGCTCTGATTGTATATGTAGCTGTCATGGGTGGTGCCATGTGTTGGGCTGCTGATGTCCTCCTGCAAGGTTGTGGTAATTCCAGGATGGCATGAGGGGTGAATCTGAAGATGCGAGACACCTCAGAATCACTCATGCCAAAGATGTCTATGCGTGTGTGATATATCAAGTGAAGAGTGAGGGGCTTGTATCAGATAAGAATATTGTATTAGATTAGATTAAATTGTAAATTTTATATAAGCAAATAAAAAAAATAAAAAAAACATCTCCCGTGCCCTCCTTAGTGCCCTCCTCAGTGCCCTCATCCTTCTTTGTTCATCTAAAGTCAGTAGTATAGCTATGTGCGACGATGCCCCTGGCATGTTGGCATACAGATTGTTGAGCAACACGTGTGACTGCTGAGCTCCTCACTATCGGTGTTGCTTTATCTGACAAGTAGACTTTTTTTCTTTTTTTAGACCAGCTTTTATCAGCTCTAATTTTAGACAGGACATTTTGCTGTTGCGCACACTGCGTCGCCTGCGCTGCCCCAACGTTGTTTTGTGGATCCCCGTAAGTCCCTCATTAGCATATTTGACTAGCAAATCAATGGTGTGTCTATCGCACTTTTGCGCGGACGGATGCGCCAGTCTAACGAAATTACGCGCGTATCTCGTTCTGGGGATGCCGCGCAACGAAACGCACGCGCACATTTAGACTTACGCACGCGCATCTCCTGTTGCGCAGGCGTAATCGCTCTGTGAATCTGGGCCTTTGTTTTTTGGACATGCTGAAAAGCAGCGTATTTTATTCATGCATACAAAAACTGTGCATATGACTAGGCTTGGGCCTGCTTCACAACCCTGGAGCACAGGTAAAATTTTCACATTCTACTTACATTCTACTGCAATGCAATTGGCCCGAGGGACATATAGAAAAGTAAATTCAGAGAAACATAAATGAATAAAATAGGCTATAGGGAGGGCAAAGACAAGGTAAGATGTGCACCTTGTCCAGACATAAAAACACAAAGTCAAACGCATAAGGCATCCGAGAGGTATGTGGTCCAGGGATCCCAGATTTTGTCTAAAAATGCAGGTTTGTTGTTCAAGATTGCTGACAGGTGTTCATTAATCATGATCCATGATAACTTGGACTTTAGTAGGTTGAATGGGAACATAGGGAACAGTGGCGGTCTGCTCATTAGGGGCCCAGGGGCGCTGCCTCCCCCATCAATGAGCTTGGCCCCTAATCTGCAGGCAGGGAGCCGGACCGGACACAATCGTTTTTTTTAGAAGCACATGATTAGAGCCTGAGGCTCTAATTATTTTTAAATAAGGGTGGGCAAAGTACTGTGCCCTGAGCCCACCCACTTGTGAGAGGTGTGTGGCAGTGTTGAAGTGGAGGAGTAGAAGAGCGGAGGAGAAGGTCGGGGGAGATGGCGGCAGCCAATTAGTGTGCAATCCCCGGCGGTGACCTGCAGATGCGGAGTTGCCTGCAGCCTGAGCAGGGAGAGGAAAGCTGGCGATTTCTGAAGGGAGCATGCCGTGGCCTGGCTCTTTCCACCTTGCTGCTCTCCTACTGCTTCTGCTGAGAAGGAGGGGAAGCAATTGTGGATGGGTAAGTGCAGACCCGGCGGCGGGGAGCACCAGCCAGCACTGATAGGGGCTTTCCTAGACCTAGCAATGGAAATTCTGGCTGCTACAAATATGAACGTTATGAGCCTCCTCGCGTGTCCCAGTGTCCCCTCCACCAGCGGTGTCTGTAATGGTGATTGAGGTAATGAGGTTCACTTGAGTGAGCAAGTAAAAAAAGTAAAAAATAATTCAATAAGATTCAACCAAATTTTATTTAGCACATGGAATATAAAAACATATTGCCAGTGTACTAACATTTGTATGATTTTGTTAAAAATAAATATAGCGCCTTTAGACTTTGCACACCTTTTGCTTTAATGCATTTGGAATGTATTTAGCTAATTTAAACTGAAATTTCAATTGGACTTTAAACAGTTCTGTTTAAAAAAAAAAAAAAAAACACTGAGCACTTGGACCAAGTGACATTTCATATGCCAAGTTAGATTTTTCCCAGTCATGCTGCTTTCATGAGATGTGCTGTCAGAATGCTGAAGGGCGTGCAGACATATCGTGAGCGTTTCCAGCACTGGACTATTCATTTTTTTCTATCCCATTGTCAGGAAAGTAGGAACAAGTTGTAAATTTCATTAGCACCCTATTGCAAAGTGAGTCTGTAATTTTATACTATAGAGCAGGGGTGCCCAACCTTTTGAAGAGCGAGGGCCACTTAAGCAACTTGGTAATCGGTCGAGGGCCACAATGAGCAGAGCGGGCGAATGACAGGTTACGGCTCCTCTATAGGCCCTCCGATCCGCCCAGATAAAAGGGGACAAAAACCCTTCTGTTTTTCGGATTGGAGGTAGGCAGGCGTAAACAGACATCTGTTGCTCTATAGAGGTAAATTGAGGGTCACATTTGGTCGGGCTGATCGTGTGAAAAGAGCCTAAGACTGCTTTTGCGCTGAAGTGCTGCAGTTTACCCACACCGCGGGTGCAGCGTAGTGCACCTATGTCTGTCCTGCGGGTTAGTTGAACTTTGCCATAGACTCCACCTGTGGCAAAAGCCTATGCTGTAGAGGAGGCATCGGCTTATGGGGCTCTGCTCCGCAGCCGTTTTCTTCCACTACCCCCAGCTTCATTCACAACACTGATACTCTGGTATGGCGGGTCGGCAACCTGCGATCTTGGCTTGCCAACCCACCATTCCAAAGCAGGAGATCGCGGGCCACATCGGAGGGCTCCATGGGCCATATGTGGCCCCCGGGCCACTGGTTGGCCACCCCTGCTATACAGCCAGCAATCTTCTGAACTAGGGAATAGTACTAGTAACCGGAAGCCATGTCACTGTAAGTGAAGCTGTCCGTCGAGGGGTCAGATGTTGTCAGATTCCAATGAAGGTTACTTGCTTTGGATGAGTCAAGCAAAAAAATACTGACAAATTGTATTTTAGGCACAATCCAGTCTTTCAAATAGTCCTACAGATCTTGGGGAATCAATATATTTTTAGGATATGCAGTCTTATCTAATAATAACAGAAATTCTAATGTGTGAGGATCCAAGGCAGTGGAGTAATACATTCAATGCTGTAGACATACTGTACAAGCAAATGTCCAGTTATTTAGGTGAAAATTATATTTTGACTCGTGTGCATCCTTTCCTGAAAGCCAGCTTAAATGTGTGATTATGCTTCAAGGTTGCACCATTGGGACCACAAATGTGGAACAACAGATGAAGGACATCAAGGATCACTTGAGAGAGAAGGGAAGACGAGCTCCAATGTCATCTGGACCACCACAGAAGAGAGCAGCAGGAGACCAGACAGTTTTCCGGGTGTATAAAGGGGTGAAGACATTTGCATTTTGCAAGAAGAACAGTCTTGTGATCACAGGGGGAATGGATCGTATTATCAGATTGTGGAACCTCTACGTGCCTGCGTAAGAACATGCAACTTAATAGGTCATACTTATCTCTTAGGCCTCTTGCAGATGGGAGTAAAAAATTCCACGTTTTCTTTAGATGCATTATTATCTGGTACCTCTCTAACAGTAAAAAAATCCTTTCCACGCTCTAAGTTAAAATGTTTTTTGTTTTAAACTAAAATCATGGCCATGTGTCCTCTTCTGAGACCTTAGGCCTGCCATACTCAGAGCGAATTTCTTTCCTGCAACCACAGGTTGTGTGAAAGAATCTTTCTTGACTCCCCCATCAACACAGACCGTGTTGATGTGGGAATCCCCTCCTGCCGGGCCATTGTCTTTTCCCCATGGGGGGGGGGGGAGTCAGGGGAACCCCCCTCGCCGGGAGAAGACAGTGATTGTTGGTAGCGACTATAGCAGCCACTAGTGGTAATCGCAAGAAAATTTGGCAGGCTGGTTGTACCCAAGCTGATTAATCAATCAGCTTGGTACATTCAGTCTGTCTTTTAATGGTTTGAATCTGGGCCGGTTCCTGCTGAACTGGCCAAGATTCGAACCGTATATGGCCGCCCTTAGAGTAGAGTAAACAGTTCATCACAGTTACTGAAGTCATTTTTGATATATATTTGTACATTGTAATGATATCCCTTCTTAAGTGCCTCTTCTCCTGAGTGAATCACTATAATCTACAGTATTCTTGGATGTGTACAGAGAAGCACCTGCTACAAAAGTAGCTCTCACTTAAAGTGGAATTCCACCCAAAAGTGAAACTTCTGCTCATCGGATTCCCCCCCCCCCCTTCGCTGCCACAATTGGCACCTTTTGGAAGGGAAGGGGGGACAGAATACCTGTCTCCATGACCGTGCCTACGGGACCCGCGGACTGGATGTCCGCTGGTGTCCTGCGATCGGGTCAGGGAACGGCAGAACAGGGGGATGCCTTTGTAAACAAGGCATCTCCCTGTTCTGCCTAGTGACAGGACACTGATCTTCTGCTCCCTCTCATCGGGAGCAGTGATCAGTGTCATGTCACAGTAAGCCCACACAGCACACACAGTTAGAATCACTCCCTAGGACACACTTAACCCCTTCCCTGCTCCCTACTGGTTAACCCCTTCACTGCCAGTGTTATTTGCACAGTAATCAGTGCATTTTTATAGCACTGATCGCTGTATTCATGACAATGGTCCCAAAACAGATTCAAAAGTGTCTGATGTGTCCGTAGTAAAAAAAAATAATAATAATAAAAATGCCATAAAACTACCCCCTATATTGCAGACGCTTTAACTTTTGCGCAAACCAATCAATATACGTTTATATATACATTTTTTCATAAATTTTTTGAGAATATTTAGTATAGCAAAAAGTAAAAAAATATAGTTGTTTTTTTTTCAAAATTGTCGCAAAATTGACGCAAAAAATTAAAACCGCAGAGGTGATCAAATACCACCAAAAGAAAGCTCTATTTGTAAAAAAAAGTATGTCAATTTTGTTTGGGAGTCACGTCTCACGACCGCGCAATTGTCAGTTAAAGCAACGCAGTGCCGAATCGCAATAAGTGGCCCGGTCATTTTGCAGCCAAATCCTCCGGGGCTGAAGTGGTTTATGTTTTTGGAGGCGGGAACACTGCTATAAAGGGCTTTTTAAAACATTTATTAGTTAAGATAATCAGTTACACCCAGGGCATTTTGGGGGGGAAAGGCCTCTGAGTAGTCCATGTTTATAAGATCACAACAGAATGCAAAAAGGGACCTTGATGAAGACTTGCGTCTCTGATTGCCAAGTCTGTGACCTACAAGCACCCCCAGATCTTTTTCCCATCATTGATTCTGCAAGGAGAGCCCCCCAATGTGTAATTTACATATGTTCTTTTGGTACCCAAGTGCATATATTAAGAGCAGGTTCACACAGGCGCGACTCATCAGGCGACTTAGCCGCTTGACAAGTCGCGCTCTGTTCTGTGAAATGGAACCGTTCTAATAGGAACAACTCAAGTCGCGCCGACTTAGAAAAATGTTCCTGTACTATTTTGGGACGACTTCAGGGCAACTTTCATTGACTTCAATACAGAAGTGATTTTGCAAGGCGCCTCTGGAGTCGTGGGCAGATCGCCTTGCCGAGTCGCTCGGCAAGTCGTGCTGCCCCAGTGTGAACCGGCTCTTACAGTTCTCAATATATGACTGTTGTTACTAATTGTAAATTGTAATTGTAAATTAAAGCGGATCTCCGCCGGACAAAAAAAAATATTAAAAACCAGCAGCTACAAATACTGCAGCTGCTGACTTTTAATATTAGGGCACTTACTTGTCCTGGGGTCCAGCGACGTCGGCAGCAGAGGACGAGCGATCGCTCGTCACTCTGCTGCCCCCACCGCCATCCTCGGTGAGGGGATCAGGAAGTGAAGCGCACCGGCTTCACTGCCCGATTCCCTACGGCGTATGCGCAAGTCACACAACGCCGTCCTCACTGGTCCCCCTTGTGTTCTGGGAGCCGAGTGTTTCCCAGAACACAGCTGGCGGGGGCCCGAAGTGACGTACTCCCCACAGAGTCCCCGCAGAGAAGACTCCCGGAAGTGGGTGCAAATACCTGTCTTTGACAGGTATCTGCACCCCCCTCCCCCTGAAAGGTGTAAAATGTGACACCGGATGGGGGGGGGGGGGGTGGAGCTCTGCTTTAACAGACAATATACATTTTTCTTCTGTTTATTAGGACAAATAACATTATTTTATGTATGACAACCAGTAGCAAGCCTCTTCTGGTGTCACATTAGACACAGCTACTGTGAGGCCGTGTACACACGGCAGAGAACCTCGATGGGCAGAACACATCGTTCCGCCCGTCGAGGTTCTCTGCCGGCCTTCGAAATCGGCGACCCGCCCGTTGGGAATGGCAACCAGCCATTCATCCAGGCGGGCCGTCGAGCAAATAGAGAGCGTGCTCTCTATTTCTGCTCGACGGCTTCCCGACGGGAAGCTCGCCGAGAGCGTACACACGGCCGAGGTCCTCGCTGGAATGCAGCTTCCAGCGAGGTTCTCGCTGGTTTCCAGCGAGAACCTCGGTCGTGTGTACGCCGCCTAAGAGTCACTAAGCAGCTGAGCAAATCCCATTAATTTAGGACAAGAAAATTATGCCACAATATATTTATATATGGCTTTATTGTCTCGTTCAATTTTTTTCATTATTATTAGGGTTTCAGTCATAGGCGTGCGCACAGGGTGTGCCAGGAGTGCCCAGGCACACCCTATTCACCCTGTGCAGCACACATTCCCCCTACTGCCCTGGCTCCCATCTTTCCCTCCGCAGAGCTGCCGGCTTCCCTCCTCTCCTATCTGCTGTTGCTCCTGGGATGTTTTAGGAGTGGGGAAGGGGCCAGTAAATATGTCCCTTCCCTTTCTAAATGAACATTGTGAGTGATCAGTAGTTTGTTTGTGTATGGGCTTTGGGGTGCACACCCTAATGCAATAGGCTGCGCACACCTATGGTTTCAGTACAAATACAAAAGAGAAAGGTAGGCATTAAAGGGGTTGTAAAGGTTCTTGTTTTTTTCACCTTAATGCATCCTATAAAAAACACCTGGCAATGACGGCCCCCCAGTTTACTTACCTGAGCCTGTTCACCTGCTGTGCGCGTCCCCCGGCATCCTCTTCTCCATAGACACAGTCTGTCGTGTATGAAAGGGTGCGCGCCCGCAAGCTAACCCCCTCAGGATAGAGCTTCACAGAGAGGGGGTTAGCCGTAAGAGCCGCCGAGGGACCCGAGAACAGCAAGATCGGGGCCACTCTGTGCAAAACGAACTGCAGAGTGGAGGTAAGTATAACCCATACAATCACTTTAAGGCAGAACAGTAAACAATTAATATAATGAGACAAAATTTTAATAGAAAAAAGACACATACATGATAAAAAAGGGAACATGACAATTAAAAATCATACATATGAAATGCATATAATATGATAATGATAATATGATAATAGCCCTAATATGATAAGATACACTCATATGTATGATTTTTAATTGTCATGTTCCCTTTTTTATCATGTATGTGTCTTTTTACTATTAAAATTATGTCTAATTATCTCCATTGTTTACTGTTTTGTTAAAGTCCGAATTGGGTCCACCTTTGGGTTCCATTTTTCCCGCCTTCTTTATCATTATTATCCACGGATGAGACAATTGTGAGTGCTGTTTTCTTAATATTCCAAATCACTTTAAGGCCTCAAGACATATTCTCACATTACAAAAATAGTACGCGGTGCATCATAAGTATAAGTCAGATTAATTAACAGATAACAAACTATTATTATACAAGTCAAGAGGAGAAAGAAGAAAGAACTCCCAGCAATAAGGTCTTAGAAACGAGTGCAGCAATGCATGTATAATGCCGCGTACACACAACCGTTTTTCGGGTTGTAATTTTTTTTTTTTTTTATGTCATTAAAAACGATTGTGTGGGCTTCAGAACATTTTTCACGATCTGAAAAATGGACAATTTTTTTTTTTTAAATACTCTATTTTTTCACAACGTTTTTAACGTTGTCGTTTTTAAGGTTGTAAAAAATGATCGTGTGTGCGCTTTAACGACGTGAAAAAAAAGGGGAGGCTCAGAAGCAAGTTATGAGACGTTTTGGTAAAACTACCGTTCGTAATATAGTAAGCACATTCATCACGCTGTAACAGACAGAAAAGCGCGAATCGTCTTTTACCAACACGAAATCAGCTAAAGCAGCCCAAAGGGTGGCGCCATCCGAATGGAACTTCCCCTTTATAGTGCCGTTGTACGTGTTGTACGTCAACGTGCTTTGCTAGAGCATTTTTTTTTCCACAATCGTGGGTAGCCAAGGCCATTTTAATGATCAAGTTAAAAAAAAAAGTCATTTTTTTAGAACCCGTGTGTACGCGGCATAACACATCTAAAGCTTGATGAACCATATGATTTGAGAAGTTAGGAATAAGCATACATTTTATAAAACAGGGAAAGCGGCTTTCCATGGGAACACCTGTTAAAGAGAAGGGGTCTGGAGCGCTGACGGGGGACCCCAGAAGAAGAGGATTGGGGCTGCTTTGTGCAAAACAATGGCACAGATTAGATACGTATAGGCATGTTATAAAAACAAAAAAAAAATCAAAGGTTTACGACCACTTTAAGGCGTATACCTGAGAACAAAGTGAGTAGCAATTTAGCTCTAGGGGGAGAGGGTTGTGCAAGATGTTGACATAGTATACATCTTATGACGTCAGTAGGATAGTTAGAGGCACATTAAGTAGCTATTAGGATTGTAAAGACAAGAATAATAGAGTTGGACTTTCCTCTTACATCACAAATTCCTGTTATTTTCTAAATATGTGATAAACATTTTATCATTACATTAGGTAATATCTTAGTTATTCACTTTGCTACAATGTAAAGTAGTGAGTGTACAGCTTGTATAACAGTGTACATTTTCTGTCCCCTTAAAATAACTCAACACACAGCCCTTAACCACTTGTCATCTGCCCACCGTCAAATGACGGCGGGCAGACGACTCCATTGTTCTGACATCACGTCATATGACGTGATGTCCCTTTAAAGCCGCGGGCGGGCGCGCGCGCGTCGCCGGCGGCGCGCGCGCGCGCACCCGCCGCTCCGCGGGGATCCCGTGCGACTGCCCGGCGGCAACGATCGCCGCCGGGCACACGCGATTGCTCAGAAACTGAGCTGGGACGTGCAGCTCTGTGTGTAAACACAGAGCTGCACGTCCCTGTCAGGGAGAGAGGAGAGCGGTTGTGTCCCTTGTACATAGGGACACAATCGGTCACCTCCCCCAGTCACCCCCCCCTCCCCCTACAGTTAGAACACTCATAGGACATACATTTAACCCCTTCCCCGCCCCCTAGTGGTTAACCCCTTCACTGCCAGTCACATTTATACAGTAATCAATGCATATTTATAGCATTTTTCACTGTATAAATGTAAATGGTCCCAAAAATGTCAGAAAAGTGTCCGAAATGTCCGCCATAACGTCGCAGTCCCAATAAAAAAAATCGCAGATCGCCGCCATTAATAGTAAAAAAAAAAAAAAAAAAAAGTTCCATACACTATCCCCTATTTTGTAAACGCTATTAATTTTGCGCAAACCAATCGATAAACGCTTATTGCATTTTTTTTTTACCAAAAATATGTAGAAGAATACGTATCGGCCTAAACTGAGGGAAAAAATATTTTTTTTATATATTTTTTGGGGTTATTTATTATAGCAAAAAGGAAAAAATATTGCATTTTTTTAAAAATTGACGCTCTATTTTTGTTTATAGCGCAAAAAATAAAAACCGCAGAGGTGATCAAATACCACCAAAAGAAAGCTCTATTTGTGGGAAAAAAAGGACGCCAATTTTGTTTGGGAGCTACGTCGTACGACCGCGCAATTGTCAGTTAAAGCGACGCAGTGCCGGAAGCTTATATTTTGTCTGGGCAGGAAGGGGGTGTAGGTGCACAGTAGGTAAGTGGTTAATGTCTAAACCGCTGGCAACAAAAGTGAGTACACCCTAAGTGAAAATGTCCAAATTGGGCCCAATTAGCCATTTTCCCTCCAACGTCATGTCACTTGTTAGTGTTACAAGGTCTCATGTGTGAATGGGGAGCAGGTGTGTTAAGTTTGGTGTTATCGCTCTCACTCTCTCATACTGGTCACTGGTAGTTCAACATGGCACCACATGGCAAAGAACTTTCTGAGGAATTGAAAAAAAGAATTGTTTCTCTACATAAAGATGACCTAGGCTATAAGAAGACTGTCAAAACCCTGAAACTGAGCTGCAGCACGGTGGCCAAGACCAACAGTACTATGACCTTATCAGTGAATGGCTGTACAGGGAGGTATGTCAGCACAGGTCTGTTCATAGGAGGAGGAAGGGTAGGCTGTGCTCCCAGCATAACTAGAAAACTGACCATGCTGGAATAAATACGTTCTCATGCCTAGCGTGATCAGTTTGAAACAGGAGATCATTAGGACTGATAGGAACACCAAGTATTTTACACAAAGGAAGTATTACAGAGAGAACGGGATACTTTTTAACACATGTATATGGTACAACAGACACATATCAGGAAGATAAAATGTTTAGGTAACTTATTATTTAGGATAATATGACTGTCAGGACCCAAGTTTGAACCCGGTAAGTCTGGCAATGTCTCTTCTTGCTGAGTCATCTGAGATGCTGGACAGCACTCTGTCTGATCCATTATACAATCCTGCTTTGTGCTTTGTTTTTGCTGAACCTTGAACTCATTGCTCCTCCCATGAACTTCTTGTTTAAGCTATGTCTTTTAACATCCTGTTTGCCAAATTATTGTGCTCTCTCTAGCCGATTTCTTGCACCTTTGCTTACCTGCAGTTGTCCTTATCACTACTATCACTCTTTACCAACCTTGGCTTATGCTTGATCCCAACCTGCTATCACTTGGTACTAACATGCCACAAAACCCATCTCCACCATCAGGAGCTCTGGTGCACATCGGTTAGTGCTTAGACCCCTCGCTTAGGGTGAGCCTGTGTCTTCTGCTAGGGTGACCTGTTGCCTCACTTATCCAGTTGGTCAGTGAAAGCCTCTCTACTGCGGTAGCTACTGGTCTCTGAGCCTGACCCCTAAACGTGACACTATCCTAATATTTAAATGATATAAACCTATATTTTGCATTGCTCTTTGGTAAAAAAATAAATAAAAAAAAACTGTTGTAGGTATTAAGTGCAGGCACCTGCAGCACCATCCAAAACATTCCTGTTGCAACCAAATTTTGGGTTAATCTGACACACAAAGCCCCAGTACTTTCGGATAGTGCCTAATGCTGTCTGATCCTTTCTGCCATCTACACATTTCTATTGGCCAGTGAGACTACCCATTATAATAAAGTTGGGGGGCTAGAAGTAAAGGCACACTCCATACGACCTGGAAGTGCTGGAGATTCTCCGGAACAGACTGGCATTTGGCTATAACAATAAGACATTGGAGCAGGGGCGGACTGACAACTCATGGGGCCCCCGGGCAATAGGAGATTATGGGCCCCCCGGGCAATAGGAGATTATGGGACCCCCGGGCAATAGGAGATTATGGGGCCCCCGGGCAATAGGAGATTATGGGGCCCCCGGGCAATAGGAGATTATGGGGCCCCCATGCAATAGGAGATTATGGGGCCCCCAGGCAATAGGATATTATGGGGCCCCCAGGCAATAGATTATGGGACCACACAGTATACATATATATACACACACACACACAATACACATACACACACTGAAAAGGTACTGGAGAGGCGGCAGGTTTGTAGCGGACAAATTTCAAAGCATGCTTTGAAATTTGTCCGATGGACAAACCTGTCTGCTCGCCCGTACACACGATCGGATTTGTCTGCTGAAACGGTCCGTCGGACCGGTTTCAGCAGATAAATTCGATCGTGTGTACACAAAATTAAAACTGGAAAAGAAGGTTCCCCTGTAAAAAGGAGATCTTAAGGCGCGTACACACAATCTGATTTTTTGACAACAAACTTTTGACGGACCTGTTTTGGCAGACAATCCGACCGTGTGTACGCTCCATCGGACAAACGTTTTCGTTTTTTCATCGGACAAATGTTCACTGTTAGAATGGAAAATCTTTCCGCCAATAAATGTCCTACATCGGCTAATCCGATCGTGTGTACACAAGTCCATCGGACTAAAGTCCAAAGTACAAACACGCATGCTCAGAACCAATGCTAAAGATCAGACAACAATAGCAGAAGTTGCCCAAAGGGTGGCGGTAAAGAGCAAAAAAAAACACGTAGTACGTCTATTATGTCACTGCGTTCGTGTTTGTTGCATACCAAGTTTACGGCCAACGCCCTTTATAGCAAAATCCACGGAAAAGTCAGTTGGAAGTCCAATCGTGTGTTTGAGGCTTTATAATGACTTGTCCTGCCATTGCACCATCAATCTTTACCTTTTTTCAAGCGCTGTGGTGCCCAGTAATCCTCTTTATTGGACAGACTTCTGGGTGTCATTGATTCCTGATCCCCGCAGAGCACTCTGGTTTCTTCTGCTGGCCCTTATATGAATGTAATGCATTGATATAGGGGCCTGTGTAAGGAACCATAGTGCTGTAATATATTATAATTGTATTCTTGGGCTACAATACACTTTAAAGGCCTCAGTAGGAAAGCGATATTGATATTTTAACCCCTTTTGATTTTTGTTTACATATATATTTGAATGTAAATTTTGCATGTTTCGACTATGTTTTCTTACTCATGTATACATTATATTTGCTTATGAGTTTAAAATTTGTAATGAATCTATTACTCATTTCTTTAAATCCAGACGAGCTACAGGTATGCTTCGAGGTCATACAGCACCCATATTCTTTGTGGAGGTCTCTTCAGAAGATAACAAGATATTCTCTATTGCCACAGATTGTACAATAAAGGTAAGCTGATCTCACTTTGCTTTGGCATACACTGACGTTCTATGGCTGGAGCTCTTCCTGTATTAATTCAGGCCATCCACTCACTGCTTTTAACACATGAGCATGACTGTATTGCAAGGATTTTAATGGCACACTTTTCTCCTGAGATGGTTTGCACTTTACTCAGTAGAATAGTCAGGTGCAAGAATACACTAAAGCCTCGTACACACGATCGGATTTTCTGTGGACAAAGCGTAGGACTTTTGAAGGGCGTTGGCCAGGTACGTGTATTGCATACAAATGGCAAAGAATTGTCAGCCAACAAACATGAAAATTACATGTTTTTTCAGCTCTTTAGCGCCATCCTTTGGGCAACTTCTGCTAATGTTGTGTTATAGTGAGCGTTGCTTCTGAGCATGCATGTTTGTACTATGGAGTTTTGTCCGAAGGACTTGTGTACACACGATCGGGTAATCCGACATCACACATTTTTTGGCCACCAATTTTAAAGCACGCTATTCCACATTTGTCTGCGGAAAATCTGACAACAATTGTCTGATGGAGCGTACAAACAGTCAGATTTTCCGATAACAGCTTGCCATCACACAATTCCCATTGCATAATCCGATCATGTGTACAAGGCTTTAGCCCCCGTTTACATTGGCATGATTTGACATGCGATTTAACAGGTCAAATTGCATGTCAAATCAGAGCCTATTGCTGGCAATAGGAGCGTCCCAATTGGTTGCAAAAACAAAAGAACAGATTCTTCTGGACAGCCAGCCGCACTCCGAATAAAAATTGCCTTTACTGTAAAATCCAAAAGTAGAAAAACAGCACAACATGTCACAGCACACCGGCAGAACTGACGCGTTTCACACTGTATTTAGTGTAATCATAGGAGCGTCCCTATCGGTGTGATGTCGACTGCGGTGCTGCACCAATTTCCAAAATTAGTTCTTGCACTACTTTTTTAGGGGGCAATTTCAATAGACATATGTGCATGAACCCGCACAGATATCTTTCAAGTCACCCCCCAAAGTCGTACTGAAATGCGGCTTTGAAATCGCACAATTTTAAAGCCGTGTTCAGTGTGAGCGAAGGCTTAAAGTGGAAGTAAACCCATCAATTTAACAGTTTCAAAAAACAGTTACATTCCCGACATGTCCTGGGAATGTAATTGTCACATTAGTTGTGCTCTCAATCAAACTAACAAACCACCCAATAGCTGGTGTCATAACCGATCACACGTGCAGCATCATGGCAGTTGCAGATTAAAAAGAGGCCAAGATGGCAGCTTCCTTGGCTGAAAAGGATAGGAGGTTTTACTTCCATTTTAAGGGGGGCCTTGTTTCTGTTTGGACTGTGCTAATGCAAGTGAGATTCCGGCAGTGTCAAATTCAAGCTGTGGTTGGTCCTGTTGGCCCCCCTCCATTTGACAAAAATCAGTTATGGTTGGAAGATTTTTTGGTCAAACAATGCCTACATCTAGTTAGATGGAGGCACTGTCCAGGCACTTAGGCTGCATTCACATCTGAGCGTTTTGTCGCCTGAAGCGCGACGCTCAAAGGCGCTAGAGGGGAAAAATAACATTATTCTCTATGGAGATGGTTCACATCTCCAACGCAAAACGTCGAACGCCTGAATTTCAAACAAGTCCCGGACCCTTCTTTGTCGCACGGATCGGGCGGCTTGGGCGTTTTACACTGATGCCAATGACCTGTACAAAACCGTGGGGAAAAACGCTGCGTTTTGTCGCTGCAAATCGCCGGGAAAAACACCGCAATTTGTCGTGGCAAATCACTGTAAAAAACGCCGCAAATCTCCTACGCTTAGGTGTGAATGCAGCCTTAGCAGCTGCTGGAGCAGCGGCCACTGAATACAATAATTGCGCCCGGTCGTCGTATTTTACGTTGTTTGCGTAAGCGTAAATTTACTCCTGCTATATGAGGGGTAACTTTGCGTAGGTGATGTGTACCCAATGTTAAGTATAGACGTCGGGACAGTGTCGTATTTTACGTTGTTTACGTCGTTTGCGTAAGTCGTTCGCGAATAGGGATTTTCGTAAGTTACGTTCATGTTGAAAGCATTGATTATTTGCGACGTGATTTTGCACATGCGCGCTGGGAAACCTCCACGGACGGCGAATGCGCCGTTCAAAATTAACGTCAAAAACGTGGGGTCACAACACATTTACATAAAACACGCCCACCTCTTCCACATTTGAATTACCCGGGCTTACGCCGGGCCATTTACGATACGCCGCCGTAACTTAGGACGCAAGTGCTTTGAGAATACGGCACTTGCGTCCAAACTTGTGGCGGCGATTGGTACGGGAGCTGCGGTGGCTCAACGCGATTGGTACTACGCTGACAAGCCGTTCACCTCTGCTGCCAAGTGTTCGGATCCCGGTCTCGGCTGCATGTGAATTGAGTTTGGTGGTCTCAGCCCGCCTCCCAGTGGTGTGCGAGGTAAGCCTGCGCTTAGTACGCCCACCCCCTCCCACAAAAAAAACATCACACTTAACATGCACGCAGTTTGGCCACGCGCGCGGTCTCTAAAAAAAAGAGAGGCGAAGGACTAACAGGGCTGGCTGAGCGGACTAGATCTCACTCCCTCATAGGGGAGTCCCTCTGCCCCGTTGGGCTTCAAAGCGGAGCAGGTAGGGCGGGCTGTGTGGGAGGACCCCCTCACACCTGCCATTGCCACCTGGGGGCATGGAGAAAGATGGCAGATTGCCTCTGGGGGAGGGTCTGCCTACTCCCAACTCCTGCAGTCCGGCTCCTCTCTCGAGTACATGCACAAAAAAATAAAACTTGCGGTGGCATAAATACGATACGCTACGCCCCGCTGGCATTTACGCTGGGCTACGAGAATCTAGCCCTTTATGTTTATGGGCTCGGCATGTTGTATAGTTTTAATACGTGTGGAAAAATTAAAGCTAGTGAATTGCAGTTCTCCATGGCATAACGTAGCTGGTAATGACAGAGGCAAATAAAAACACAGCATGGCTCCCACTAACCCCAGTCATTCAAAGAATACCTTTTGCTCAGCTAGTCTCTGCATAGAGCTTATAATGTTCTTGTGCTTGATTGTTACTAGTGAAAATGTAGTAAAATGACGTAAAATACGACACTGTCCCGACGTCTATACTTAACCCGCTCAGCCAGCCCTGTTAGTCCTTAGACCGCGCGCGTGGCCAAACTGCGTGCATGCTAAGTGTGATGGTTTTTTTGTGGGAGGGGGTGGGCGTACTAAGCGCAGGCTTACCTCGCATAGCACACCCACTGGGAGGCGGGCTGAGACCACCAAACTCAATTCACATGCAGCCGAGACCGGGATCCGAACCCTTGGCTGCAGAGGTGAACAGCTTGTCAGCATAGTGCCAATCGCGTTGAGCCACCGCAGCTCCCGTACCAATCGCCGCCACAAGTTTGGACGCAAGTGCCGTATTCTCAAAGCACTTGCGTCCTAAGTTACGGCGGCGTATCGTAAATGGCCTGGTGTAAGCCCAGGTAATTCAAATGTGGAAGAAGTGGGCGTGTTTTATGTAAATGTGTTGTGACCCCACGTTTTTGACGTTAATTTTGAACGGCGCATTCGCCGTCCGTGGAGGTTTCCCAGCGCGCATGTGCAAAATCACGTCGCAAATAATCAATGCTTTCAACATGAACGTAACTTACAAAAATCCCTATTCGTGAACGACTTACGCAAACGACGTAAACAACGTAAAATACGACACTGTCCCGACGTCTATACTTAACATTGGGTACACATCACCTACGCAAAGTTACCCCTCATATAGCAGGGGTAAATTTACGCTTACGCGACGACCGGGCGCAATTACGTTCGGGAATTGGCGTATCTAGCTCATTTGCATATTCAATGTGGCTAATCGACGGAAGCGCCACCTAGCGGCCAGCGTTTAATTGCACACAATTATACGCCGGCGTAGACAAGTTACGTCGGCGGAAGAAGCCTTTTTTTTTTCTGCCTTTTTTTTCTGCCTTTGAGAATCGTCGGAAACATACGCCGGCGCAGATTTGAAATTACGGTGGCGTATCTGGAGATACGCCACCGTAACAGCTTTGAGAATCTGGCCCAAAGTGTTTATCATTGAAATGGTCTTATTTCTTAAATTTCCATTAAGGAATGCATATCATTGATATCTATTTATGTGTTACTGCTTGGGACACATCATTGTTATGTTATATTTTATTTTGTGAGAAAATGAATAAGCATAATAATCTGTTTATAAATTAGAAAAGTTAAGCAAAAAAAAAAAATGGTCAGCATTGAAATGTTCCATGCTCCCTCTAGTGGCTGTTTTTAACAGTACAGTTTCCAACCAAACTCATTGAGGGATAAACTAAAGTGATTGTAAAGGCCTCGTACACCCACAGAACTTGTCGTAAATGAAACATTGTTTTCCTCAACGAGTTCCTCGTCAGGCTTATCGAGAATCTTGACAAGCTTTCTTTGCGTACACGCAGTCAAGACAAAATCTTGTTGTTCTGAAACGCGGTGGCGTACAACACGTAAGACGGCACTATAAAGGGGAAGTTTGATTCCACTGGCGCCACCCTTCTGAGCATGTGCAGGTTTCTAAGCATATACACGAACGTGTTTCTCGTTGAAAACCAGCCCGACGAGGAACACGATGAGGAAATTGAGACTCCCGACAAGGAAAAAGAGAACTTGTTCTCTATTTTTCTCATCGAGTTCCACGACAGTTTTCTCGATGAAAAACATACACACGACCGTTTTCCTCGGCAAAAAAGCTCTGCCACCAAGTTTCTTGATGGATTCTGTCGAGGAAAACGGTTGTGTGTACAAGGCCAAAGATCACCTTGTAAAAACCCATTCAGTTTAAAATAGAAATGCAAAGCAAATTATTTGTGTATAGATATAAAAACAAAACAAAAAAAACAGTATAAATACCCTTTTCCCTTTTTTTTACAAGTGAATTGACAGCGAACGGCTGTGCAGTGGTGGTGTGCCAGGACAGGTCTGATCATTGGAGGAGAGCATATGGAGTTCCCTGCATAGCTAGAGAACTGATCACGTTGTGCTCTCCTACTTAGCGTGGTCAGTTTTTAATAGGAAAGCAGAGGGACTGGCAGGGATTTCACACAAAGGAAGCAATAGAAAGAGAACAGAAGACTTTCTCATACAAGTACATGGTACAGCAGGTAATAAAGTAGGGATGACAACACTGTTTTGGAGTTTGTTGTCTTAGGGACAGTGCTGACAGCTCACTACAGGAAATTAGAAGCTGAATGCATTCCTGACAGGATAATCAGATATTTTCCGTACTTGCAGTATTTTTAGAGACATAACATTGGGAAATGTGAAGGCATTGGATAGTTGTGTAGGACATGATTCTTAGGCCTCGTACACACGATCAAATCTGTCTGCTGGAAACAGTCTGCTAGACTGTCCCAGCAGACAGATTCGATCGTGTGTACGGCCGAGCCGACGGATTTGGCCACCCGACAGATTTCAAAGCATGCTTTGAAATCTATCGGGTGGAAATTCGTCCGCCCGACATGTCTGCTGGTTAGTACACTTACCAGCAGACATGTCGTCCCGCACCGCCGCCGAATGGATTCGGCGCATGCGCGGAAGTGTTTTACTTTCTGGTGCGGTGACGTGGCAGCGTCAACGTCACCGCCACGTCACCGACACGTCAGCGACACGTCAGCGCGCCGTCTGCTGGCAGGGATTTTGGTTTGCTCGTGTGTACATGCGAGCAAACCAAAATCCTATCAGACAGATTTGTTCAAATCGGTCGGTCCGACCGATTTGAACAAATAGATTGCCTCGTGTGTACGAGGCCTTAGACTTTGCCCACACAAAGTAGATTGACAAATGTGTATTTTTCAGTAATTCATATACTGTACATACAGTTTATTATGCTATCAGGCTAACTGGTCTTTTCTAAGATCCTCACATAATGCTTACCTGTGAGCAGTTATTCATTGTAATGTATTTAATAACAGTCCTTTGTTTCAGATATGGGACATGCAAAGCCAGACCTGTTTGTTTACTGCCTGCTCAAAATCAACCGGAATCAGAGGGGAACTTACTGCTGGCCTCTATATCCCAGATATTAAAGCACTTTGTGTTACCACTGACTCCATCGCCCTTCTGCAGGTCAAGCTAAAGTAAGGAAATATCTAAAAATTCCTTGCAATAAACTAAAGCAGGCCATACACAGTCGAATTTCGAACAATTTTATTTTTTCAAAATCAGAAAGTTAATATTTTTTGTCATCTGATGATGCCACCATTGATTTTCGAAATTCGGCAGACCAAGCCTTCATGTTGCTACAGAAAATATTTTTTGTGGCCGGGGATCTTATTTTCTCTAGGGGAATTTTCTTTTCTTGCACATGCGCATTTTCGTTCTATTACATTTCTCGCACAATTCCCTCACCATTGATTAGAAAATCGTTTGTTTTTAAAAAAAAATTGTGTTCGATTCCTCAAATTTAATTGCCGCATGAAAATCGGCTGTTGCTGCAGCCCACTAATGGTGCGAAATTCGTACGATAATTCTTAGATACCATTTTCGAAAGAAAATTCTTTTGAAATTCGAACCATGTATGGCCGGCATTAAAAGCCTAATTTCCAATATAATGTAAGATGTACATTATGTTAAGAGTGAACACTGGGCGACCATAGCACTTTTTATATCTCCTGAGAATTCCTCAGGTATAATCGTCTTGATAAAGTTGTAGATTGTGCCCCAGCTCACCAGAGAATCTCAGTTTTTCTGCTATATTTTCATCATGTACCTGGTAATGCACCAAACAGTCCTGTTTTATTCCCAACATCTGTAATAGTTTGAGAATATAGCAAGGTGTTAGGGATTATGTAATGCCTGTGCTTATGCAGCAGTTACATCATCAGTGCCAATGCAGAGGACAACCATAGGCTTTGAGTTAGAGGTGAAGGAGATGGTGCCTGGACCTGGCCTGGACTAGACCTGGCATCATTGCCACAATATGTAAGTATGCGGTGCTGTGCCTTAAAGTGGTTTCAAACCCCACTCATGAAATTTGAGCTAAGCACATATATCTGTAATGTTTACTTATCTATTTCCAGAGCTCTAAGTGTCGTTTCCGACACATGAGCTAACATGAGCGCAAAATTGTGTCGGAGAAGGAGCTTAGAAGAAGATTAGCAGAGAGCTTGTCTATTCAGAATACAGCTCTGCATGTTCCTTCGTTCCTCTGCCCGTGTGTGTGTGTGTGTGTGTGTGTGTGGGGGGGGGGGGGGGGGTGTTGGGTCCTTTCTTCCAATCAGCTCTCACACAGTATAAGTCCAGTCTCCCCACCCACCCCTATGTACTGCTGAACGATTTTTAACACAATCTTTTCAAAAGGTGTACAAAGGGGAAGACAGCAGATATACAATTAAAACGTATGTATGAGGAGGAGGATTTGTTTTTTCTCTGTGTATCATCTGAGGCTGTTCACTTCACTGAGTATATGTGAGGGTTTACATCCACTTTAAAGCGGAGCTCCACCCAGGAAAACAACATTTTCCCATGTTGTTTAAAAAAAAAAAAACTGAAAAAAAAAAATACTCACCCGAAATACCTGTTGCTATGCGGAAGTCCATAATCTGCCTCTTCCACTCCGCGGTGCCTTTTCTTCTTGTCCTTCTGCTTGTGAATGGGGTGCGCTGCTTTCTGGGAACTGTGTGTGTTCTCAGAGAGCAGCGTGCCCATTCACAATCCAGCATGAGACTCACGCAGGCGCAGTAGGAAATGGGCAGTGAAGCCGTACGGCTTCACTGCCTGTTTCCCATAGTGTGAATGGCGGCGCGGGACCCGGAGCGATTGTGGGACCGGCATCGGGGGGCCCATCAGCGCGGGCAAGTAGGACAAGGTAAGTGTCCTTAAAGCGGAGCTCCAGACGCGATTTTTTTTTTTTAAAGTCAGCAGCTACTAACAGTGTAGCTGCTGACTTTAAAAAAAAAAAATCGCGGCTGGAGCTCCGCTTTAAGGCAAGAGCCCACACCTGACAGGATACTTTAGTTCTGCTTTAAAATATATACGTTTTCTTAGCAAATAGTAAATAAGCCATTTACTGACCTCTGTAGTTAAAGCCACTGCGGCACAATTAATCCTCAATGTCCACAATAGAAGAAGTAAAGTTGTTTCTCAATGAGCACTCGTAATTGGGAGCAATATGCTTCTATAAATTCTCCTGTACTGTTCTGTAAAGTTTTAAAGCGACAGACTTGTATATTAGTTGGAGAGGGCCCCAGAAGATGGTAATCATGTACAGTAAATGCAATGTGGACCAGAGGGTTTGGTGGGGATGCTATAAATTAATTTACATTTTGTGTGAATTGATGAATTATGCCCTTTCATTAAAAATGTTAGGATGTAGGGCACTGATAATTGTTATAAGGGTGGGTTGGAAGAACATACTGTATGAACCAAAGTTTGCACATGTATTTACAATCAGGCAAGAATTGTGTGCAATGGGGCAAAGGTAAGCAACTGAAGGGGTTTGGTAGTGCGGACATCTTGGTGGGCCATAAGGATGGGTCTAGAAAGAGCATATAGGTCATAGGACTTTGCAGGTGAAGAATGAGTTGCACAGACTAGAGATGATAGAGGAATATAGAAAAGAGAAAAGAAGAGAAAGGGTGTAGCATGCAGACATGGGACAGGTGAATCTAGGCTACAGTACTACCAAATCCACAGTATAGGGTGATTTACTAAAACTGGAGTGCACAATCTTGTGCAGCTTCTAACTTCAGCTTATTCAATTACAAAAACAACCTGGAAGATGATTGGTTTCTATGCATAGCTTCACCAGACTTTGCACTCTCCAGTGTTAGTAAATCAAACCCTGAATTTGAGATGGTGGTGTCTCAGTTATAGGCCTTTATATACCTTTAGTAGAGGAAAGCTGTACAGCTACAGTAGATGTTACCTTTTCGTATTTTTTAAAATATTTTTTACACTTCTAAGAGTTTCAACCGCTTACGGCAGGCATGTCCAAAGTCCGGCCCGCGGCCATTCGCGTCCCAGTTTGATGTGGCCCCACTTGGCATTTACATTCTAATGTGGCCCCCCAAGTATATCTGCATGTTGTTTTTTATTTTTTTGTATACATCTTCAACATGACAAATCCCAAGCGCCGCTATCATTGTTAGGATGTGTAGCGGGGCGTGCAGCTGGGCGTGTTCACAAGTCTATTTACCAGAGCCGCTATGAAGCTGACAGATGCAGAGATCTGGAAATGTCACAGTGCCTGTGATTCGCTCTGCACACTGTCAGCTTCATAGCGGCTCTGGTAAATAGACTTGTGAACATGCCCAGCTACACGCCCCGCTACACATCCTAACAATTAAAGCGGCGCTCGGGATTTGTCATGCTGAAGATGTATCCAAAACATTTTTTTTAATAACACATGGATATACTTGGAGGGGAGGAGCCACATTAGAATGTATATGTAAATACACGCCCAACTACATGCCCGCTCCTCCCAACAATGAGAACAGCGCTCGGCACGCAGAGGCAGAGATTGGGGAAAATTTCACAGTGCCTGTGATTGTTATCTTCCTTGCGGGCTCGGGCACATCTACTTGTGAACACGCCCGACCTTCCTTAACTACTTGCTGATGGCCGTACGACTTTGTACGGCCGCAGCGCAGCCCTGAATCTCTAACAGGCCGTGTTTTTTTTTCGGCCGCCCCTTTCCTCGTTCCCCGCGCGCTCCCGAGCACGCAGCTGGGAACTCCTGTGCTGGCCGTGTCAAACACAGATCGTGGTAAATAGCCAATCACAGCGGCTATTTACAACGCGATCTGTGTGGCCAATGAGAGATGATCTCATATGTAAACATATGAGATCATCTCTCATTTCCGACTCTCCCCTCCTCACACAGACAGCGCGTGTGAGTACTACAGTGCCCCGGTACCAAAGTGCCCACCAGTACCACAGTGCCCACCAGTACCACAGTGCCCACCAGTACCACTGTGCCCACCAGTACCACCGTGTGCCCACCAGTACCACCGTGTGCCCACCAGTACCAATGTGTGCCCACCAGTACCACCGTGCCCACCAGTACCACCGTGCCCACCTGTGCCCACCGTGCGCCCACCAGTACTACCATGCCCACCAGTACCACCGTGCCCATCAGTACCACTGTGCCCATCAGTACCACTGTGCCCATCAGTACCACCGTGCCCATCAGTGCCCACCTGTGCCACCTTATCAGTGCCCACCTGCACCGCAGTCAATCAGTGCACATCAGTACCCATCTCATCAGTACCCATCTCAGTGCCATCTGTCCCGCCTCATTAGTACCATCTGTGCCGCCTCATTAGTGCCCACCTGTGTCCACCAGTACAAAGGCCTCATCGGAGCACATCAGTACCCATCTCATCAGTACCTATCTCAGTGCCATCTGTGCCGCCTCAGTGCCATCTGTGCCGCCTCAGTGCCATCTGTGCCGCCTCAGTGCCATCTGTGCCGCCTCATCAGTGCCTTCTGTGGGCATTTGTACTTTCCTGGCTTGTTAGGGTCTCAAGAAATGAGAGAGGCCTTCAGTACATCAGGTGTGATCAGATGTGATCATTTTTTATGATTTGCACTATAGCTTGTAGACTCTAAAACTTTCACACAGACCAAATAATTTCCCCAAAATTTGCGTTATTTTTATCAAAGACATGTAGCAGTATAAATTGTGGCCAAAATGTATGAAGAAAAATTATTAATTTGCAAAATTTTATCACAGAAACTAAGAAAAAATGTTTTTCCCAAATTTTCGGTCTTCTTTTCATTAATAGCGCAAAAAATAAAAACCGCAGAGGTGATCAAATACCACCAAAAGAAAGCTCTATTTGTGGGGAAAAAAAAGACAATCTGATCGACTGGACTTGGTTGTGGGTGACATCATTTGGGTACAGTAAGTGGGGTTAGTGGTCAAGGGTCCTTTTTTGATATATGGCACCTCATCCCTAAAAAAGCATTAAAGAGGTGTGGGGGAGAGGGGGGATTATAGCGGTGCCTGGGAAAGGAATTATAAGTAGAAACCAAAGAAGACTGCGTCAGTATTGAGTACAAAAGATTTTTTATTTTAAATATTTAAATTACTTAGTAAATTAGCGCACACAAACAAGAAAAAAGAAAACCATAAGAAAACAAATATAGTAAAAACACAGTTGGGAGTACTCGTTGGGATATATGGTAAGTGATCCAGACAACCCTACTAGTTTCGCCAGGTATGGCTTCTTCAGGGGATTTTATAGCCGGATCGTTCCAGTTATGAGAACTCTAGTGCAGAGAGATTTTTAAATTAGAACATATATTTCAATGGATACAAAAACAAAAAACAGCAAAAGATGGTTCACATTAACATCATTGTGAAAGGTGTGACTAGGGTCCGCGGCGGGACGCAAACAGCCCAGGTACCCCACCGAACCCAGCAAGTATAACAGGAATACAGGGGAAGGATAACTTAGTGGCTGGCCTAACTGATTATTTATTCGCAGGTGTGAAGAACACAAGTGCGAATAGAACAACAGAGAGGGAAAGAATAACCCCTTGTAAAAGAGAAGGCACAAGAAAATAACCTACCCGGATGGTGAACCTGCTTACATGCGGATGGACCTTTAGAAGGAAAAGTGGTTTCCTAAAGGGCAGAAGGGTGCCCTCACATATGGGAAGCAACTTGAATAGACATAGGTGAATCTAATAGTTGACAATAGAAAAAGACATCTTGGTTACGAGGGAATAGGTGTGGTATATGTATAGCAAAGTAAACATATCATGGATATATCACAGAACAAAACTAAAGAGTATGTAAAAGCACCTACCTTCAAAAATCAGTGCTATTAAGCTGGATTGAAGAGTAGATGAATCACCTTGCAAATCAGCTAAATAGGTGATGAGGGCGTCATGCAATCAGTGTAACAATGACCCTTATTAGAAACAAGACTTCCAAAGACTAGATGCGGGGTGCCTTAGGCACGCAGCATAGAAAGGGTCCAATCGATTTGAAGGTGAAAATCAAGGGAACACTATAGACGGTAAAAATAAAAATAAATATAAAAAGGAGATGTAAAAGCAACATAAGAGCGGTAGCATATCTGTGAAAAAATTGAGCAGATTTTGAGGGACTTACAGCAACAGTCTTTGTCTGGAAAGCAGCCTTCCAAAAGGTTGGACATAGCGTGCCAGATGGTGTCTAACGAAAAGAAGTTCCAAGTGGTGGAATTTAGGATAGGGACACACTAAATAAGGAGAAGGTAGCATAAGAGCAAAGAAGTGTCTCTGAATAAGCAGGCAAACTAGAAGTATGTGATTCTATAGATGTAGAAGTTACCTTGATGTTGCCACACAGAGAGATAGTAGTCCTAGCAGGTTGGGTTATAGTTGAAACTGACAGGGCTATAAATAGCCGGCCCAATTAGTGAATGGTTGCGTCGCAGGGACGCCACGGCTATTGCGTTTGCCGCCTACAGATCCCAGGGTGCATCACGGCATCGACGAGCGTCGTGACACCATCATCTGGCGCTCAGTCACGAGGCACAGAGAAAAAGGAGAGAAAGCAGCGCGCGCATCGCTGCTGCGGTAAACAAACAAAGATGTCAATTCAGACAGGGGGAGGAGGGGCGCGATCAAAGAGATCGCCGCCCATCCGCCCGTCGAAATGATACACAGCGTGCAAAGCATTGCTGGGAAATGAATAGTGAACAAAGGAGAATACAAGAAAAATAAAAACATTTTCTTAGAGTAAAGGAGGGGAAAAAAGAAGGAATTTTTTTGAATATTACAAAAACAAAATCACTTATTAAGGTATAACTGATTAATATAAATACTTGTATATAAAATTATATAGAATTATATAGAAGATAGTATAGACAGAAGGAACATCCAGATGTAGCAGGGTATAACAAGGGGTATTGAGCTCACTGGGAAAAGGGGAAGGGATGGGGGAGAAAGATAAAGGGAGGGAAGAAGGGAAAAAGAAAGGGAAGGAAGGGGGGAGACAAGGGAGGGAAAACAAACTGAGGTTGGGTAGAGGGACCATATGGGGGAGAGAGCCCACTCCCAATAATGGGCAGTATCCCCGATTGGCAAATACGTCCCGCCACGGACCCGGGCCACACAAGAAAAAGCATGTAAACAAATATAAACAAGTAATGTACAAAGAAAAACAAAAAAATATATAAGAACATTCTGTTCCAAATTCTTTCATAGAATCTACCTATTTTAACTATATTTAGTAGATCTTAGTTACTATTGAAACATTTCCAATTTAGTATGAATATCATATGAAAGGATATTAGAGATGAACAGTTAATTTGTATTGTAGATTTTTAAGTATTTATAAAAAAGGAGAAAAAGAGAATTCCCAAAATAAAGATCACTCCAAAAGGAGCAATGGGAACTTTGGGAATACGACAGTTGGCTGAAGGCTCAAGGCGCAGAAGGCCCCTAGGAGGAGAATTGGGGCCCACATTGGTATCCATATAGGTTGGAATGCAGGGTCTGATTGTAGAGAGGAAGATAGAGTGACATTTGGGGGAGGGGGTGAGGCCAGGTACTCGAGCCAAAATCGGAGAGAAGATGGATCCATGGTGAAGCCGATATCGTATCATGGCCCTGTATTATAAGGGTATATAAAAAAAGATAAAATTATGAAATTATAATTATAGAAAAGGTTTAAAACTTATATATTCGTTCAAGCCAGGAAATTTTACGGCATTTAGAACATGGATCCATCTGGTCTCGAGTTGCAATAGGGTCTGGTCGATACCTCCCCCACGAACATGTGAAGGGACATGCTCGAGGGCTGCAAATTTGATACAGTTGATGTCAAAATCGTGTAGGCAACCTACATGTCTATTGAGAGCGGTAGTCATTAATCGTTTATACAGAGGGGACACATGATCCTTGATACGCTTGAAAAATGGCCTTTTAGTTTTGCCAATATAGAAGCTTCCACATTGGCAAGTAGCCAGGTAGACGACTCCTATAGATTGGCATGTTATGCGATGTTTTAGATTATGCAGTTTGCCATTTGGCAGAGAGGTAACAGGACTGTTGGCAATGAATGGACAAACATCACATCGTCCACATGCAAAAGTGCCGGTGGATGTGGGTGGATGGATGTCCATCCTGTCATGATGGCTTTTGACTAGGCGATCCCTAAGAGAGGGTGTTCGCTTAAAAGTTATCTCTGGGTAGGTCTTTATATATTTAGAGATAATGTTATCTGCCGTAAGTAAGGGCCAATATTTTTTGAATATAGATCTCATTTCTGCATGTTGATTCGAAAACGGAGTTACAATTCTAATTGAGTTGGTATCTTTTGATTTTTTCGTAGAAGAGTGAACAATGGTAGAACGATCTAGTTTCTGAACCTTATTAAAGGATTTTTTGAGTAAAGAACGACTGTATCCACGAAGATGTAATCGTGAATATAGGTGATTAGCTGCAGTGAGAAAATCTTCATTTCTAGTGCAGTTTCTTTTGAGCCTCAAAAACTGACTATAGGGAATACTATCCAAAAGGGGTGCTGGGTGGGCACTGTGAGCATGAAGAATGGTATTGCCAGCTGAGGGCTTACGAAAAAGGGACGAGTGCAGCTGGCCAGCTGGATCAATATGTATTTTCAGGTCCAGAAAGTTGACTGAAGATTGACTACATTCCATTGTGAATTTGAGATTATAATTGTTTATTGAGAGTAATTTCATCAAAGAGCTAAGATCTTCTCTATTGCCTGACCAAAAAATGAGAATGTCGTCAATAAATCTGTGCCATTTTATAACGTTAGACAACAGACCCAGCATGTGTTTGGCCGAAAAAATCTCTCTCTCCCACCCCCCCAGATACAGGTTAGCATAGCTAGGGGCACATTTGGTCCCCATAGCTACACCCTGTATCTGGAGGAAGTGGGAGGAGCCGAAAAGAAACACGTTTCGTGTCAAAATAAACTTTAACAAATCAAGCACAAATTGATTGTAAACATCAAAGTGTGTACCTCGGGCTTGGAGTTCAGAGGAAATAACCTCCAAGCCTCGGGTATGTGGAATTGTATTGTAAAGGCTCTCTACATCGAGGGCCACCAACCAAGACCCCGGTGGAATAGACTTTCCATCAAGGGTTTGGAGAAGATCGATTGTGTCCTTCACATAGGAGGGCAAAGCAGTCACATGTGGAAGTAGATATTTATCAACTAAAGCACTCGCATTTTCTGTCAAACTTTGGCAACCCGAGATAATAGGCCGTCCTGGGGGATGGTCAAGAGATTTATGCACCTTGGGTAGGGCATAAAAGGTTGGAGTTTTTGACTCTTTAACGTTTAGATAGTTCCAGGTATTTAGATCGATGGTACCCCTTTGATAGGCCAAAAAAATCAATTCGGTATATTCTTTAGAGAAATTATCAGCCACCGTTTTGGTGATGGGTCTATACCAATCGCCGTTGCCAAGGATGTCGAGGCACATACGTTCATATGCCACGACATCCATGACAACAACGTTGCCACCTTTGTCAGCTGGCTTCACAACCAAGTTGGAGTTTTTTTGTAAGTCGGTTAATGCCTTAAAGAGTGCAGGGGACAGATTTTTTCTATTTCTATTGGTAAGGTTCAAATTATTGATCTCGTTTGTGACTTGCTGGACAAAGGCCCAAATATTAGGGTTAGTTTGTAAAGAGGGAAAAGCTCGTGATTTGGGTTTATATGATGCTGGCGGGGGGAAGGTGACACCAGGGACGACAACCCCCAACGTTGTAGGTACGATGTCACCGCCGGTGTCACCCTCCTCCCAGAGATACATCAAATCATCCATGGCCTGAAGTTCACGATCTGTATAATCTATAAGAGAGCTGTCCAATTTAGGTTTATCATACAATGTTTTAAATAAAAGTCGTCTAGCAAAAAGGTGTGTATCTTTGACCAGTTGGAATTTATCCATATCAATGGTAGGGCAAAAGGTTAAGCCCAGGCCAAGGACCTGAATCTGCTCAGCAGTCAACGTTTCCGAGGAAAGGTTGATTACCTCAAGTCCTGCGGACCCTGTTGGGGTACGGAGGGAGCTAGAGTTAGGCTGAGGTCTGGGCTTTTCCCTAAAAAAATAGGAGCTATCTTGGGATCTATACGTTGAGCACTGCTTGGAAATAGTACAGAAATCGAAGGCTCACTTACCCGACGAGTAGGAGAGGACATTGGTATAGCGGACGAACCCGGTGGATTGATTCCAATAGATGGCAGACGAGAAAGGTGAGAGGGAATAGTTGTAACAGATTGTTTACCAGGAAAAGGAGTAGATGAGTGAGTGTTAGAGGGTGCGTTCCCGGCCGGGTGTGATTTTCCGCTATTACCTGCCGGACCGAAGGTGCGGTGTAGAGAGTCCAAAGATGCTGCGGTGCGATCACCCTTCCTTTTCTTTGGTAGTCTATCCTGTGAAAAATCATGATATGTAGTTGAGGTACTTGGTGAGATAGAGACTGAAACAGAAGCAGTATTGGGCATGTCAGTTTGATTCTTAGCAGCACCCGGTGGGTAAGATTTAGGGTATTTGGAAGTTGTGGGTTCATTCCATTTATAGGCATAGCCGTTGTCATGGGCTGATTTATCTCTTTGGAATTTGCTTTCTTTGATGTTGATAATACCAAGTGTGTATTCCTCCAGATGAGTTCTCAGGTCTTTGTCCCGACTTGCAAATCTGGAGGGAACTGGGGTTGGCCAGTGGTCAGAGTACCAGGCACTAATTTGTGAATCTATCTGCTCCAATTCAATTTCATATTCTTTACAGAGAACAGTGATCATACCATGGGAGCACAGTTGTAAATTGTGCTCCCAGGATTGTTTCAGGGAGTCAGTGATTTTGCGTATATTCGGGAAAATTTGAATTCTGAGTCCCCACGGAACCACCTGGTGTTCCATGTATTTCTCAAAATAGGTTTTATGCCAATAAATTCTGGATTTTCTCTCCAGGAGACGTTGTAGTCGGGTGAAGATTCTATCTAGATCCTCATCCGACATTTTTGTCCCTTTTTGGGAGGAGTGAATCCTGGCCATTAAACCCTCCCATGCTTCCCCGCAGAAATCAGCCATGGTTAGTGGATATGCCAATCTATGCGTCTAGAGTAAAAAAAACCAACCGTCAAATATACGAATCAAGTTGAATTTATCTAGTACATAATTTGTTCTTAAATATCAATAATGGAGAAGAAAAAAACGAGAGAAAAAAAAGGGAGAAATAACAAACAATTATTCTTAATCAGCAGTTGCACATTTATTATATATAGTGTTCTTTGGTTTCTATTAGGACAGGAGACCACCAGATGGTGCATTAAAGCACCGTTTTCGAATCAACATGCAGAAATGAGATCTATATTCAAAAAATATTGGCCCTTACTTACGGCAGATAACATTATCTCTAAATATATAAAGACCTACCCAGAGATAACTTTTAAGCGAACACCCTCTCTTAGGGATCGCCTAGTCAAAAGCCATTATGACAGGATGGACATCCATCCACCCACATCCACCGGCACTTTTGCATGTGGACGATGTGATGTTTGTCCATTCATTGCCAACAGTCCTGTTACCTCTCTGCCAAATGGCAAACTGCATAATCTAAAACATCGCATAACATGCCAATCTATAGGAGTCGTCTACCTGGCTACTTGCCAATGTGGAAGCTTCTATATTGGCAAAACTAAAAGGCCATTTTTCAAGCGTATCAAGGATCATGTGTCCCCTCTGTATAAACGATTAATGACTACCGCTCTCAATAGACATGTAGGTTGCCTACACGATTTTGACATCAACTGTATCAAATTTGCAGCCCTCGAGCATGTCCCTTCACATGTTCGTGGGGGAGGTATCGACCAGACCCTATTGCAACTCGAGACCAGATGGATCCATGTTCTAAATGCCGTAAAATTTCCTGGCTTGAACGAATATATAAGTTTTAAACCTTTTCTATAATTATAATTTCATAATTTTATCTTTTTTTATATACCCTTATAATACAGGGCCATGATACGATATCGGCTTCACCATGGATCCATCTTCTCTCCGATTTTGGCTCGAGTACCTGGCCTCACCCCCTCCCCCAAATGTCACTCTATCTTCCTCTCTACAATCAGACCCTGCATTCCAACCTATATGGATACCAATGTGGGCCCCAATTCTCCTCCTAGGGGCCTTCTGCGCCTTGAGCCTTCAGCCAACTGTCGTATTCCCAAAGTTCCCATTGCTCCTTTTGGAGTGATCTTTATTTTGGGAATTCTCTTTTTCTCCTTTTTTATAAATACTTAAAAATCTACAATACAAATTAACTGTTCATCTCTAATATCCTTTCATATGATATTCATACTAAATTGGAAATGTTTCAATAGTAACTAAGATCTACTAAATATAGTTAAAATAGGTAGATTCTATGAAAGAATTTGGAACAGAATGTTCTTATATATTTTTTTGTTTTTCTTTGTACATTACTTGTTTATATTTGTTTACATGCTTTTTCTTGTGTGGCCCGGGTCCGTGGCGGGACGTATTTGCCAATCGGGGATACTGCCCATTATTGGGAGTGGGCTCTCTCCCCCATATGGTCCCTCTACCCAACCTCAGTTTGTTTTCCCTCCCTTGTCTCCCCCCTTCCTTCCCTTTCTTTTTCCCTTCTTCCCTCCCTTTATCTTTCTCCCCCATCCCTTCCCCTTTTCCCAGTGAGCTCAATACCCCTTGTTATACCCTGCTACATCTGGATGTTCCTTCTGTCTATACTATCTTCTATATAATTCTATATAATTTTATATACAAGTATTTATATTAATCAGTTATACCTTAATAAGTGATTTTGTTTTTGTAATATTCAAAAAAATTCCTTCTTTTTTCCCCTCCTTTACTCTAAGAAATTTTTTTTCTTTTTCTTGTATTCTCCTTTGTTCACTATTCATTTCCCAGCAATGCTTTGCACGCTGTGTATCATTTCGACGGGCGGATGGGCGGCGATCTCTTTGATCGCGCCCCTCCTCCCCCTGTCTGAATTGACATCTTTGTTTGTTTACCGCAGCAGCGATGCGCGCGCTGCTTTCTCTCCTTTTTCTCTGTGCCTCGTGACTGAGCGCCAGATGATGGTGTCACGACGCTCGTCGATGCCGTGATGCACCCTGGGATCTGTAGGCGGCAAACGCAATAGCCGTGGCGTCCCTGCGACGCAACCATTCACTAATTGGGCCGGCTATTTATAGCCCTGTCAGTTTCAACTATAACCCAACCTGCTAGGACTACTATCTCTCTGTGTGGCAACATCAAGGTAACTTCTACATCTATAGAATCACATACTTCTAGTTTGCCTGCTTATTCAGAGACACTTCTTTGCTCTTATGCTACCTTCTCCTTATTTAGTGTGTCCCTATCCTAAATTCCACCACTTGGAACTTCCTTTCGTTAGACACCATCTGGCACGCTATGTCCAACCTTTTGGAAGGCTGCTTTCCAGACAAAGACTGTTGCTGTAAGTCCCTCAAAATCTGCTCAATTTTTTCACAGATATGCTACCGCTCTTATGTTGCTTTTACATCTCCTTTTTATATTTATTTTTATTTTTACCGTCTATAGTGTTCCCTTGATTTTCACCTTCAAATCGATTGGACCCTTTCTATGCTGCGTGCCTAAGGCACCCCGCATCTAGTCTTTGGAAGTCTTGTTTCTAATAAGGGTCATTGTTACACTGATTGCATGACGCCCTCATCACCTATTTAGCTGATTTGCAAGGTGATTCATCTACTCTTCAATCCAGCTTAATAGCACTGATTTTTGAAGGTAGGTACTTTTACATACTCTTTAGTTTTGTTCTGTGATATATCCATGATATGTTTACTTTGCTATACATATACCACACCTATTCCCTCGTAACCAAGATGTCTTTTTCTATTGTCAACTATTAGATTCACCTATGTCTATTCAAGTTGCTTCCCATATGTGAGGGCACCCTTCTGCCCTTTAGGAAACCACTTTTCCTTCTAAAGGTCCATCCGCATGTAAGCAGGTTCACCATCCGGGTAGGTTATTTTCTTGTGCCTTCTCTTTTACAAGGGGTTATTCTTTCCCTCTCTGTTGTTCTATTCGCACTTGTGTTCTTCACACCTGCGAATAAATAATCAGTTAGGCCAGCCACTAAGTTATCCTTCCCCTGTATTCCTGTTATACTTGCTGGGTTCGGTGGGGTACCTGGGCTGTTTGCGTCCCGCCGCGGACCCTAGTCACACCTTTCACAATGATGTTAATGTGAACCATCTTTTGCTGTTTTTTGTTTTTGTATCCATTGAAATATATGTTCTAATTTAAAAATCTCTCTGCACTAGAGTTCTCATAACTGGAACGATCCGGCTATAAAATCCCCTGAAGAAGCCATACCTGGCGAAACTAGTAGGGTTGTCTGGATCACTTACCATATATCCCAACGAGTACTCCCAACTGTGTTTTTACTATATTTGTTTTCTTATGGTTTTCTTTTTTCTTGTTTGTGTGCGCTAATTTACTAAGTAATTTAAATATTTAAAATAAAAAATCTTTTGTACTCAATACTGACGCAGTCTTCTTTGGTTTCTACTTATAATTCCTTTCCCAGGCACCGCTATAATCCCCCCTCTCCCCCACACCTCATTTGGGTACAGTGTTGCATGACTGAGTAATTGTCATTCAAAGTGTAAGAGCGCTGAAAGCTGAAAATTGGTCTGGTCAGGAAGGTGTTTAAGTGCCCAGTATGGAAGTGGTTAAACTGAGTGAGAGGGCTAAATGGCTAAAAGTGACTTTGTTGCAAAAACACCCAAGCTCATCTTTAGTGAGAGACACTGGCTGGCTGGCTGCAGAAGGAAATATTTTTTTTTTTTAAAAGTACATAAAACACCCAAGCTCATCATGTTACAAAATGAAAAGTATGCCGTTTGCAATAAACTTTGCATAAAATACTAAATTTGCATTTCTTTTTAATGGTTCAAAGAAAGTCAGGTAAAATGGTCGGCCCTCATGCATGTTCACTTCATGAAATCTGACCCTCTTTGAAAAAAGTTTGGACACCCCTGGCTTACGGCACATCCATTCAACCAGTGGTGGCTGGTGTATGTTTTTGGGGTGGCAAACAGTGTACCCACAGCCAGTCGTCATCCCCCCTCCCACCAGCCGGGTCACCTACAACCAAGTCCAGTCGATCAGATGGTTCCCAGCCTGGCACTTACCCAATCTACTGTGCGGGCAGCGCACAGTAGAACCCCTTTACAATGAAAATTACACAGTTATCATCACTACAGTTGTTATGTTTAAAATGCCACTATATGCAAAAGACATACCTCATGAGACCAAGACTGTATGGACAGTATGGTAGCCTTCTGACATGACAAGATCCACAAGCAGTTTAACTCTGCAAGGAGAATCAAAGGTTGAATCCAGTGCAGCTCAGTGCCATACAGAATATGTTATAGTGGTCCTTTGAATTGTAAGAGCCTTCACTAATAGAAGGAACACTAGACCAAAGGATAAAATAGTCTAAATTAATTTACTGTTTATTCTAAAAAAACAGCCAACACATTTCAAGGGTCATGAAAAAGTCCCCCTTCATCAGGCCTTGAGTTAAAATTAAGAACTCAGAATGGATGCACAATAGAGCTTTCCTCTGTGAATCTGTTTAGGGAAGTTAATAGCTGAATCAGTAGAAATACTATCCAGCAGTACATGTGCAATCAATCAAGATGAGATCTTATCTTTATATTAAGAAGAATGTGCTCGATGTGCGTCTTAAATGTCTAAGCGCGATCTGTGACTCCACTGCCATTTTTTTTTAGTTTTTAGAATTAAGCTTTCAGAAATGGTGCCTGCAACCCTATCTTCTGCTTAGCATCAGTGTAAATCTTGACATCAAATTTCGATTTAGTTTTAGTCCCAGTCTTTTGACTAAAATGCCATTTTAGTTTTAGTTGTATTTTAGTCATCGGAATTTTTTAGTTTTAGTTGTATTTTAGTTGACTAAAATCTCCAGTACATTTTAGTCGACTAAACTCTATTGGGTTTAGACTTTTTTTCTCAGAAAATAGGTGCAGGAACTCAACCACGACCCGTTCAGATTTCACAAACAGTAGAAGGGTCTTAAAGGTGCATTAAATACCAGGACTGCTTTACATACAGAGTGTAGAGTTCAGGGGGGGTTACACACAGTGTAGAGCTGTCACTTGTGAACGCAGAAATCAGACTTCTGTGTTCACAAGTGATTGTGGTGAGCGGCACCAAAGGGTCTGAGCCAAAGGTGGTGGAACTGAGTTCCCCCAAGTTCCCCCTGAAAAAAAGCCCTGGGTTTAGTTACATTGTAATGCATTATTAAGGCATTTCTCAAGAATTGACAAACTCCTTATATACTCCTGGAGTAAAAATCTAACAACATATTATTTATGGTATTAAGGTTTGAACATGTACTACAGATACAGATTTAGCCGTTGTGATATATAACGTCTTTATAAATAAATCCAAGTTTCATAAATACATTCTGATTGTAAGTGCAGCACTACCCCCGAAGGAGCTGCTGGTTTGATTTGGGTGGCACGTTACCTCTATATCTCCGCCGTCTAGGGTACTGCATAAGAGCTGTCATAAAGTTAATGTCCACACTGTCGATGTCTTTTCTGTGCTTTATTATCCAACAGGGTAAAATAGTAAAAGTAGTTGTAGGTGAAGGGATAGAAGAAATGGAAGATGGCGGATTCAGGGTTAACTGGTTACTGGAAACAGTCTTGCTTCCAACGACAACTTTCTTCGTCACTCTAGCCAGAGTGGGCACAGTGCACCCGGACAGGCCTCTCTCACCAGCCCAGCAGCCAGAGTGAAACTTTAGGGTGAAGTCTCTGCCACAGACCCTCCTAAAGGTGGACATAGTTTTGGTCCAAAATCCTTCTCAACGGCATTCAGCACCCGGATCTTTTTTAAACATCTTTAGTTATGTCAGGAACTGATAGGCGACCATCGTCCAGCTTCTCAGATACGAAGTGTCCCTTGATGAGCAAGTAGGCCTCTTCTGAGACACCAACCTCGTGCTCGGTATCCCCCAGACAGACTCCCCATCGGTTGGCTTCTTCCCATGGGACAGACAGCCCAGGACCACTTGCAAATTGCAGACTCAGTCTATCTACTGAGTCTACAAGGAAGATTAATGCTCCGCACCAACGTGGCCCTGGAGCCAGGAACACTGCAACACACACACCCTGGCCAGGAGGGCCACACACGGGGGTGGTGGGATGACTGCCCAGGTGAATGGCGCGGGAACGACGACGCAAACCAATGGTGTCTGCCCCCTAAATACCTCTTCCCAGCATGCTTAGCGAGGCGATCAACCCTCCTGATTGGCTGCCGGAGAGAAGCATCCACACGACCCTGACCTCACTGTTGCCACCTGCTATCTGGGGGAGAGAGGATCCCCCAGAAAACAGCCATGGGCACACGGCACAGCCAGAGCTGGAGCACAGACCCTAAATTTAGCCAAATAAACATGGTCAGAGGCAACTAACTCTCTGACCCCCCTCTAAATTTACAACAGCACCTGCTTTGAAAGTAGCCAGGCAACACACACACCCAGGCCAGGAGGGCCACACACGGGGGTGGTGGGATGACTGCCCAGGTGGATGGCGCGGGAACGACGACGCAAACCAATGACGTCTGCCCCCTAAATACCTCTTCCCAGCATGCTTAGTGAGGCGATCAACCCTCCTGATTGGCTGCTGGAGAGAAGCATCCACATGACCCTGACCTCACTGTTGCCATCTGCCATCTGGGGGAGAGAGGATCCCCCAGAAAACAGCCATGGGCACACGGCACAGCCAGAGCTGGAGCACAGACCCTAAATTTAGCTAAATAAACATGGTCAGAGGCAAATAACTCTCTAACCCCCCTCTAAATTTACAGCAGCACCTGCTTTGAAAGTAGCCAGGCGCTACACAAGTAACCCAGTTTACGAGGGTTTCGCAATATGAGCTGTTTTTTTTCCAAACCCTGAATTGATTTGCGAGCATTGGCTCGCAAGACGAGCAAGATTTAAGCCCCTGGGGTGTGCAGAACCGCATGTGGTCAGAAGTGCGGGTGGTGGAAACACTCTGGAAAACTCCATTCCCTGCACCCCCCCACCTCTGGCCACATGCGGTACTGCATACACTAGCAGTGACACTGGAACAAATTATCTGACAAATTATCTGAGTTTCCATGGATTCTTATGGGGAAACTAGCTTTTATATATACAAGTGCTTTGGATTACAAGCATGCTTCTGGAACAAATTATGCTCATAATCCGAGGTGCTACTGTAAACAAATATATTGCTTTTTGACAAACAGAAGTGCAACTTTAAAAAAATAAAAATAAATGTAAACTATATTGGCTGTAATGCCATTGTACATATTACCTGAATAAATTACCAAAATTAAATATTAAGAAAAAAAAATACGATATTTTTTTTATTTCGGCAGCATACGGGATGATCCCTACGTATTCTTATGTGGTAGTGCAGTGTTCATTTTTACATCAAATTGCGATTTTGTTTCAGTCACCTTTTTTTTTCTTCTTGTTACCTTGCAGGCGCGCTCCCATGTCATATACTCTGCGTCCATAGATGCAGAGTGTTCATTTTTACATCAAATTGCAATTTTGTTTTAGTCATAGTCTTTTGACTAACATGCTATTTTAGTTTTAGTCGTATTTTAGTCATCTGAATTGTTTTAGTCTACTAAAATAGTGTTAATTTAGTTGCCGAAAATATTTTCATTGATAAAATTAACACTGCTTTGCATGCTATCCCTTGATAATTTTTGTCGTTTGTACCAATCATCCGTTATAAAAATTGCACTTGCACCGGCCAAATACACTTCCAAAAGAAATGTATATATTGAATTATATCCTCTGTACATGATATTCTGATGTCCTGTGCAATGTGCACAGCTTGCTATTTACATTAAAGGGGTTGTAAACCCTTGTGTTTTTTTACCTTAAAGGGGCTGTAAGGGTAAAAAAATTAAAATCCTAAATACGGTAGCTTCCTTTACCTTAGTGCAGTCCTCCTTCACTTATCTCATCCTTCGATTTTGCTTTTAAATTTCCTTATTTCTTCTGAGAAATCCTCACTTCCTGTTCTTCTGTCTGTAACTCCACACAGTAATGCAAGGCCCCTCCCCTGGAATACAGGAGAGTCAGGACGCTCTCTACATTGCAGATAGAGAAGGAGGAGATGTGTGTTAGTGGGTGCCTCTCACCTGTCTGTGCACAGCATGTCTCTCTGTCTCTCTTCCCTGAGATCATTTCCTCCACCTTCACATCCTCCCCCTTCTTGCACAGCTTCCTGTGCCGGACAATTAACCCATTCGGGACTGCGGGAATATGCAGTCTGTGCGGGAATGTCCCGCAGAATCCGTGCAGGTTGGGAGGTATGCTGTAGTCCAAGGGAGGGGGCGAGCACGACACTCCACACCAGGGAGAAAGCCTCACATTACTGTGTGGAGTTACAGACAGAAGAACAGGAAGTGAGGATTTCTAAATAGCAAGCTGTGCACATTGCACAGGACATCAGAATATCATGTACAGAGGATATAATTCAATATATACAATTCTTTTGGAAGTGTATTGGGCCGGTGCAAGCGCAATTTTTATAACTGATGATTGGTACAAACGACAACAATTATTAAGGGATAGCATGCAAAGCAGTGTTAATTTTATCAATGAAAATATTTTCGTCAACGAAATTAACACTATTTTAGTAGACTAAAACAATTCAGATGACTAAAATACGACTAAAACTAAAATAGCATTTTAGTCAAAAGACTATGACTAAAACAAAATTGCAATTTGATGTAAAAATGAACACTCTGCATCTATGGATGCAGAGTATATGACATGGGAGCGCGCCTGCAAGGTAACCCCCTCGGGGGAGAGCTTCCCAGAGGGGGTTATCTTATGCGGGGAGAAGCCGCGAGAGCCACGAGGACCCCAGAACAGGAGGATCAGGGTCACTCTGTGCAAAACGTTCTGTACAGTGGAGGTAAGTATTACATGTTTGTTATTTAAATAAAAATAAAATTTAACCTTTAGTATCACTTTAATGACTGTTACCCTATATTAACTATCGTAATAGATTTTGCATTCAGGAAACAAGTTGTTATCTTCATTCCCATATCTGTTTTCCAGTAGGTCTGTCTCATTCGCTTTTGCTAAATTCTGCCATTTATAGTGAAAACATCCCTTTCAAAGCCCCACTAAGTACATCTAATACAGCATTGGGATACATTTTTCCTGCTTCCTACACAAGTAAATGAATGATCAGAGCACAGAAAATACACAGCATGGGAATGCACTATAAAGCAGATTGCCAACACTAAATGGGTTTACTATGAGTCATTTCTTTCTACACCGCACCAGCTTTTTGTTCGATGCTTTCATATGGCCGTGGTAAATAAAACATGGATTAGCGGAAAGAACATCCTGTATGTTTCCAAACACGTCATTTTATCAGATTGCCATTTATGAGATTTTCTGATAAACTTATGAGACTCATGCCTAAAAGCACTTTCAAAGGATAAGTCAACACAAAACTAAAAATGCCATTATTTGGTGTACACTAACTTTACAGAAAGTAATCTAGTTTTATGAAGGCAGGCTGGGAGCTACAAGAAAGTACATTATGTGCATGTACTATGTCACACTGACACAGACGGATGGGGTTAGTCTCAGACATTGCTGTCTGATGTCAGATTGGTGGGCATTCTAGGTGGAGAATCTAGATACAGCTCGGCCTGGAGGAACATAATAAAAGGAAACCTATACTGAGAAATTATTGAGACTGCCGTTGCTGTCCTCTCTATCTACAATTGCTAGTTTTCAGGCTGTTATACTAATACAAAAGCTTTGAGGCCGCGTACACACGATGGGTCAAAACCGATGAAAACGGACTGAAGGACCGTTTCATCGGTCCAAACCGATTGTGTGTGTGCCCCATCAGTCAGTTATCCTTCGGTCAAAAAAAAGAGAACTTGCTATAAAATTTTACTGATGGACGCCTGACCGATGGGTCAAAACCGATCGTTAGTATGCAAAAGCATCGGTTAAAAGGCCGCGCATGCCCAGAATCAAGTCGACGCATGCTTGGAAGCATTGAACTTCGTTTTTTTCAACACATCGTTGTCTTAAAACATGTAAAAGTCACCGCGTTCTAACACGATCATTTTTTTAACCGATGGTGTGTAGGCACATCAGACCATCAGTCAGCTTCATCCGTTAACCGATGAAAACGGTCCCTAGGACCATTCTCATCGGATGAACTGATTGTGTGTACGCGGCACTAAAAGGCAACTTCACCTTCAGTTCTGCCAGCCGGGCCAGAACGACACAAGTGGATTAATCGGTTGGAAAGCAATGCATTATTTCACATCTGTATCTTTGCTCAGACCCTCAAGAAACAAAAGGGGAGGGTAGTGTTCTAAATGCAGTAGGTAAAATAATCTCCTTGTCAAATGTTTTTATTGAGATATCAATAGGGGAACATAAGTTGGGGAGGAGAAAATAAAAAAGGAAATATACTGAAATACATAAGTGTATATGTGTATATATATATATATATATATATATATATATATATATATATATATATATGGGTTACATTTGCAGTACCTAGTACAACACATTTAATCGGTACATATGCAGTTAACTGTTCCCTATAATTATTAAATACACACAGAAATTTAAGTGAGTATATAAACTAAGTAGGAAAAAATAGAAGATGTATCGATCCAACTATTTGTCAAGGAATTATTATAATGTAATAGGACATGAAACCATAATAGAGTTATGAGTGAGTAACCCTAGAAAAAAATATGTTAAATCACCTTGAGATTATCCTATCGGTAAACAAAAATAAAAATAAAAAAAATATATAAATGTAGATAATAAAAAATAATAAAGGGTACAGGAGAGGAGAAAGTCAAGAATATGAGAGAAATAATAAGCACCCGGGATGGTGGTCTGACTCCTGGCCTTCATATACATATAAATTGTAAAAGATTCTAGTTTGGTAACAACAAAGACTGGTCAAAATCGGCGGGGAGGTAATGTTTCACCCAAGGATAAATAATCTCATTCTTAAATGAATTTTTTTTCCATCCGGTGTATAAGCCTTAACAATGTGTGTAGAGCACAAGAAGTGCAAGTTCATACTTTAGGAAGACCATAGACAACATGGCCAGCCCCCAAGATGCCTTCGAACACATTAGATGGCAATTAAATATCTTTGGGAGCCGTAGACAACAGTAGCTAATTCTTATGACCCGTACACACGAGCGGTTTTCCCGTCGAAAAAAAAACAATGGTTTTCCCAACGGAATTCCTCTCAAGCCTGCCTTGCATACACACAGTCACACAAAAGTTTGGTGACCATTCGACTGTCAAGAATGCAGTGACATAAAAGATTATGATGAGCCAAGAGAATGAAGTTGTATGCTTCTAAGCATACGTCAATTTGTTTCCGAGCATGCGTGTTTTTTTTGCGTGTTGAAATTGCATACAGACGAACGGTTTTCCCACTAGGACTTTTTTCCTGACTGGAAAAAAAGGAGATCCTGCTCTCTTTTTTCCCGGCAATTTTTCTGTTGGAAAAAGTCAGATGGAGCATACACACGGTCAACATTCCGAGCCAAAAGCTCTCATCTGACTTTTTCCGACGGGAAAACTGCTCGTGTGTACGGGGCATTAGAAGGGAAAACTGTTTTCCGCCTGAGAGTCATGTTCTAGAAAGATGTTTTAGAACAATATTTTTACTTTATTATGTTCCAAAGAGATGTTTTCATCTTTAAAAATATCTATATTTGTTCGATATGAGTAGAATATAGAGAGAAAGGTATTTTGATCAGTGCTTTGTAGTTTGTGCTAACAGTCCTTTTCTTTCCTGGGCTAGATCCATAGCACAGCCACACCTGGATACTTCTCATAAAGAGCCAGTTCTCTGCTGCAAATACAACAAAGCCTTCCGACAAGTGGTAACCTGCTCAGAGGGATCAGTAAGTATTTAGAGGAGCTGAAATTCAGTTTCTAATATTATCTTTTATTTTTAAGGCTGTAAGTCAGGATCATGGGTTATACAATCAAAATTACAATAAATCATTACAGAAAAGTAATGTTTGTTTAGATCACGGGTCTCCAAACTGCGGCCCAAGGGTCGGATGGGGCCCTTTGGCAGCCTTTTTCTGGCCCTTGGGGCATTTTTCCTCCCAATGATATGAGGCACCATTAGTTCCACTAACGCCAACAATGGGGCACTATTTCTTCTACTGATACCAATGATGTGGTACTATTCCGACCTCCAAAACAGGAATGGTTTTTCAGGTGGAGGTGTCTGACATTTTTTTCCCCTACTCATCTACAGTCATTCTGACTGTTTTTCACTAGTTTTGCATTTGGCTAGGGTCAGTGTCACTACTGGTAGCACAAGGCGATACTTGGACCCTATAAAGGTTGCACAGGCAGTCCAACTCCTCCAGGATGGCACATCAATACGTGTCATTGCCAGGTTTGCCGTGTCTCCAAGCACAGTCTCAAGAGCATAGAGGAGATTCCAGGAGACAGGCAGTTACTCTAGGAGAGCTGGACAGAGCCGTAGAAGGTCCTTAACCCATCAGCAGGACCGGTATCTGCTCCTTTGTGCAAAGTGGAACAGGATGAGCAATGCCAGAGCCCTACAAAATGACCTCCAGCAGGCCACTGGTGTGAATGTGTAGCGCTTGGAATGACTATCTATTATTGATAGTCCGAGACACACAAAAAAAATGAAATAAAATTGTGAAACCAAATATAAGACCTTGGGAAATCCAGGGACAGGCACTATGTGACTGGTGCGTGATAAACAAAATAATCTATTAGTGTGATAATATTACATAATGTGTTCAACTGCTAATGAATGCGATTTCACACATATACATAAAACACATGTGCTAACAAACAGTGATAATTCATTTCTTAGACAAACATGAATAAATTAATTAATGGCCAATAAATGCCAGGTGTAATAATCTCCCGTGAAGGGAAAAAATTAAATAAATAATGAATAAAAGCTATAAATCTTGATGTGAAAATAACAGTCAATCTGGTGATTGGTGAATGTTAAGTAGCTTCTCCACTAAGTTGTTCCCACCACCGAAAGCAATGCAGGCTTACCGGAACCAATTGTAACATCATTCAGCATGACCGGTTTGGTGGTGGGTCAGTGATGGTCTGGGGAGGCATATCCATGGAGGGACGCACAGACCTCTTCAGGCTACACAATGGCACCCTGACTGCCATTAGGTATGGGGATGAAATCCTTGGACCCATTGTCAGACCCTATGCTGGTAGAGTGGGTCCTGGGTTCCTCCTGGTGCACGACAATGCCCGGCCTCATGTGGTGAGAGCATGCAGCCTGTTCCTGGAGGATGAAGAAATTGATACCATTGAATGGCCTCCATGCTCACCTGACCTAAATCCAAAAGAACACCTCTGGGAGATTACGTTTCGGTCCATCTGGTGCCGCCAGGTTGCACCTCAGTCTGTTCAGGAGCTCAGTGATGCCCTGGTCCAGATCTGGGAGGAAATACCCCAGGACACCATCCGTTGCCTCATTAAGAGCATGCCCTGATGTTGTCAGGCATGCATACAAGCACTTGGGGGGCCATACAAACAACTGAGGAACATTTTGAGTTGTTACAATGAAATTTCAGCAAAATGGACTAGCTTGCTGCATAATTTTTTTACTTTGATTTTCGGGGTGTCTTTGAATTCAGCCCCCTGTAGGTGGATAATTTTTCCATCAAATGATGTGTCATCCTTTAATTCCTAACACATAACCCATTCCATATCAGAATGGATATCCAGCATTAGATTGCTCGTTGAGATCTGATATGTTTTCAAAGTAATACATTTATTTATTTTTTAGCAGTGTATATATATATATATTACAGAAATTTAATGAGAGAACTGTGATTATTGGGGAGCAGTCTCAAAGGGATATAGATGAAGACATCTGACACATTTCGAGGATTCTTCTTCAGAGGTGTCTGTAGCAGGAAAACAATGCCTAACAATGGATATATATGAAAGGATATCAACCGCTGCATATAAAACCAGGAAAAGCCACCAGCATGAACCATTCTGCTAAAAAAGAAAGGCAAATGCCACGGAGGCCCACCTGCTGAGGTCTCCTATCAAGGCCATAAAATTAGAAGCTTAATTGATATTGGTGTAATACAGCATTACCTTGGATTGCGAGAACTGCTGGTGTATGCAGTACTGTATGTGGCCAGAGATGCGGGGGTACTGATGTAAGCAGTACTGTATGTGGCCAGTGTTGCGGGGGCTCTGGTGGCTCCCATCACTTCCTGGAGAACTCAGAGACGCCCAGAAACACTTGGGAACTGTTGACACTTTCGGGTGCTCTGACGCACATTGCGCTAGCCCAACCCAGCTGAGAGCGTTTTCAAGCGTCTCTGAGTTCTCTACGATCCACTGGGAGCTACCAGTGCCCCCGGACCTCAGGCCACATGCAGTACTGCATACACAAGCAGGTTTACCACATGGATTGTACTGCTCGTATATTAAGTCAGCGCTCACATATCAAGTCAAAATAAAAAAAAATGTTGCTCGTCTTTCAAAACGCTTGTATACCGTGTTACTCGCAAACCGAGGTATTACTGTATAAGAAAATTGATAGATGCTAATAGAAGGCTATGAGGATCTGAGAAGAAGCCAGCTGGTCAGGACACCCTCTCAGATAGTGAGTCAGGTCATATATGGATAAAAGACCTTCTGAGTAGACATCTTCAGGCTTATGGAAGATCCTTTAGTTAGACATGGCATCTGCAGCACAGCAGCACTAGTCAGAACCTAATACGAATAATAGGGCACTACTTCCTCTCCTACTAACCACCAACACCGAGGCTGTGTTTATTCTCACTGATGCTGGGCATTTTCTACCACCCTGGCCACAATCTGGCCCCCCTAAAGTCTTAAGGACAGTAAACCGGCCCTTTGTTTGAAAAGTTTGGATTTCCCTGGTTTAGATGGATTGTTTAGCAATGGAATTGTGTATGGAAACTGACTTTTTTTTTTTTTGTAGGTAGTTCGAATTTGGGATTTTGAGACTGGGAAGCAAGCTTTTGAATTTAATGATGCTCATGGAGATGCTGGTATCACATGTATGACCTTTGACCCAAGTGGAAGAAGGTATGTTACAGGAACACTGAACTCTGCGTTACTCTTGACCTTTGCTGTATACTACTGACCAATGCACTTTGCCTTACATACTACTGGCCTCTGAACTGTGTTAATTACTCCTGCCTCGACCCCCCCATAATCTGCTTTACTTACTCCTGCGTTACATACTTCTGAATTATGGGCTCTGTGTTGCTTACTCCTGACCCCTGCATTCTGCATTACATACTAGTGACCCCAAAACATTGTGTTGCTTACTACTGACCCTTGAATTCTTCAAACCTTCCTTACTTTTGCACTTCCCTAGGTTATCTCCCTAACAAAAAATGACACTGTGTCCCGATGATCTTGATCTCTATCATGTTGTTCAGACTGTTTTCCATGCTTACCTTCCCCTGCTCCATTCACTTGGGGGTTGAGATGTAGTTTTACTGCCCACGTGTCCGACGGACCGTTTTCATCGGACCAGGCTGAAGTGGTCTGATGGTCTGATGTGTGTACACATCATCGGACACACCATCGGACCAAAAATCCGATCAGACCAGAAATCGGTGACGTAGAACACAACGACGTGCTGAAAAAATGAAGTTCAATGCTTCCAAGCAGGCGTCGATTTGATTCTGAGCATGCGCGGGTTTTTAGTCCGATGCTTTTGCGTACTAACCATCGAACCTGTCCGACGAACAGGTGTCCGTCAGACAGATTTTAAAGCAGGTTTTAAAACTTTCGTCCGACGGACAACGGTCCGATAGCCCGTACACACCATCGAACTGGTCCGATGAAACTGGTCTGCAGTGTGTACGCGGCCTAATGCCGCGTACACACGATCATTTTTTGCGATTAAAAAAAACGACGTTTTTAAAACGTCATTTAAATTGATCGTGTGTGGGCAAAAAAAAAAATTCCAACATGCTTGAATTTTTTGTGTCGTTTTTCAAAACGTCGTTTTTTGTGTCATAAAAAGTGATGGTGTGTGGGCAAAACGATGTTGAAAACAACGTTTTTAAACCCGCGCATGCTCAGAAGCAAGTTAGGAGACGGAGCTTCAATGGAAAAGAGTGCCGTCGAACGTGGTGTACGTCACCACGCTTTGCTAGAGCTTTGTAGAAAAACGATGGTGTGTACGCAACGTCGTTTTGAAAAACGTAGTTTTTTTTCATGATTGAAAACGTTGTTTTTTTTCATCGCAAAAAATGATCGTGTGTACGCGGCATAAGGGTTTTTGGCATGTTATAGCTGTCATTCAAAGCAGGGGGTTCTTTTAGCATTACACTTCAATTACTGAATTCCTTGTTCATTTTTACAGAACACTGAATACATTGCGTTGTTTTTATTGAGCCATAAGCCTTAAAGTGGTTATAAAGACAGAAGTTTACAACCCCTGTCCAGTATTTTTCACCATCTGTGTCCCATTGCAAAGATTTCCCTTTACTTCGTATCCCATAGCCAAAAGTGAAGTTAGAGGAAATCCCAGCAAATGAGGGAAATAACTTGCAGACCTCCAGGTCACCAATACCTTTTGGAAGATTTCTCCTCTATTACTTCTCTGGGGACAACTCAAAATTTGGGATTTTCTTTTACATTCACCTTTAATGATAATGAATGATAAACAGGACAAATAGAGAGGGTGAATTTTTTTTGCCTTTAGTTGTACTTTTAATGCATTCTCTGTATTAAGGTAGAAAACCTTCTGCAAGCAGCTTGCCCACCCCCCCCCCCCCAATATATTTACCTGAGCCTGATCTCAATCCAGCGATGTGCACAAGAGCAGAGGCTCTCTTGGTTCTCTCTCCTCACCGGTTTAGTCACAGGAACCATTGGCTCCTGCTGCTGTGAATCACAGCAAGTAAGGACGGAGCGTGGGGTGGGGCCGAGGAGCGCGTCATATGGACACACAGAGCAGGATAAGGAGCAAGCACGCACAAGTGCCCCCATAGCAGACGGCTTGCTATGGGGACACTTTGCAGGGGGAGGAGACAGGAGCACCGGCGGGGGAATTGAGATTGGGAGAAACGGGCCTGCTCTGTGCAAAACCATTGCACAGAGCAGGTAAGTATAACATGTTTGTTATTTTTTACAAAAAAAGGTTATCCTTTACAATCACTTTATTATTTGTAATTTTAAAACATGATAAAACCAAAGATACCAAAATACTGCAATGCCACACTGCTGACCTTAAAGCCACTCTGCTGAAAATTCCTTGTAATCAAAACAGAACAATGGTAAATATGTTAACAAATGGTAGCCATGAATGTCACAACAAGATACTATATTCAAACATGTTGATGACAGAATTTTAGCTCGCATGAACAAATTTCAAAAAGTCAGTCAGTCAGCATTAGTTATATACTGTCTAATAATCATTTTGCATTTACTAGGTTGATCACTGGAGCAAGGGATGGCTGTCTTAAAGTATGGAATTACAATAATGGACAGTGCCTGCACACCCTGAGAAGAGGTAAACAATTGCTTCCTGTATGCCCCTTCAGTGACAAACGTTTTCCCAATGCGGAAAAACGTCTGTCACCGAAAATAGTGTAAATTGGCCTTTAAATATGAAGATATTTGTTCTTTTTAGAAAGTTGATCTTCATACCACCTCCCATATTGTTTTTTTTTTTTTTTTAGGAACAATTGGGAACATTTTATTTTTATTTTTTAAATAAAGGAATTGTCAAAAACTGTCTATGGCCTGGGTAGGGGGCGTATCTTTAGAGCGGCGTAGCGCATCTCAAATACGCTACGCCGACGTAACTTGGAGAGGCAAGAACAGTATTCACAAAGCACTTGCTCCGTAAGTTGTAGCGGCGTAGCGTAAATTGGCCGGCGTAAGCCTGCCTAATACAAAGTAGGAAGGAGGTGGGCGTCATCTATTTAAATTAAGCGTGACCCCATGCAAATGAATGGCCGATTAAACGGCGCATGCGCGCGCATGCTCAGAATCACGCTGCATATACTCCCTAAGATACGTCGGCTTAATGCCTACGACGTGAACTTAACCTACGCCCTGCCCTATTCACATAGTACTACGTAAACGACGTAAAAGACGCCAGCTGTTCCGACGTCCATAGCTTTGAATGGGTTGTGCCACCTATATGGTGGAATAACTTTATGCCGTACGTAACCCTTACGCAAACAGCGTAACTATGTGCCCAAGATACGCCGGCGTAGGCAAGTTAAGTTGGGAGGCTGAAGCCTTGTTTTACGGCATATCTAGCTTCGCGAATCGGCGTAAAAGTACGACGGCGCACCTTTGTACTTACGACGGAGATACGCTGGTGTATAGCTACCTGAATCTGGCTATATGTGTTTTTATTTCTTTTTGACACTTTTTTGGTGAATGAGTAGGGGTACAATGTACCCCTACTTGTTCACATAGGAGGGGGGGAGGGATCTGGGGCTTAAAGGGGGCTTCTGTATTGCGATAACCCCCATGCCCTCATACCCCCTCAACCACTGGCCAGCTTCATGGGAAAGAGGCCCTTGTCCCCATCACCATGGGGAAAATGTGCTTTGGGGTGGGAAGGGTAATTTTTTTTAGAGTGGCTGGTATGGATTGGTGGGGGCGGGGGAGAACCCACGCCCTTTTCTCCAAGTTTTTTTTATTGCCGGCAGTTTATTTTTTTACATTTAGCTGTCAGCAGGAAAGCCCGCTTACAGCTGATGACTCATCAGTTTTTAAGGATGTGGCAGACAGCTTCCTGGCTCACTCCTTAAACCGATTGTAAACCACAGATGTAAAAAAAAAAACACCTGCAAGGCAATGGCATATAGTTACATAGTAACTCTGTATGTTGTGGTCATTCAGGTGCTTATCTAATAGTTTTTTAAAACTATCAATGCCCCCCCCCCTCAGGAATTTCACATCCTTCCTGCTCTTACAGTAAAGAACCCTCTACGCAGTTTAAGGTTAAACCTGTTTTCATATAATTTTAGTAAGTGGCCACGTGTCCTATTAAACTCCCTTCTGCAAAAAAGTTTTTATCCCTATTGTGGGGTCATCAGTACGGTATTTGTCAATTGAAATCATATCCGCTCTCATTAAGGCAAGCAAAGATCCGCATCTAGCCCCTGGGCCGCAGTTTGGAGACCCCTGCCCTAGACCAAGATGAGCAGTGCAGAGAATTATTTTTTAGTTGCCCAGATTTAGTCTTTAAACATGATACTATCACAATTCTCCAACATTTTCGTCAACAGAAAAACTTTCCTTAACCCCTTATTGAGCTTTCTTTACTGAAACACAGGTACCCCTAAGGGAACATACACAGGGATTCACATCTGCAGCTTCTGTATGTGGAAGGACATGTGAAGAGTCGGGTGGAATTAATAGAGGCAGGAATTAATAGAGGCAATGTAAATTTGTGTTGATGTCATGATTTATTATCCCTTTAATCTTTTTTTTTTTCAGCAAACAAGTCTGATGAGATCTGTGACTGCACATATATAGAAATAAATAGAAACAAGTAAGATCATTTATTTACACTGTGTGTGTATACTATGCATATACTGCTTTTATTTGTTTTGGCTTTTGCCTCATTCAGCGCCGCTCTTCAATACATACATACTGTAGTTCCCCATGTTTTCTCTCTCTAGAAATGCTTAAAGTACTGAAAAATACTAAACATGGCAGAAATTCAGAAGCTCCTAATGTCATGTAGTGGGCTGGTGGCAACACTGGATTTGATTGACTAAATTCCTTGGCAGTGTTGTCAGCCCTATGTGAGTTCTTTCCTGGATTACAGATCTATTTCCTCACCCCCATAACTTTAAAGTGTATTTCCACCTTGCAGCCAAGCTGGGATGGCACCTACTTTTCTATTTGTTACATGCCCCCATTCACATAACAAAACATGAAAAAAATAAAAATAAAATTGAAGCTTACTTTTTTTAGATGTTCTATTCTGGACCCTCCAACAAGAAAAAATCCTAAGTAGTTGTCTTTGTTTATGAGGGGGCTGGACGACTGTGTTTGCTTTTGTTATGTCGGTACTGTGCAGTCAGAGCTTCATTATCAATTGTAACTAGACCTGAACACTGTCTGTCCTAACAAGGGGTTTAAAGTGTAGAGGCTGGCATTGCACGTTAATGAAGACAGACCTGGGACAGGCTCATTATAACATTGTTCAAAAAACCTAGCATATACCTCACAAGAAATATCCAAAATGTGAGAATAAAAAAAAAAGAAATTAGGCAAGCTGCGAGTATGGGAACACATTGCAAAAGTAGAAATTTGCTTTAACCCTTTGGCTGCCAGGTCCTGCCATCACACGGACCTGCATCCCCCGTTCTGCTGTAAGCTCAGGGTCACTTCAGTGTTCTGCAAATCAGAGCTATTGACTTCAAATTTGACACCTTCCCTACCCTCCGCTGGCGACACCGCCCTTGATGTTTTTCCCCACTACTTCTCCCCCCTCCACGGCCCCTCCTCCATGGCTAAATTGACCCCCCCCCCCCGACTGGGAAAATATCAATTTAATGGTACTCTTAGTTAACCGGGTCGGGTCCTGAAAAGCTCAGCGCAGTAAATTTCCTACTCTGGCTTGAGCTTATTTTAGGAATAGAAATTCCTAGAATATATTAATTATCTCAAATATTACTTACAGTATGTGTGCCACTTTCAGGCTGTTGTATGCACAATTTCCTATGAGTTTTTATTTCTTTTTTCTTTTAATACTTATTACACAGTCAAATCATAATCTCTGCATTGCCTTGAGCATGGTATTCATGTTATATGTGCAGGATTCCAAAAAGCTCAGTCCAGTTTTGCAATGAGCCACCACTACATTGCAATGTAAAGCAATTTTTATATATATATATATATATATATATATATATATATATATATATATTTTTTATTTATTTTTTAATTTGTTGAAAAACACATGATTGGGTACTTGGCTGAACGTATTTACTTAGCTTAGTGAACGAGGAGAAGTTCTGCTGACTTCACTCATCCAATCATCTGCAAGCAAAATTCCTCCTTATTTTCCTTGCAAAAGGAATTTTCACTATGTTTCGCCCAAATAACTATGATAGGTAAAAATTCACTTTGCAAAGTAAAAATGAACTAGCTTTACTTCTTTAGTATATTACTATATATGTATGTTATAGTCTGCCATTGTAGGGTATGGGGGGCTTTCCTCTGTATTTACCTAATTTTCTGAATGTCTCAGATTACATTCTTTGTGTAGCTTCCTCTGTTCCCAATACCGCATTAGTAGAGTGCATCCTATTTTCTCAACTGCAGGTGGCGCTTGTGCACAGTGGCAGTGCAGGTGTAGGAGGAAGTCAAGAGGAACCTAGTTCCTCTATGGTTTCCTCAGTCACAGGGAGGCAGCATGGGATTGGATGCTAGCAACCCATGTGACTTTGTCGGCCATCTTGGATCAGGCAGAGTCTGTTTAAGTATAAACACAAAAGGTGCAGTGATGTTTTGAAGGAGAATACAAAGTATACAGTTCGTAATTATAGGAGTCCAGATTTTGTGATTCTGAATGGTGAACAGGAAATCTTGTGAGGAATCCTCCACCAGCAGGTGTGCACACACTGCCCCTTACCATAAACTGTGGACCACCCTATAAAGTGGTCACTGGTACTCTTTACAAATCAGATCACTCCAGGTCACTCCGATATCAAACGCCAAAAAATTCCTTCCACATCAGATAAACTCCAAATGACAGAGACTCTGCCAGATTGTATAATGTCATCAAAGCAAATAGACATCTCATGGTGCAGTATGTTCAAAAATACACAATCACCATACAGAAGAAAAAGCTTGCATGTGAATCAATAAAAAAAACTGAGATGTTTCCAACCAACAAGATGGCTGACCTCGCTGTGCGGCGATGTCACATATTCCTAGCTGTTTAAGATCTTAGAGCAGTGATGGCGAACCTTGGCACCCCAGATGTTTTGGAACTACATTTCCCATGATGCTCAACTACACTGCAGAGTGCATGAGCACCATGGGAAAGGTAGTTACAAAACGTCTGGAATGCAAAGGCTCGCCATCACTGCCCTAGAGTCTAAGGCCGCGTACACACGAGGGGATATGTCCGCTGAAAACGGTCCGATGGACCGTTTCAGCAGACATCTCCGCTCGTGTGTATGGGCTAGCGGACAGATTTCTCCACCCGACAGATTTCAAAGCAAGCTTTGAAATCTATCCGGTGGGAATCTGTCCGCCCGACATGTCTGCTGGTTAGTACACTTACCAGCAGACATGTCGTCCCCCACCATGGCCACGCCGCTGCCGAATGGATTCGGCGCATGCGCGGAAGTGTTTTACTTCCTGGTGCGGTGACGTGGCGGTGACGCGGCGGCGTCAACGTCACCGCCGCGTCACCGCCACGTCACCGCGCCGTCCGGCGGCGGGGAATTTGATCCGATGGTGTGTACACGCCATCGGATCAAACTCCCGATCGGACATATCCGATGGAAATGGTCCGCGGACCGTTTTCATCGGATATGTCCGATCGTGTGTATGGGGCCTAAGACCCAGGTTTCGCACGCATTTTGTGAGTGGCAGTTTAGAGACTGGATCTTTCAGGGTCAGTACTTTGCTTTAGGAAAAGATTCTGGAGGAGTAGGGAATACACCCCCATCCTTCCTGGAAAGATCCCCATTTGGATACAGACCAACAAGGCTGCATTCTGCTCCTCGAGACAGATGCTGTCAGCTACCCTGAGACTTCCCTCTTCTTACACATCGCTGTTACATCTTGTGAGTGTTCCCGGTGGGGTTGCCTTCCAGTCGGGACCCTTCTGTTTTGCTGAACTACCATTACCACATTCCTATTTTTGCACCAGGACTCTGAGTGTATTCGGCACCTACCCACATGCTACCTGTCCTAACTAAATTTCCAACAAAAATAATTTTCAATGCTGTGTGCAACTTTGCCTTTGTTACTATACCAAATTGTTAAGCATAAGTGAAGAGGATGACAATGTAAGAATTATATGGATATGTCATATTTTCATTTTCTTTCAGATATATTGTGGCTGTTGGATGGGATCGAAGGATAAATCTGTATATTGTGAGTATGCTTTTCATAGTGGTAGATCTGGGAATTTTACATTCTGGGAAAATCTCACATAAAATCAGTAGTAGGACATTAGGATTAAGTAAATACGCATCTTTTTCCAGCTGTAGAAGATTGGCACTAAATAAACATTGCCATTTATATATATATATAAAATGAACAATGAGAAAGTGAAAATAGAAATGTCTGCAGGTAAAGGATGCTTATTATGAAAACTTTTTTTTCCTTTACAACCCCTTTAACTGTATCACCCTGAGGAAAACCGAAGGCAGGGAGAACATAACAATTATATGGAGATAGGTTGGTTGATAGAAACAGACCCAAAACAGAAAACAACACATTATTCACTATAGTCTACAGTGCCATAAAAAAGTATTCATAGCCCTTTAAATTTTCCACATTTTGTCATGTTACAACCAAGAAAAACTGTCATCAAACGGAAACATTTGTCCATATAAGTCCTTTGAGCTAATATCTCTGATGTGAGGTGACAGCCTTAAACCCAGGGCTGCTTTGCAAGGGAAGCTGAAGCAGTACAACCAAAAACGTAAATGTATTTTATTGGGATTTTATGTGAAAGACCAACACAAAGTGGCACATAATTGTGAAGTGGTAGGAAAATGATAAATGGTTTTCAACATTGTTTTTATAAATAAATATGTGAAAAGTGTGACGTGCATTTGTATTCAGCACCTCGGAGTCAATACTTTGTAGAACCACCTTTCTCTGCAATTACAGCCGCAAGTCTTTTTGGGGCTGTCTGGCTTTGCACATCTAGAGAGTGAAATTGTTGCCCATTTCTTTGCAAAATAGCTCAGGCTCTGTCAGATTGGATGGAGAGCGTCTTTAAACTGCAATTTTCAAGTCTTGCACAGATTCTCAATTGGATTTAGGTCTGGACTTTGACTGGGCCATTGTAACACATGAATATGCCTTGATCTAAACCATTACATTGTAGCTCTGGCTGTATGTTCAGGCGGCGTACACACGACCGAGTTTCTCGGCAGAATCCAGCGAGAACCTTGATGGGAGACGTATTCTGCCGAGAAAACCGGTCGTGTGTACACTTTTCGCCGAGCAACCCGTCGGAAGGCTCGTCAAGCCAAAAAGAGAGCATGTTCTCTATTTCCTCGTTGTTCAATGGGAAAATTTAGCTCAACAAGCTTTTTGACTGCCGAACTAGGAACTCGACGTGCGGAACGATGAGTTTCGCCCGACGAGTTTCTCGGCCATGTGTACGCCGCCTTAGGGTCATTGTCCTGCTGGAAGGTAAACCTCTGCCTCAGTTTTTAGTCTTTTGCAGACTCTAATGCCGCGTACACATTACCGTTTTTCATGACGAGAAAAATGCCATTTTTAAATTGGTCGTTTAAAACGGCTCCAGAGCATTTTTCTTGCTGAGAAAAATGGCCATTAAAATTTAGAACATGCTCTATTTTTTCTCGTCGTTTTTCTCGTTGTGAAAAACGCCCGTGCATGTGTGCTTTAACGATGGGGAAAAAAACGTGCATGCTCAGAAGCAAGTTATGAGATGGGAAAATCACAAGGGCAACGTTAGCATTTTTCCAGAAGAGCTTGTGTATTTGTGAGAATTTTAGGGCCTTTATTTTTTACTAGTGACTAGTGATGAGCGGAATACGCCATATTCGATTTCGCGATATTTCGCGAATATTTCGAAGAATATTCGCGAATATTCGTTAATATTGAATATTCGTGATATTTTATATAAAAAAAAAAAATTGCGAAATTTCGCTATTTTTTTTGGATAAAATATCACGAATATTCGCTATATTTTATAAAAAAAAAAATAGCGAAATTTCGCATATGCGAAAGCGAAAATGATTGCGAAATTTCGCTATTTTTTTTGGATAAAATATAGCGAATATTCGTAAATATCGAATATTCGTGATATTTTATATAAAAAAGATTTTTTTTTTTTTTATTTTTATAAAATATAACGAATATTCGATATTTACGAATATTCGCTATATTTTATCCAAAAAAATATAGCGAAATTTCGCAATCATTTTCGCTTTCGCATATGCGAAATTTCGCTATTTTTTTTTTTTTATAAAATATAGCGAATATTCGTAAATATCGAATATTCGTGATATTTTATCCAAAAAAAATAGCGAAATTTCGCAATTTTTTTTTTTTTTATATAAAATATCACGAATATTCAATATTAACGAATATTCGCGAATATTCTTCGAAATATTCGCGAAATATCGCGAAATCGAATATGGCGTATTCCGCTCATCACTAGTCACTAGTAAAAAATAAAGGCCCTAAAATTCTCACAAATACACAAGCTCTTCTGGAAAAAAGCTAACGTTGCCCTTGTGATTTAACACACCATTCACACCATGAAACATGGTGGTGACAACACCATGTTGTGGGGATGCTTTTCTTCAGCAGGGACAGGGAAGCTGGTCAGAGTTGATGGGAAATGGATGGAGCCAAATACAGGGCAATCTTAGAAGAAAACCTGTAATGCCGTGTACACACGACCATGTCACGAAAAAAATTTTTTTTTTTTTTTTACGTGATTCTTCTCAAGCCTGCCTTGCATACACACGATCGTGATAAAAAATACTCGAGCATAGCGAGGTGACGTACAAGACATACAACGGTACTATAAAGGGGAAGTTCTATTCAAATGGCGCCACCCTTTGGGCTGATTATGCTAATTTCCCATCTCATAACTTGCTTCTGAGCATGCACGTTTTTTTTCCCCATCGTTAAAGCACACACGCACGGGCGTTTTTCACAACGAGTATTTGTGAGAATTTTAGGGCCTTTATTTTTTACTAGTGACTAGTGATGAGCGGAATACGCCATATTTGATTTCGCGATATTTCGCGAATATTTCGAAGAATATTCGCGAATATTCGTTAATATTGAATATTCGTGATATTTTATATAAAAAAAAAAAATTGCGAAATTTCGCTATTTTTTTTGGATAAAATATCACGAATATTCGATATTTACGAATATTCGCTATATTTTATAAAAAAAAAAATAGCGAAATTTTGCATATGCGAAAGCGAAAATGATTGCGAAATTTCGCTATATTTTTTTGGATAAAATATAGCGAATATTCGTAAATATCGAATATTCGTGATATTTTATAAAAATAAAAAAAAAATTGCGAATTTTTTTTTTTATATAAAATATCACGAATATTCGATATTTACGAATATTCGCTATATTTTATAAAAAAAAAAAATTGCGAAATTTCGCTAATGCGAAATTTCACTAGTGTGAATGCGAAATTGATTGCGAAATTGATTGCGAAATTTGAAAAAATACGAATATTCGAAATAGCGAATATTCGCAGCGATATTCGAGTTATTCGCGAATACTCGAATATGCAATATTCGTAGCGAATATTCGCAATGCGAATATTCGTGAGCAACACTACTAGTGACAGTCAGCTGTATCTTAATACATATTCTGCAGCATATACATATTCTTCATTTGGTCCTAGGTATCATACAGCAAACGTAACAAAGCAAAACGTTGTTTCCCCATTGTGGACAGGCATGTTTTATACACCAAGGCCCAGATTCATAGAGAATTAGATTCTCGTAGCGTATCAGAAATACACTACGCTGCCGTTTTTTACCTGGCTCTACGTGGAATCCAGGTAGATTTTGTCCAGTAAACGACGGCGGCGTAGTGTATTTCTCCCGTCGCAATCCATCTACGCGAGTAGGGGGCTTGAAGGATTTAAAATAGGCGCATTCCCGCGGCGATCGAACTGCGCATGCTCCGTTCGCAAATTTCCCGCCGTGCATTGCGGGAAATCACGTCGTTACGTCATTCGTTGTTTGAGTAGCGTCGTTTACGGACATTTCTATTCCCGAACGAGTTACGTAAAAATAAAAAATAAAAATTAAATTCGACGCGGGAACGACGGCCATACTTAACATGGGCTACGTACCGTTAGACCAGCAAAAAGCTGGTCTAACAGTACATAAAAAAACCCAGACGTAAGCGATTGCGAAGACCGCTCGTATCTTCGTGGATCGCCGTAAAAACACATTTGCATATCCCGACGCATCAAAACGACGCAAACTCCTCCCAGCGGCCGCAAAAATATCGCAGCGTAGATCCGAAGGCTTACGAAGACGTAAGCCTCTCGGATCGAAGCCCGAAGCCGCCGTATCATGGTTTGAGGATTCAAACTAGTGATACAGCGCGCGAAATTTGAAATTACTCCTGTCTAACACCAGTTAGACAGGCGTAATTGCTTTATGAATCTGGGCCCAAGAGTTCTTTCTCTGAGGTCCCACAGTTCTCCTATGTCATTATAGAATTCAGCCCTGTGCTTTGAGCACTGATAAAGTGACTTTGTTGTTATGCAGGATTCTGATGATGATCTTCACCATTTCCAAGAGCCACAGCCAGGATGGAAGGATGATTTGGTAAGGGACTGATGACAAAAGGCATTGTTAAACATACCTTTGTTTTCTATATTCTTAAATTGTCATCCTCTTCACTTATGTTTGTCATCTTCTTAAAGGGTCACTAAAGGAAAAAAAAATTGGGCTGAAATGACTGTTTACAGGGTATAGAGACATAAAAGTTAACTGATTCCTTTTAAAAAATATTAAAAATAGATAAAAATCAATCATATAATCAACCTACAGTTCTAGTTTAGTTTTTGCTGTTATTTCCTGTCTCTCTGATGTACAGAGCCAGAGAGCCAATAGAGGGCAGTGATGGTTTGTCTAAAACCCCTCAGCACCAACCCAGTTTCAGTTTAGACACAGTAATCACACCTCCTTGATTAGTGACCACAGTGAGAAAGCTCCAAGCACTGTGGTTATAAGGAAACAGACAACCAGGAAGTGTGGAGATCAGAGCAGAATTACAGCAACATCAAAGCAAAAACGAACAATGAGGACATGAAAACAGCACTGCAGTAAGGTAAAGGAAGCTATTTAGCTAAAAAAAAAAATTCCTTTAGTGACCCTTTAACTTATGTTTGTTTCCATATAATTCTTACATTGTCATCCTTTTCACTTATGTTTGAACTTCAAAGAATGGAATGCCTCTATTCATTGTAGCTCAGGCAAAACCAATACCGATAACGAAAAACTGTATTTTATGTTTTTGTTTTTCACATAAAAAAAAACAAGAGGCCACAACATTTGGCCAGTAAAGATTGCTGAGGTGTACAGCGATGAAGTAAGTGATTACAGAAAGGCCACGGTAATTGGATAGTAATGCCACGTACACACAATCGGACATTCCGACATCAAAACCCTGGATTTTTTTTCCGATGGATTGTTCGCTCAAACTTGTCTTGCATACACACGGCCACACAAATGTTGTCGTAATTCCAAACGTCAAGAACGCGTCACATTTAACACTACGACGAGCTGAAAAAAATTAAGTTCAATGATTCGGAGCATGCATAGGGTTTTTGTGAGTCGGAATAGGCTACAGAATCGGAATTTCCAACAAGAACTTTTGTTGTCAGAAAAATTGAGAACCAGCTCTAAGGCGCCGTACACACGGCCGAGGTTCTCGCTGAAAACCAGCGAGAACCTCGCTGGAATGCACATTCCAGCGAGGACCTCGGCCGTGTGTACGGTCTCGGCGAGCTTCCCGTCGGGAAGCCCGTCGAGCCGAAATAGAGAGCACGCTCTCTATTTCCTCGACGGCCCGCCTGGAAGAATGGCTGGTTGCCATTCCCGACGGGCGGGTCGCCGAATTCGACGGCCGGGAGAGAACCTCGACGGGCGGAACGATGTGTTCTGCCCGTCGAGGTTCTCTGCCGTGTGTACGGCGCCTTAAACATTTGTTGTCGGAAATTCCGACAGCAAATGTTCGATGGAGCATACACGCAGTCGGATTTTGCGACAACAAGCTCACATCGAACATTTGTTGTCAGAAATTCCGACCGTGTGTACGCAGCATTAGAAACATAGTTGTATTCTCATGGCTAAATAAAAAAGAGAACATTTATTAAAAAAGAGAACAGTGGTTATAATGCTTAAACATGTTTTTACCTTACTGCATTCCTTGCATTAAATTAAAAAAAATGTTTAGGCATCAATATCACCTCCTCACCTCCCCTTTTACTTAACTAAGGGGGGTGGGACGGAGACCCGCTGTCAGTGTCGATAGATGCAGACAGCTAGGCTCCGGAGCGAACCGCATGAGTGCCCCCATAGGAAGCAGCTTCCTATGGGGGCATTCGCCAGAGAGATGGAGCCAGAAGCGCCAGTGGGGAGCCTGAGAAGAGGAGGGTTTGGGCAGCTCTGTGCAATTCCACTAGACAGAGCAGGTAAGTATAAACCTGTTTGTTGTTTTTTATTTATTTATTTAAATTTGCATTTGCAATCACTTTAACCACTTTAGCCCCGGACCATATTGCTGTCCAAAGACCAGAGCACTTTTTGTGATTCGGGACTGCATCGCTTTAACTGACAATTGCGCGGTCGTGCGACGTGGCTCCCAAACAAAATTGGCGTCCTTTTTTTCCCACAAATAGAGCTTTATTTTGGTGGTATTTGATCATCTCTGCGGTTTTTTTTTTTGCGCTATAAACAAAAATAGAGCGACTATTTTTAAAAAAATTCAATATTTTTTTACATTTTGCTATAATAAATATCCCCAAAAAAGATATAAAAAAAACATATTTTTTCCTCAGTTTAGGCCGATACGTATTCTTCTACATATTTTCCGTAAAAAAAAATCGCAATTCGCGTTTATTGATTGGTTAGCGCAAAATTTATAGCGTTTACAAAAAAGGGGGTAGTTTTATGGCATCTTTATTAATATTTTTTTTTTTTACTAGTAATGGCGGCGATCAGCATTTGTTTTCGGTACTGCGATATTATGGCGGACACATCGGACACTTTTGACACATTTTTGGGACCATTGGCATTTTTATAGCGAAACAGTGACACCGTCCCGCTGTAATATGACGGCGGGCAGTCGGCAAGCAGTTAAGTAGCCACCCCATCAAATGAATTAATGATTAGTGGGAGATCAGAATGGAGCCACTAATGCAAAATAGTCTTTTTGGCCACCAGGAAAATAATAGTGTAACACCCTCCTCTAGTTAGGCTGCTAGGCTAAATCTAGTTTTTGGCTTTCCTGTAGTGAGTGGAGCAGTTATCTATTTGTTTTGTCTGTTCATGGTTCCCTAAGCTAGATGCTTGATTCCTCCCACCTGCTTCTGGAAACATTTTCCAGAATATAGGGCAGGGAGATTCAAATGACCAGTATGATTGTCAGAGGATTATTCATTGGAGGGCACTGTCCTGAAGTCCTGCTCTGAAGAAGGATCCTTTATCGCCCTTAATGAGTGAGTAAAGACCTTGCTGTGGACTCTTAATTGTGCAAGTGCTAAAATAAAACTAAGTGCCAGAGGATGTTATGCGGACTGGGATTGCTCTTACAGATTCCTACATAGTTAAGTGAAAAAGGGGTGATGGTGGGATTTTTAGGGTGCAAAAATGCAATATATCAGATAAGTTATTTAAAATATTTTTATTTTGAATACCAAGATAAAAAAGAGGTAAAATTAATACTACATAAAAAAGAGAAAATTTATTAAAAAAGAGAACAGTGGTTATAATGCTTAAACATGTTTTTACCTTACTGCATTCCTTGCATTAAATTAAAAAAAATGTTTAGGCATCAATATCACCTCCTCACCTCCCCTTTTACTTAACTAAGGGGGGTGGGACGGAGACCCGCTGTCAGTGTCGATAGATGCAGACAGCTAGGCTCCGGAGCGAACCGCATGAGTGCCCCCATAGGAAGCAGCTTCCTATGGGGGCATTCGCCAGAGAGATGGAGCCAGAAGCGCCAGTGGGGAGCCTGAGAAGAGGAGGGTTTGGGCAGCTCTGTGCAATTCCACTAGACAGAGCAGGTAAGTATAAACCTGTTTGTTGTTTTTTATTTATTTATTTAAATTTGCATTTGCAATCACTTTAACCACTTTAGCCCCGGACCATATTGCTGTCCAAAGACCAGAGCACTTTTTGTGATTCGGGACTGCATCGCTTTAACTGACAATTGCGCGGTCGTGCGACGTGGCTCCCAAACAAAATTGGCGTCCTTTTTTTCCCACAAATAGAGCTTTATTTTGGTGGTATTTGATCATCTCTGCGGTTTTTTTTTTTGCGCTATAAACAAAAATAGAGCGACTATTTTTAAAAAAATTCAATATTTTTTTACATTTTGCTATAATAAATATCCCCAAAAAAGATATAAAAAAAACATATTTTTTCCTCAGTTTAGGCCGATACGTATTCTTCTACATATTTTCCGTAAAAAAAAATCGCAATTCGCGTTTATTGATTGGTTAGCGCAAAATTTATAGCGTTTACAAAAAAGGGGGTAGTTTTATGGCATCTTTATTAATATTTTTTTTTTTTACTAGTAATGGCGGCGATCAGCATTTGTTTTCGGTACTGCGATATTATGGCGGACACATCGGACACTTTTGACACATTTTTGGGACCATTGGCATTTTTATAGCGATCAATGCTATAAAAATGCATTGTATTACTATAAAAATGCCATTGGCAGTGAAGGGGTTAACACTAGGGGGCAGGGAAGGGGTTAAGTGTGTTCCTGTTTGTGTTCTAACTGTATGGGGGGGTGGACTCACTAGGGGAAATCACTGATCTTCTGTTCATACATTGTATGAACAGAAAATCAGCGTTTCCCCCACTGACAGGAACGAGAGCTTTGTGTTTACACACAAAGCTCCCGCTCCCCGCTCTGTAACGAGCAATCGCGGGTACCCGCCGGGCACACGCGCGGGAAGCGGGGGTGTGCGGGGCGTGCGCGCCCCCTAGTGGCCGAAAAAGAGAGGACGTAGAGCTACGTGCTCTCGCGAAACAGTGACACCGTCCCGCTGTAATATGACGGCGGGCAGTCGGCAAGCAGTTAAGTAGCCACCCCATCAAATGAATTAATGATTAGTGGGAGATCAGAATGGAGCCACTAATGCAAAATAGTCTTTTTGGCCACCAGGAAAATAATAGTGTAACACCCTCCTCTAGTTAGGCTGCTAGGCTAAATCTAGTTTTTGGCTTTCCTGTAGTGAGTGGAGCAGTTATCTATTTGTTTTGTCTGTTCATGGTTCCCTAAGCTAGATGCTTGATTCCTCCCACCTGCTTCTGGAAACATTTTCCAGAATATAGGGCAGGGAGATTCAAATGACCAGTATGATTGTCAGAGGATTATTCATTGGAGGGCACTGTCCTGAAGTCCTGCTCTGAAGAAGGATCCTTTATCGCCCTTAATGAGTGAGTAAAGACCTTGCTGTGGACTCTTAATTGTGCAAGTGCTAAAATAAAACTAAGTGCCAGAGGATGTAATGCGGACTGGGATTGCTCTTACAGATTCCTACATAGTTAAGTGAAAAAGGGGTGATGGTGGGATTTTTAGGGTGCAAAAATGCAATATATCAGATAAGTTATTTAAAATATTTTTATTTTGAATACCAAGATAAAAAAGAGGTAAAATTAAAGGGGTTGTTTTTCCCCTAAATTGCTTCCTTTACCTTAGTGCAGTCCTCCTTCACTTACCTCATCCTTCGATTTTGCTTTTCAATTTCCTTATTTCTTCTGAGAAATCCTCACTTCCTGTTCTTCTGTCTGTAACTCCACACAGTAATGCAAGGTTTTCTCCCTGGTGTGGAGTGTCGTGCTCGCCCCCTCCCTTGGACTACAGGAGAGTCCCGACGGGGTTCCTGGCAGGCTTGACTTGAAAAGTCGTGTATACACACAGCCACACAAAATCCTGCCGTTCTTTTGAATGGCAAGAACACTGTAAAGTCATCAACTAGGACGAGCCAGTGTCTCGTCACATTCCATGCCGTCGCTGCTATCTTGCTACACCCCACACTAAACTTGTATGCTACCGCGCATGCGTCAAAGTGTTAACGAGCATGCACAGTTTTTCACCCATACAGATGACCGGTTTTCTTGGCAGGAAACCCAGACGAGAAAATAGAGAGCAGGGTTCTCTATTTTCCCATCGGGATTCCCATCTGTTTTCCTGATGGAAAAACCACTAGGGAGCATAGACACAGCCAGGATTCCCGGCCAAAAGCTCTCTTGGCAGTTTTTCTGCTGGGAAAACCGGTCGTGTGTACGAGGCTTGACATTTGCATGAAAGTAATGTTTGACATTTGTTTTACTTGCTGTTAATATTATTATTATATGAATTCATATACTGACTGATCCTCTCTCTAGACCTCGTTCTTTATGTAAAGTTGGCATTACACCAGTAGAACATTCATACAGAAATTCTGTAAAATCGTTCATCAGAGCATTTAATCTTGCTATCATTGTGCCAACTAATTTTGTTCAAAAACCCCTAAAATTTCATCCACACCTGCTTCTTGAATGAAATCCCAAATATATTAAACACATTTTTTTTTGGTGCCTATAATACGCACAGTTTTGTTCATTCAAAATCGTTTAAATTTTCTCGTCACTACGATCAAAAACGAACATCAATATGACCCACACCAACCATTAGGAAAATGAATGAATGCTCCAAAAATAACCATTTCGAAACAAAATTTTACTGATGTATGGCCAGCTTAAAAGTGCGGGAATGTAAAATAACAAACATACATTCTCACTTAGATGGCTCCAGCATTGATCCAATCCTGCAGCTGTCCCCCGCTGGCTTTACACTGAGAACTGAGTACCACCGATTGGTCAGTTCTCTGGTCCACTCTGAGTGGTGATTGTCAATCACCATTGTGCAAAGTATCACTTTTGTCCAAAGTAGGCAAAGTACAGGGTAATTTTAAATGTACATTAGACAGACAGAACCTGAATAACTTAGATAGGTAATTTAAGAAAGGGGTCTCGAACCCCCAGGCCCCAGACCGGTGCTGGTCCATGCCCTGTTTGCAGCCCGGCTGCGCAGGATGCACTGAAGAAGGTGTAGCGGGAAACTAGTGAGATTACATCATCATTTCTCACCTCCTGCCGTTGTTGGGTCCACCTTCTCACATCTCGTAGGACAAAGTACTGTCCTATGAGATGTGAGAAGGTGGACTCAACAGCAGTGATTACAGTGGAATACGAACTGCGCATTTTGCCGGTTTCCCCACTCCTGATGACTGGATTCCGTAGCGCTTGGGAGAGGCTGCAAATTGTACGTTTTCACTACAATCAGAAAATCACACAATTACAAGTTCTATAAAAGTGCCATGCTGCATCTGTTGGGTGTGAGAGCAGGATAGTGACCAGCTGCATCTGGTGGCTGTGGTGGCAGACTAGTGACAAGCTGCATCTGGTGGCAGGCTAGTGACAAGCTGCATCTGGTGGCTGTGGTGGCAGGCTAGTGACAAGCTGCATCTGGTGGCTGTGGTGGCAGGCTAGTGACAAGCTGCATCTGGTGGCTGTGGTGGCAGACTAGTGACAGGCTGCATCTGGTGGCTGTGATGGCAGGCTAGTGACAGGCTGCATCTGGTGGCTGTGGTGGCAGGCTAGTGACAAGCTGCATCTAGTGGCTCTGGTGGCATGCTAGAGAGAAGATGCATCTGGTGGCTGTAGTGGAAGACTAGTGACAAGCTGCATCTGGTGGCTGTGGTGGCAGGCTAGTGACAGGCTGCATCTGGTGGCTGTGATGGCAGGCTAGTGACAATCTGCATCTGGTGGTTGTGATGGCAGGCTAGTGACAAGCTGAATCTGGTGGCTGTGGTGGCAGGCTAGTGACAAGCTGCATCTGGTGGCTGTGGTGGCAGGCTAGTGACAAGCTGCATCTGGTGGCTGTGGTGGCAGACTAGTGACAGGCTGCACCTGGTGGCTGTGATGGCAGGCCGGTGACAGGCTGCATCTGGTGGCTCTGGTGGCATGCAAGAGACAAGATGCATCTGGTGGCTGTAGTGGCAGACTAGTGACAAGTAGCATCTGGTGGCTGTGATGTCAGGCTAGTGACAAGCTGCATCTGGTGGCTGTGATGGCAGGCTAGTGACAGGCTGCATCTGGTGGCTGTGGTGGCAGGCAAGTGACAAGCTGCATCTGGTGGCTGCGGTGGCATGCTAGTGACAAGCTGAATCTGGTAGCTGTAGTGGCAGGCAATTGACAAGCTGCATCTGGTGGCTGTGATGGCAGGCTAGTGACAGGCTGCATCTGGTGGCTGTGGTGGCAGGCAAGTGACAAACTGCATCTGGTGGCTGTGGTGGCAGGCTGGTAACAAGCTGCATCTGGTGGGTGTGATGGCAGGTCAGTGACAAGCTGCATCTGGTAGCTGTGGTGGCAGGCTAGTGATAGGCTGCATCTGGTGGCTATAAGGTTAGGCTAGTGACAGGCTGCATCTGGTGGCTGTGGTGGCAGGCTTGTAAAAAGCTACATCTGGTGGCTGTGATGGCAGGCTAGTGACAAGCTGCATTTGGTGGCTGTGATGGCAGGCTAGTGACAAGCTGCATTTAGTGGCTGCGTAGGCATGCTAGTGACAAGCTGCATCTGGTCGCTATGATGGCAGGCTAGTGACCCGCTGCATCTGGTGGCAGGCTAGTGAAAAGGTGCATCTGCAGGCAGGCCACAACACTGACATGCTGGATCTGGTGACAGCCAGGCCAACGGCCTGCTTGTGTGATAGTAGATGGAGATGGAACACTGATTGAATCAGTGTTTTGTCTATCACACAAGCCCGTCTAAGGGGGGACCTTGCTAGAGCACACTGCCCTGCCGAACACAGACCTACAGCTCCTGTTTGTTCCATGACACACGTCGGGAGAGGAGATACCTGCTGTGTGTGATCGAGGCAATGCCATGGTAAGTGCCATGCACAGTGTGGCTGCAATAATAGACAAAAGTGGGGATGCATTTATAGACAAAAGTGGGACTGCATTTATAGACAAAAGTGGGACTTCATTAATATACAAAAGTGGGGCTGCATTCATAGACAAAAGTGGGACTGCATTCATAGACAAAAGTGGGGATGCATTTATAGACAAAAGTGGGACTGCATTTATAGACAAAAGTGGGACTGCATTGATAGACATTGATACACATCAATATGACCCACACCAACCATTAGGAAAATGAATGAATGCTCCAAAAATAACCATTTCGAAACAAAATTTTACTGATGTATGGCCAGCTTAAAAGTGCGGGAATGTAAAATAACAAACATACATTCTCACTTAGATGGCTCCAGCATTGATCCAATCCTGCAGCTGTCCCCCGCTGGCTTTACACTGAGAACTGAGTACCACCGATTGGTCAGTTCTCTGGTCCACTCTGAGTGGTGATTGTCAATCACCATTGTGCAAAGTATCACTTTTGTCCAAAGTAGGCAAAGTATAGGGTAATTTTAAATGTACATTAGACAGACAGAACCTGAATAACTTAGATAGGTAATTTAAGAAAGGGGTCTCGAACCCCCAGGCCCCAGACCGGTGCTGGTCCATGCCCTGTTTGCAGCCCGGCTGCGCAGGATGCACTGAAGAAGGTGTAGCGGGAAACTAGTGAGATTACATCATCATTTCTCACCTCCTGCCGTTGTTGGGTCCACCTTCTCACATCTCGTAGGACAAAGTACTGTCCTATGAGATGTGAGAAGGTGGACTCAACAGCAGTGATTACAGTGGAATACGAACTGCGCATTTTGCCGGTTTCCCCACTCCTGATGACTGGATACCGTAGCGCTTGGGAGAGGCTGCAAATTGTATGTTTTCACTACAATCAGAAAATCACACAATTACAAGTTCTATAAAAGTGCCATGCTGCATCTGTTGGGTGTGAGAGCAGGATAGTGACCAGCTGCATCTGGTGGCTGTGGTGGCAGGCTAGTGACAAGCTGCATCTGGTGGCAGGCTAGTGACAAGCTGCATCTGGTGGCTGTGGTGGCAGGCTAGTGACAAGCTGCATCTGGTGGCTGTGGTGGCAGGCTAGTGACAAGCTGCATCTGGTGGCTGTGATGGCAGACTAGTGACAGGCTGCACCTGGTGGCTGTGATGGCAGGCCGGTGACAGGCTGCATCTGGTGGCTCTGGTGGCATGCAAGAGACAAGATGCATCTGGTGGCTGTAGTGGCAGACTAGTGACAAGTAGCATCTGGTGGCTGTGATGTCAGGCTAGTGACAAGCTGCATCTGGTGGCTGTGATGGCAGGCTAGTGACAAGCTGCATCTGGTGGCTGTGATGGCAGGCTAGTGACAGGCTGCATCTGGTGGCTGTGGTGGCAGGCAAGTGACAAGCTGCATCTGGTGGCTGCGGTGGCATGCTAGTGACAAGCTGAATCTGGTAGCTGTAGTGGCAGGCAATTGACAAGCTGCATCTGGTGGCTGTGATGGCAGGCTAGTGACAGGCTGCATCTGGTGGCTGTGGTGGCAGGCAAGTGACAAACTGCATCTGGTGGCTGTGGTGGCAGGCTGGTAACAAGCTGCATCTGGTGGGTGTGATGGCAGGTCAGTGACAAGCTGCATCTGGTAGCTGTGGTGGCAGGCTAGTGATTGAATCAGTGTTTTGTCTATCACACAAGCCCGTCTAAGGGGGGACCTTGCTAGAGCACACTGCCCTGCCGAACACAGACCTACAGCTCCTGTTTGTTCCATGACACACGTCGGGAGAGGAGATACCTGCTGTGTGTGATCGAGGCAATGCCATGGTAAGTGCCATGCACAGTGTGGCTGCAATAATAGACAAAAGTGGGGATGCATTTATAGACAAAAGTGGGACTGCATTTATAGACAAAAGTGGGACTTCATTAATATACAAAAGTGGGACTGCATTCATAGACAAAAGTGGGACTGCATTCATAGACAAAAGTGGGGATGCATTTATAGACAAAAGTGGGACTGCATTTATAGACAAAAGTGGGACTGCATTTATAGACAAAAGTAGGGCTGCATTCATAGACAAATGTGGGACTGCATTTATAGACAAAAGTGGGACTGCATTTATAGACAAAAGTGGGACTGCATTAATATACAAAAGTGGGACTGCATTGATATACAAAAGTGGGACTGCATTGACCTCTGACCATCCCTTGTACCATGCCTGCAGTCTCTGACCATCGCTTGTACCACGTCTGCAGTCTCTGACCATCCCTTGTACCACGTCTGCAGTCTCTGACCATCTCCTGTACCATTTCTGCAGTCTCTGACCATCCCTTGTACCACGTCTGCAGTCTCTGACTATCTCCTGTACCATGTCTGCAGTCTCTGACCATCTCTTATACCATGCTTGCAGTCTCTGACCATCCCTTGTACCACGTCTACAGTCTCTGACCATCTCCCGTACCATGTCTTCAGTTTCTGATCATCCCTTGTTCCATGCCTGCAGTCTCTGACCATCTCTTGTGCCACATCTGCAGTCTCTGACCATCCCTTGTACCATGTCTGCAGTCTCTGACCATCTCTTGTACCACGTCTGCAGTCTCTGACCATCCCTTGTACCACGTCTGCAGTCTCTGACCATCCCTTGTACCACGTCTGCAGTCTCTGACCATCCCTTGTACCACGTCTGCAGTCTCTGACCATCTCTTGTACCACTTCTGCAGTTTCTGACCATCTCTTGTACCATGTCTGCAGTCTCTGACCATCTCTTGTACCATGTCTGCAGTCTCTGACCATCTTTTGTACCATGTCTGCAGTCCCTGACAATCGTCTACAAACTATGGGATAGATTTATGGCATTTATATTTAAATATTTTTTACTAGTAGTTTTTTACTAGTTACATATGGTGGCTGTGGTGGCAGGCTGGTGACTCACAGCATCTGGTGGCAGTCTTTTGTGGCAAGTGGCTCCCACTGATATACTGTAACAGTAGAAATAATGCACTTCAATCATCCCGACACGACACCATATGGTATCAGGATAAATGAAGTGCTAAAAAAATCTTCTTCAACTAAACCGGTCCCTGGTTCCAAAAAGGTTGAAGACCACTGATTTAAGGCATGAACTAGTGGCCTTGACCTGCAAAAAGTGGGGACTCCATGATGTTACTACACGGAGGGTCCATGACAGTTTTCCTGCAAATCACTTTTTCTTTTACATTATCTTTTTTATTTTCACTAAGGTAAATATCCTAAAATAGGTTCTTCAAATGCTGCAGAGATTTGTAGACAGGTTATTCATGATCCTGAGTTCATAAATATTCAACTTTTTTTTCTATTCCTTCCCCAAAGCCTTCTGAATTCTCATCATAAATTTCTTATATTGTACAATAAAAAATGAACAATCTATTAATTAAAACTCTTGTGCGCGTGGGTGCCATGCATTTTAAATAAATACAGTATGCAAAATATTAAATTATCATTTGACTTGCACAGCAGATTGTTATGTGTTACATTCTTTCAGGCATACAAATCACACTTTTTAAGAAGAATGTGGCAGTGTACAGGAGTATTGTTTTTAACAAATGATCCCAGCCATACAAACTTTGTGGTACTTCTGCTGTGTTTTTTTTTTGGGCTATTTTTTGAATAAGCTGCCTAAACACATTAAACACACAGAAGGTACATACACCATTTTTAGCGATACAGCATACCACAATGCATGGTAGTGCATTACTGTGCTCTGTGTTGTGCGCTGTAGAACAGGTGTGTTGGGATGCCCTTCAGAATCCAGAATAAGTGGCACTGCAGGGCACCAATACACATAACTTGTGAATCCAGCCTGCTGAAGTAGCTCCTTATAAATTGGTTCAGGGCTTTCAGTGCACACTGGGCGTTTATCCGCTTTGCGTCAAATCCCGGTGTTATCTTATGCCCAGGAGGCACAGGTGCAGTATTTACTGCTTTATGCATTCAGAGGTGCCTGGAACCCCCAGCCCTGAACGTAAGTATCACTTGGTGCAGAAGCCAACTCCCATGCATCTAAAGCTGCATTCACATCTAGGCGACAAAACGCCTGTCACCCGACGCTCGTGCCGCTGGAGGGGAAAATTCCCATGCATGTCTATAGAGATGGTTCACATCTCTGAAACGCCGAACGCCTGTCGCCCGAAAAAAAGTCCCGGACCCTTTTTTTCAGGCGACATTGGCGTTCGGCCATAGACATCAATGGGGAGACTTTGTTAAAAAAAAAAAATAATAATCGAAGCGCGGCAAGTAAAGCCGCGTATGCGGCGTTACTTGCCGCCTAGATGTGAATGCAGCCATAGCCTATAATATATTCTGACAGGACGCTGGCAGTGGGGCTGGATGCAGCACCTGTCCTGGATATACAAAACATGTTGTGAGGGATACTAAGACTCTTATGGCATAGCTCCCAACTTTCCCTGATTTCGAGGGACTGTGCCTGATTTGGAGCAATGTCCCTCTGTCCCTCTTCATTTGTCCTTCATTTTGGTCTGATATATATATATATATATATATTAGGGCTGTTACTGATCAAAATTTTTGTGTTCGATTAATCGTTTTGTTTTTTAATCGATTAATCGACTAATTTCGATTAATTACAACGCACATACAGATCCAACTACTTTTAGCTGCTGTCCTTGCAGGCTGATTCCCAGTGCAGCTACTGGAAAAATGGATAGCAGGATACAAAACACACACAAAGGCAGCGCTCGATGGGAATAGCATTAAAACTTTTATAGTCTTTAAGTAGGTAACCAAATAAATATTGCACTGGAGATAAAATCAATGTAGCTACATAAACTGTAAAAATGGTGCGAGTAATACCAAACGGTACCAAAAGCAGTCATAAAAACATGTAGCTAAGTATGATACTGGTATAAAAATGTGTCCAACGATACCACTGCTGAATCCAGATGAGGAGGGGTTAACATAAGTCCTTCGGCATGTAGATGTCCCGTGAAGGGAACTATCACAACTCCCAGTGGATGGATGTAGAATCCCAGGTTGATAGAGGAAAATGATAGAGGGAAGTGTAACGTCCCTTACGTGTGGCAGATAGTAAGGTCCCGCCGGCATGCAGATATGAAGGCACAGCAAAGGAGCCCTTCAGATGCACACGGCAAGCCCTGTCGGTGTCCATGACGTTACCGGATCTCCGACGGAACTCCCTAACGGCCTGGAAGCCGGTGGGGAGGTGAATACCAATCAAAAGAATTTTAATCGATCAAAAAAATTAAAGATTAATCAATTAACTAAAAGTTAATTTGCACAACCCTAATATATATATATATATATATATATATATATATATGAATATAATGCATTTTTTAATAGGGTTGTCCCGATACCACTTTTTTAGGACCGAGTACAAGTACCGATACTTTTTTTCGAGTAGTCGCCGATACCGAATAATACTTTTTTTAAATGTGTCCCCAAATGCAGCCACGTCCCCCCACAAATGCAGCCATGTCCCCCACATATTGCAGTCATGTATGTCCCCCACATATTGCAGCCATGTCATGTCCCCCACATATGCAGTCATGTATGTCCCCCACATATTGCAACCATGTCATGTCCCCCACATATGCAGTCATGTATGTCCCCCACATATGCAGTCATGTATGTCCCCCACATATTGCAGCCATGTCATGTCCCCCACATATGCAGTCATGTATGTCCCCCACATATGCAGTCATGTATGTCCCCCATATGCAGCCATGTATGTCCCCCATATGCAGCCATGTATGTCCCCCATATGCAGCCATGTATGTCCCCCATATTGCAGCGATGTGTCCCCCATATGCAGCCTTGTATGTCCCCCATATGCAGCCATGTATGTCCCCCATATGCAGCCATGTATGTCCCCCATATTGCAGCGATGTGTCCCTCATACCTTTTAGATATGCTGATGCCACCTCTGCCGCATACCGCCGTATCCCCTGCACAATCGCGTAGCGCATTACAAGCTTTCATTCTAAAAACTTGTAAATGGCCGCGCTCCGTGTATTAAAACTCCCCTTCTCCGGATGGAGGGATCCGTCCAATCCCACGCAAGGGGGAGTGTCTATACGCGGATTTGTGCATAGACACTCCCCCTTGCTCGGGATTGGAGGGATCCCTCCAATCCGGAGAAGGGGAGTGTCAATACACGGCCATTTACAAGTATTCAGAATGAATGCTTGTAATGTGTGCTATGCGATTGTGCAGGGGGATACGGCGGTATGCGGCGGCGTCAGCATATCTAAAAAGGTATGAGGGACGCATCGCTGCAATATGGGGGGGAAGTATTCTATTTCAGTATCGGGGGTATTTGCGGGAGTACAAGTACTCCCGCAAATACTCGGCATCGGTCCCGATACCGATACTAGTATCGGTATCGGGACAACCCTACTTTTTAACTATCAAAAAGTGTTTTCCAGCGCTAAACCTTTCATTCAATTTCTAAATTGCTGCATTTGTAAATTTCAAAAGCCAATATAAAGGAATAGTAGTAAAAAAAAAATTACTTGTGGGTTTAACCAATCTTGTTTTTTTGTACAATTCTCCTTTAAGGGGGTGTGGCAAGGGGTGTGTCCTATGCCTGTATACATTTGCTGATAGGTGTCCCTCATTCCAATCTCAAAAAGTTGGGAGGTATGTACGGGGTCTAAACTCCCAATACTCATGAGGCCTTCTGTTTACATACACTATATTAAAATATACCTACAACATACACAATTAACAAGGTGTGCACCATTAATCTCAAACACATATGCGTGTATATATACTGACAGTATCAGTACAGTGGACGGTTATCATTTTTATTTTTTGTATTATTTTTTTCTTTACAATTTAACCGCTTGCTGACCGATGCACGTCAATGTACAAAGACATGTATTTGTACCCACTTCTGGGAGTCGTCTCTGCGGGGACTCTGCGGGGAGTACGTCACTTCCCGCCCCCCGCCCACTGTGTTCAGGGAAACACTCGGCTCCCAGAGCACAACGGGAACCAGTGAGGACGACGCTGCGCGACTCACGCATGCGACCTAGGTAATCGAGTAGTGAAGCCAGAGCGCTTCACTTCCTGGTTCCCTCACCGAGGATGGCGGTGAGGGCAGCAGAGTGATGAGCGATCGCACGTCCTCTGCTGCCGACGATGCTGGACTCCAGGACAGGTAAGTGCCCTAATATTAAAAGTCAGCAGCTGCAGTATTTGTAGCTGCTGGCTTTTAATATTTATTTTCGGACAGAGATCCGCTTTAACATCTGTACATTTTATAAGATCAAGTATTTCATTTGTCACAGCAATACGACAGCACTGACTATACCATACCTCCCAACTTTCTGAGATGGGAATGAGGGACACCTATAACCAAAAGTATGCAGGCATAGGACACACTCTTTGCCACGCCCCTTTAAAAGAGAATTGTACAAAAATAAGATTGGTTAAACGCATAAGTGCTGTTTTTTCCACAACTATTCCTTTAATTTGATAGATAAAAAGTGAATTTTATATACAACTACCGTATTTATCTTCCTATAGCGCACACCGGCGTATAGTGCGCACCCCCAACCTAGAAGGGAAATTTCAGAAAAAAAAAAAGAAAATACTTAGGCCGCGTACACACGACCGAGAAACTCTCGGGCTAAACTCATCGTTCCGCCCGTCGAGTTTCCCGTTCAGCTGTCGAAAAGCTTGTTGAGCCAAATTTCCCCATAGAACAATGAGGAAATAGAGAGCATGCTCTCTTTTTGGCTCGACGAGCTTCCCGGCGGGTTGCTCGGCGAAAAGTGTACACACGATCGGTTTTCTCGGCATAATACGTCTCCCAATCGAGGTTCTCGCTGGATTCTGCCGAGAAACTCGATCGTGTGTACGCTGCCTTACAGTTTGAATGCCCCTCGTCGGTGTCTTGCCCGGCATCCATCGGCGGCCTTGTCCGGTCCGGTGTCTGTCTGCGGCCTTGGTGGTGTCCTCCCCGCTTCTCCCGTGCTGTTTTTAAGCCGATCCCCGCTTCCGGCGCTGTGTTTGAACGCCACCGCCGCCGCCGACATATACCGACATATACCGAGCGCAGTACACTCGGGCACGCTCGGCTCCTCTCGCATAAAGGCTAGGAGGCGGCACAGGGCGTGACCGCGAGCGTAGTCGAGCCTGGCCGAGTGTACCCGTGTGTACTGCGCTCGGTATTTGTCAGCGGCGGCGTTCAAACACAGCGCGAGAAGCGGGGATCAGCGTATATCGCGCACCCACGATTTTCCCCTGATTTTAAGGGAGAAAAGTGTGCGGTATACGCCGATAAATACGGTATATAGTTTAGACCAAAATTAGGGACATATGAGGAGGGATAAGGGACAGTCCCTCCAAATCAGGGACAGTTGGTAGCTATGCTATACTAAGCATGGTTTTATGAGGGTTATGAGCACAAATACTTTTCCATGATCAGAGTATATACAGTATCTAGTGTGAAGGATTGTGGGAAATGGCCTCAGAGTTTGTGTTGTCTCTTCCCCTGTAGATACGAGGTCACCGTGAAGACATTCTGTGCATTGCTCAAAATCCACCTAATCTCCTTGCCAGCTCGAGTTATGACGGAGAAATTATTATCTGGAATATGATCTCAGGTCACATCCACTGCCGGATAAACACAGCGCTTCACATTGACTCTGCAGGAATAAAACGTGAGTTATAGTAAATAGCTCCACTAAGCAAATATCAGAATTCTATTATCACTGTAGTTCTTGCTGTGAAGAGAATTAATTAGTTTTTATGGTGTCCTTCTGTGTCTGTGATGTAAATTGGCAGAAATGTGATTAATTATTAATCTTTCTTGGCATACCACAGCTAATCAGTTGTGAAACAATCATAGGTACCCAGGATACAAAGGGAGTCTTTTGTGCTCTGATGGAAATATCACACACACAAAATCCTCTAAATGGTGTTCAAGCCAAACTGAACTACAGGGAAAATAAAAATCCGCCACTGACTGCATCTGCCAACGCAATGCAAGGTTTAAATGCTTGTTTAGATCTAGAGGCCTTAAAAAGCATTTTGTTTACCCAATCCTTCGGTCCTGCAGGCTCCCTCCAGGTTGTAAGACCCACAGCCTCTTTTCTTCTTTGCTCTTCGACATCAACAAGTCCAATCTAGAGCTCATAGCCCTGCATTGGACATACGTCTATTTCCCAAAGACAACCTCTGGATCTGATGCTGAGCACGTGCACTCAACGTCTTTGGTTGACCATGGCGAGGCCAGTTCTGCGTGGAACCTGTCCTGTTAAACCTCTGTATGGTCTTGGCCACCATGCTCAGTTTCAGGTTTTTGGCAATCTTCTTATAGCCTAGGCAATCTTTATGTAGAGCAACAATAATTTTTTTCGGATCCTCAGAGTTCTTTGCCATGAGGTGCCATGTTGAACTTCCAGTGACCAGTATGAGAGAGTGAGAGCGATAACACCAAATTTAACACACCTGCTAACCATTCACACCTGAGACCTTGTAACACTAATGAGTCAGTCACATGACAGCGGGGAAATAAATGGCTAATTGGGCCCAATTTGGACATTTACTTAGGTGTACTCACTTTTGTTGCCAGCGGTTTAGACATTAATGGCTGTATGTCGAGTTATTTTAAGGGTACAGCAAATTTACACTGTTATATAAGCTGTACACTCACTACTTTACATTGTATCAAAGTGTAATTTCTTCAGTGTTGTCACATGAAAAGATATAATAAAATGTTTTCAAAAATTTGAGGGGCGTACTCACTTTTGTGAGATACTGTATATATGCCTCCATGGGCATCCACAGAACTTTTTTTGGGGGGGGGGGCATAATTTTAGGGTCACCCATGCTCCACCCCTTTTCGACAATGTCATTCTCACATTATCATGGTCAGAGATTGCAGATGTAGTACAGTCCCCAGGATAAGTGATTGGACGATCGTTCACTTTGGGTTTTCCAGGGGTGACTCTGGTCAGTAGTGTAGCATTTTTTTACCCTGGCAGTGGCTCAGACTTTCTCTCTCTGGTGGCGCTGGGCGGTGCAGCTCTCTCTAGTGGCGCTGGGCAGCACGGCTCGCTCTGGTGGTGCTAGGCAGCGCATCTCTCTCTCTGGTGGCGCTGGGCAGCGCAACTCTCTCTCTGGTGGCGCTGGGCAGCACAGCTCTCTCTCTCTGGTGGCACTGGGCAGTGTGGCTCTCTCTCTGGTGGCACTGGGCAGTGTGGCTCTCTCTCTGGTGGCACTGGGCAGTGTGGCTCTCTCTCTCTGGTGGCACTGGGCAGTGTGGCTCTCTCTGGTGTACTAGGCAGTGTGGCTCTCTCTCTGGTGGAGCCAAACAGCACGGCTCTCTCTCTGGTGGCGCCAGGCAGCGTGGCTCTCTCTCTGGCGGGTGTCACCTAGGTGCCAGCTGCCTGCACCCCCATCCGATCCCTGATTCCAGGGGGGGGGGCATTTGACCCCCCTTGCCCCTACCTGCGGACGCCCATGTTTGCCTGCCAGTATGAGTTTCCTCTAAAGTAGAAATATAGTAGCTAGGAATAGGAATCAGGATAAGGCAAATGCTATGTACATGCAAGTAAGTAACATAATCAAAGCCTGGCCAATCAAGACAGTCAAAGACTCTGGACCCAGGAGATGGGGAAAAGCTGGAAACCAAGAAGAGCAGACGTAACATTGTTGGGGGAGGGCACTTTGAGAGGTAAGCACACCATGCTTGCACATTATAGAAAAAGCTCCTATAAGGCCTAAACATTCTGCTTTACATGACCCAGCAGAATTTATTCCTAGGTTTGTGAGTTCAGACACTGTTGTAGATGATGCCTCCATATCTATTGTCATGATTACTATAAGCTAATTTGTGTGTTACAACAGACTAAAACATTTCCACATTAAACTTTTAGACTACTAACACACAGTTTCCATAGCAACCTTATGTAAAAATAGTACAGCAGAAAAAATGTAAGCTATTTATTTGGTGCCAATTTTTGCTCATTTTTTTTTTTTTTGGTTCCTTCTACTTCACTGAATCACTGAATGTTTAACTAAACTTTTAAAATAAATGTCATTACTTGGCCCGAATGCTTCTGTGAAAATACATGTTTTGCATAGCAATTTTTCTCACTTTTCTGTACTAAACTACTGTATAATGCCCAAAATATAACTTAAAGTGACACTAAACATGATGCTTATTCTCCAAAAATAATTCATATACTGTATGTCCACTACTTAATGACCTGGACTGTAGTGCCACACATTGGGGGGGGGGTCAGGCCGGCTATCAGAGCCGGGACAAGGCAGTGGCGGGTGCAGGAGGTGTTCTGTATCTGTGATTATGACAGTGGGCATTGTCTGTTGTTCAGTGTCCCTGAGCTCACCACGGCTCTATACTGCCAACTCTGGCTGCTTCATGTACGTGCGCCCCTCGTGTGTGCTGCCAGCAATTTATTTTCACGGTGACATGTGGAATCAAGACCTGGGACAAGGAAGACCACTATACAAGAGGGGGCTGTGAGTACAAGGGAGGAGGGGACTGTTTGTGTATGGGGGGGGCAGAGCTCTGTGTATTTAAAGATGTGTGTGGGGGGGGGGACAGCTGAGTATATACAGGTGTGAGAGGAGGGGGGCACCTCAGTGTTTACAGGTGTGGGTGGGCAGCTGAGTGTGTACAGGTGTGAGGAGAGGGGGGCACCTCAGTGTTTACAGGTGTGGGGGGCAGCTGAGTGTGTACAGGTATGTGTGTGTGGGGGGGCAGCTGAGTGTTTACAGGTATGAGGTGGCTGAGTGCGTACAGGTGTAAGGGGGCTAAGTGCGTACAGGTGTGAGGGGGGCTGAGTGCATACAGGTGGGTGGGCAAACTGCGTACAGGTATGAGGGGGCTGAGTGGGTACAGGTATGAAGTTGTTGAGTGCGTACAGGTGAGTGGGCTGAGTGTGTACAGGTATGAGGGGCTGAGTGTGTCCTAGGCGCCCACAATGTCCCCCCCCCCACTGAGGCTGATCCCTCGATCCTGGCAGCTCCCAGCGCCACCATCCTTACTGAGGAAAACAGGCTGTGGAGCCTTGCGGCTTCACTGCCCGTTTGCTACTACGCATGCACGAGTTTTGCGGCGTTTTTGTGAATGTGCGGCTGCTTTCTGGAATACACACTGTTCCCAGAAGGCAGCGCGCCCCATTCCCCAGAAGACACCGCGAGGAGGGCGAGGAAGAAGACCTGCCACAGACTAGGAAGAGGCAGATTAGGAACATCCGCATAGTAACCGGCATTTCTGGTAAGTAAAACATTTTTTTTTCAATTTTTTTGCAGGTTTTTGGTGTAATTTTTTTTTTAAGGTGGAACTACACTTTAAGTCTTGCTATGGACCATTGTTACCTTCAACCCATTTATTGGTTATGAAATATACTCAATATGTATGCTTAAATGTTTGTAAAACTTTCTAACCTGTAAAACTTTAATAAAAAGATTGGAAAAAATGTATAAAAAATACCACCAAAAGAAAGCTCTAGTTGTGTGAACAAAATGATAAAAATGTTGTTTGGGTACAGTGTTGACGCCATTGTCATTTAAAGTGTGACAGCACTGAAAGCTGAAAATTGGCCTGGGCAGAAAGGGGGTAAAATAACCCGGTATTGAATTGGATAACAGGAAGTCGGATCACACCACCAAAAAAAAGTTGTTTGGAGATTTGGAAAAGAATGAGAGCAATAGAGGGTACTTTTCTAAATTGGGAATACATACTTGAATAGAATATATTTTTTTAACCAGATTTTAGTGTCACTTTAACCTGATAATAACTATGCCTTCCCTCATCACATACAAGGGCCGCCATCAGGGGGGTACAGGCAGTACACCTGTAAGGGGCCCAGGGGTCCCCAGGGGCCCGGATGGGAACCCCCTAAAAACAAATATATAGGTGACAATCCTCCTTTTTTTATACTATTTATTTTATTTTATTTATTTTTACCTCTAAAAAAAAAAAAAAAAGAATTGGCCCTTTTAATAAAAAATAAAAAATATATATATTAAAAAAAAAAAATATATATATATATATATATATATATATATATATTTTTTTTAATATATATTTTTTTTATTTTTTATTAAAAGGGCCAATTCTTTTTTTTTTTTTTTAGAGGTAAAAATAAATAAAATAAAATAAAATAAATAGTATAAAAAAAGGAGGATTGTCACCCGGGGCCCTGGGGACCTTTAATAACAATAATTATATATATATATATATATATATATATATATATATATATATATATATATATATATATATATATAAAAGTGTATATATATATATATATATATATATATATATAAATTATATTATTATATTATTTTGTGGTCTGATCAGGGTATAATAACAGCCATTGTCACTGCACACAGGCACCATTCACAAGTGATTACCCAGCAGAGCTGTTTTAACATTACGGTACATTGTTGTAATAATAATAATGTGCTTCTTATGAATTGTTATAGCAGAACACACTTCAGTAATAATAATAAGGAAAACTCATTATGTCCTCTTAGTAATGGTAAAAAAGCCAAATCACTCAGAGAATGTGTTAACCAGTCATGGACATTGAACATGATATAAAATCCTAATTTAAATACTTGGGGTGTGTGTAGTGTCGCCCAGCTACGACCCTTATCCTCCCCGCATCTCTCCAGCCTCTTTTACTGACAATTCCCATCTGTCATTTTGACAACAATAAAGAGCGGCCTCAGCTAACATGTCTCCACCAAATTACACTCCCTGATGCATTTTACCCTACCCATCAGGGATCCAATGATTATGTCCTGGTGGGCAGGGCAAAATGCATCAGGGTGGGTGGGTGGAGGCTGAGGCCGCTCTTTATGGTTTATTTCCCTGGGCTGGACGGGAGTAGCAGCAATCCTTTCCTCTTTGCATTTGTCAGAGTTCTGTCTGTGCACTATGCATTTTGTAGACACTGCAGAGGTCTTCCTCATATTTTTTAGCCTATAGTGTTATGCTGCGTACACACAACCGTTTTTCATGACGTCATCTCGTCATGAAAAATGGGCAATAAAATTTAGAACATGCTCTAATTTTAATGACGGGAAAAACGTGCATGATCAGAAGCAAGTTATGAGACAGGAGCACTCGTTCTGATAAAACTAGCATTTGTAATGGAGATGGCACATTCGTCCACGCTGTAACGGACTGAAAAGCACAAAGACTGAAAAGCGCAAATCGTCTCTCACCAAACTTTTACTAACACAAAATTAGCAAAAGCAACCCAAGGGGAGGCGCCATTTCAATGGAACTTCCCCTTTAGAGTCCCGTCGTACGTCACCGCGCTTTGCTTAAGCATTTTTTTCACGATGGTGTGTATGAGTGAGTGAGTGAAAAACTTATAGAGCGCAACACCTGCGAACTGAATCGCCTCTGGGCGCTGTTTCCATTCCTAGGATAAAGGAAGGCTTTGCCTCAGAAGAGATGAGTTTTAATCATTCTCCTGAAGGCCAAGTGGTCCGACTCCAGTCGGATGGTGGTTGGTAGTGCATTCCACAGTCGCGGTCCTTGGACAGCAAATCTCCGATCTCCTTTGGATTTGTATCTTGCCTTTGAGATTTACAATAGGTTTTGATTTGTGAATGAATGAATGAATGGACTTGTATAGCGCAACGCATGCGAACTGAATCGCCTCTGGGCGCTTTTTCCAGCCAGTGTCTTCTTGGCTGGTGCGGTCATTTTTACCCCGTAGGATCTTGACACGCTAAGGACACACAGTCATACACACATACATACATATACAGGATACTGGGCCAATTTTGGATGAGATCCAATTTACCTACCAGCATGTCTTTGGAGTGTGGGAGGAAACTGGTGTACCCGGAGGAAACCCACGCAGACACAGAGAGAACATGCAAACTCCAGGCAGATGGTGTCGTGGTCGGGATTCGAACCAGCGACCCTTTTGCTGCTAGGCGAAAGTGCTACTCACTGCACCACTGTGCTGCCCGGCAATTTGTGGATCGCATAATGCGATTGGGGTTGTGGGCTTTTATTTTTTCGCATAGATATTGGGGAGCGTTTCCTTGAATACACTTGTGTGTAAGACAGAGTGCCTTAAAAGTGATTCTGTCTTTCACTGGTAGCCAGTGAAGAGATCTTAGCGAAAGGGAGATTGACTCCCATGGTTTTTTACCAGTCACTAATCGAGCAGCCGTATTTTGAACGACTTGCAGACGAGTGATTTGGTATTTGGGAAGTCCTAAATAGAGGGCATTTGCATAGTCGAGTCTGGAATTAACAATTGTTCCCACCACGACTGCAATGTCCTCTTTAGGAATAAAAGGGGCGAGTCGGCGTAACTGGCGTAACAGATGATGGGATCCACTGACTACCGCCCCTATTTGTGCATCCATTGTCATGTAGGAGTCAAATATGACTCCGAGACTTTTGACTTTGGTGCTAGGGGCGATAATTTTTCCTAGGATGGGTGGTGGGATCCAAGTTGAGGTGGGGAGACTTTTCCTGTTTGCGTGAAACAGGAGAAGCTCTGTTTTTGAACCATTGAGTTTTAGATAACTGGATGTCATCCAGTTATCTATAAGAGTGAGGGAACTCTCTAATCCCATCGAATGATCCTTTCCGTTGCTAACATGGAGATACAGTTGTGTGTCGTCTGCGTAGGAATGGTAAAGTAGCTTCTGGTTGCTGATGATCTAAAAGAGGGGACGGAGGTAAATGTTGAATAGTACCGGTGACAAGGGGGATCCCTGAGGGACTCCGCATGATACCGTATGCATTTCTGACGTGAAAGATCCCAATTTCACTGTTTGTGATCTGTTTTCCAAGAAGGAGGAGAACCAAGGTAGATCCGCTTCCGTGACTTTGACCACTTCAGCTAGCCTAGCGAGTAGTAGTCTGTGGTCTACCGTGTCAAAGGCCGCACTTAGGTCCAACAGGATCAGGAGAGAAGGTTCTCCTTCATCTGCGGCCTCTAGGATGTCGTCCCATATTTTTACCAGAGCAGTTTCGGTTCCGTGCCCGGGCCGGAAGCCTGATTGAAACGTATCAAGTAATTTTTGGGTTTCTAAATGCTGTTGTAACTGTTGTACAACTTCTTTCTCCATTATTTTGGAGAAAACATTTAGACCCGTTATGGGTCTCCTATTGTTTGGGTCTTTCGGGTCCAGGGTTGGTTTTTTCAGGATCGGTTTTATGGTACCTTGTTTCAACAAAGCAGGCACCATGCCCTCCTTGAATGATTGATTTATAAGCTGCGTGATAGCTGGTGCCAGTATATCGGCACTTTCTTTCAGCAGTTTAGTGGGAATGATGTCATTGGGTGCTGTGCTGTTGCGCAGAGTCCCAATGATATTTTTAGTGGCAGCGATGGAGATGGGTTTTAAGGTGAATTTCTGTGCTTGAGGCGGGTATATAATGGTATCAGGGTTGGGATTCGGGGCAGGATTCATGCAGATTCCATTTTGCTCAATGCTTAGTCGGATTCTTTAGATTTTATTAATGAAATAATCCGACAAATTCTTGTGAATCAGCATTGGGGGGCTCTAGGCAGGCTGGATTCATCGATTGTGAAACCAGCTTGAAGAGTTCGCGAGGGCGGTTTATGGCCTTGGTGATGATGTTTGCAAAATAATTTTTTTTCGCCATAAAGATTTCCTTATGATATTTATTTGTTATTGTCTTATAAATAGTGAGGTTTCTATCTGAAGAGCTCCTTTTCCATGCAGCTTCTGCTCTTCTACGCTCTTGCTTTAACAATGTCAGCTGGTCGTTAAACCAGCCAGCGTTGTTTTTCCGAATGCAAGTTTTGCGTTTTGGTGCCACCCAGTCAGCGGACTGAAGTAGCGCCTTGTTGATGGCGTCTAGTGTTTCTACTGCTGTTTGTTTATGTTGTATTGGGGAATTTTTTTTTCCTAGGGTGGTTTTGAAGAGTTCCGAGTGGAGCTTCTTCTGAGACCTAGTCCAGTGAGTTATCACCGGTTTTCTTGTTTTATTTGGCCTGAGGTGATAGGCGAGTTTAAATTTAATGACATGATGATCGGTCCATGGTAGTGGCTCATTTTGCCCGATCTCAATTTCCAAATCCTGTTTGAAAATGAGATCGAGGGTATGGCCTGAGACATGAGTGGGGCCTCGTATTAATTGCTGCAGACCTAATCCTTCTAGATGGTCGATGCAGGCATCAGTGACGGGTCCAACGAAGAGTTGGCCCAGAGGTTGAAATCCCCCAGCACCAAAAGGTGTTTGATGCTTAGGGTGTAAGAGGAGATAAATTCTGTTAATGACGCGACAGGGTCAGTTTTTGGGCCAGGGGGTCTGTAGCACAGTAACATATGAACCCTGTCTTGGGGATTTGATTGCAGCTGTAGAGTGAGGGTTTCCATGAATGGAAGCGAGTATTGGAGGACTGGTTTGGTGATCGAGAGGTGAATCTTGTGGATCACCGCCAGACCTCCCCCTCTTTGCCCCACTCTGTTCTGCATTTGTATGCGATAATTTGCAGGCACCAATTCTTGCAGAATGGTGTTGCAGTCGCCTGTGAGCCAGCTTTCTGTGATAAAGAGGCAGTCTATATCATGTAGAAGGATGAAATCATGGATTTCTTGCCGGTGTTTTACTGCTGATCTAGTGTTGACCAGAGCGCAGGAAATGGGTTTGGGCTGGTGCGTTCTAATGCAATTTTTTTTCCTGTTAATCGTCTATTGATTCTTAACAGTTGTTCGCTTTTTAGCGCATTTTCGGTGACCGTTGGGAGTATTGAGGCAAATGGTTTTAATTCCCAGATGGTTTCTGCTGAGTATTTCAGATAACCCATAGTTGCAGAAAAAAGACGGGAACGTATTCATAATTAAAAGGGGGGGGGTTTAGGCGATGCTGGGGGGGAAGAAATAGTGAAGCGAACTTGTCACTACTGTATGTCCTCCTTTTTTGTAGTTTTGGTCCAGAGGAAGGCGAAAAACCCCAGGCGTGCTATGCCAATCTGCCTTACCTGGGGAAAAAAATTCCTTCCTGATCCCAATAGGCGATCGGTCATAACCCTGGATCAATATTATGCAAAAGGGGGGTGTAGCTTTCGATTGGGGAAAAAAAGGCCTATGCCAGGGAGGGTGAGGGGGAGGGGGGTGTGGGTGGTGGATTATGATGTTATGGGTGTACCAAGATGGCCGCCGACCAGGACTAGGCCCGAGCCGGGGGCTGAAGTACAAGATGGGGCCGCGGGGGGAGATAAAGGGGCCTGTAGGGGTTACAGCGTGGGGGGGGGGGTCCTCGGGGGGCCCAAAGATAGTAGGTGATTCTGATTATGCTAGCCTTCGGCGTGCGAGGAAGGGGGCGTCCTGCTAGGCCGCGGGTGAAGCCGCAGACTTTCCTGGGACACCATCCCGCAGTTGTGGCCGCGATCCAAGGAGCTATCTTAGAGCTCCAAGGGTTGCAGTGGTAAAGTGGAGAGGGGGGGGTCTCGGAGGGGTGAGTAGAGCGGCGGGATGGAGTGTGGGATGCCGGAGGGGGGGGGGGGGGCGATCATCCGCTCCCTGGGACTTGGAGAACCACGGCTATCCTGAGAAAGACGGCCGTATCCAGTCCCAGGGAGTGTACCAGGCTAAGTCGGTGCGGCTTACCTTTGGAATGAAGAGTGTCAGGGGGGGAGAGGAGGGTTGCTGCAATTGGCTAGTGAAGGGGAAGAGGGGGCGTGGGTGGCCGGGGGGGAGGTTCGGGAGTTGTCTGGCCGCCATGGGAGAGACCTGTCAAAGTGGGCCAGTCTGGATGAAGTCCAGGGCCAAATTTTTGTCCCAGTCCGGCCCTGCAGACATCCATTGGCCAGCACCCTCTGATTTGCTTCTGCTGTGACAATCACATCAGAAGCGGCAAACGCCCCGTATGCTGAGATGCAGAATCACACAGTTTGGGATGGAGGAACTTGACTGGCTTTCACAGACTTCTGACCTCAACCAAGTAGAACACCTTTGGGATATATTAGCATGGAGACTGCAAACCAGGCCTTTTCCTCCACATAAGTGCCTGACCTCACAAATGCGCTTCTAGAAGAATGATCAAATATTTCCATAGACACTCTCCTAAACCTTGTGGACAGTCTTTCCAGAAAAGTTGAAGCTGTTGTAGCTGCAAGGATGGGCCAACTCAATATTGAACCCTACAGACAAACTGGGATGCCATTAAAATTCATGAGCGTGTAAAGCAGGGATATGCAATTAGCGGACCTCCAGCTTTTGCAAAACTACAAGTCCCATCATGCCTCTGACTCTGGTGTCATGCTTGTGGCTGTCAGTGGTTAACTCTTGGGGATTAAATGTTCTCAAAGTGACTATAAAGCTTTATGTTGTATTTTTTTTAATTAAAATTATAAACATGTTATAAACAAATGGTTTTGCACAAAGCAGCCTCGATCCTCTTCTTCTTAGATCCTCCGCCGTCGCTCTTGGCTCCTCTTTAGCGAGTGCCTACCATAGAGAGCTGTGTGCATGCTTTAATCTGAGCAGTTCTGTCTGTGTCTATAGACCAGTGTTTCTCAATTCCAGTCCTCAGGCCCCCCCAACAGGTCAGGTTTTCAGGATTTCCATTATTTTGCACAGGTGATTTGATCAGTTTCACTGCCTTAGTAATCACCACAGCCATTTCATCTGAGGGAAATCCTGAAAACCTGACCTGTTGGGGGGGCCTGAGGACTGGAATTGAGAAACACTGCTATAGACACAGATAGGGTTTTTGGGGCCTGCCCCCTCCCTCTTCACAGAATTTGATTGACAGTAGCGGAAGCCAATGCCTCCCGCTGCTATTAATCTGCCCAGTGAGGAGGGAGAGAAAGTAGAGAGTTGCTAGGTACCTTATGATATGTGTAACAGGGGGTCAGATCAAAAGTTTTTAGTAGAGTGCAAGTTCACTTTAAAACTCATTATGATACAATGTAAATGTAAGGTGTAATTTGTTTAATTTTTTTTTATACTGATAGTCTTTGCATTTATTTGCAGACATCTGCAGTGTTTTAATCTGAATGTGTATTTTTGTCACAGTGACAGACCAAAGTGTCAGCAAGATTATTTTTCTGAAAACACGGACAGTGCGGTTACAGGCAGCTGGTTCCTTGGTCTCCAATGGACCCCTTGGTAATGTACAAAAAATTATAATTAGTGGCCTTCGAGACTTGTATTAAAGAAACACACAAAAACAAAACAAAAAAAAAAACATTTTATGTGTTATATAGGTTTGGTAAATTTCTGGAATTTGCTGCATGGAGGGAAACTGACGGCAAGCTTCAAACCAGTAAGTTTTAGTATGACTCTGTGCAAGCCATTCCACTGAAAAACATGAAACTATAATAAATACATATATTCAAATATTTTCAGTGAATAAAATGTAAAATATATTTACATTTTGATCTATTTTACCTCCATTGTTCTTTTTCATTCTTTAGTCTAAAGCTGGGACCCAGATCAGTAGTCTTGCTGTAAATAAAGACAATTCACTGTTGTTTGTAGGAGATTATATTGGATACATTTATACTTATGACATTAAAGACTATTCAATACACAGGCCTGAGAAAGATCGTCCAATGAGTAAGTTTAACTTTTTATTTTATTTTAATACAGTTAAAATACTTTAGATGTGCATACATTTTATTAACCAACACTGTTCTACAGCAAGCAATGGACAATATCTTGAGTATTCATATAAAAAAATTCACATGACTGAATTTTAGTTTTTGAATGTGATCTAGATGTAGAAGAATTTCATTTTGTAAAGAATAACATTCATGTAAATTTGAGATTGTATTAGGAAAGTAGGACAACAGCAGGTGGAGCTCCAGGTTCCTTTCATATATTTATGGGTCTATTCTTAGCTTTTCTGTTGCAAAAAAGAAAATACTGTTCACTGAGCCCAACAGCTCAAGCTTACATCAGCACACCCAGTAGCCCTTCGCTCATCCTTTATACTGTGTTAAGGATTTGTAATGTGTTTTGTTTAGGTTCCTTGATTTTAATGAAGAACACCTGCATCTTATATAAAAGAGGGTTTGTCTTTTTTACAGATAGGGGTGTACATAAATTCTATTTTCAAAGAAAAGAGAATTAGGGGACAAAGGTAGTGAAAGAAATAGAAGAGGCGGTCTACCATCTAGGCTAGTAATACTCTTTCCTAGTACAGGCAGTCACCGAGTTACGAATGACTCCTACATACTCAATGCTGGCCGCTTGTGCTCCACGCTGGTCCTGGATAACTCCGAGCAGCTATCTTGCAGCGCCGGACACATCCCACACTGTAGTACTACATGTACTGCATGGCCAGAAGAGCCCCAGATAACATAGCTGCATGCCCAGAAGCACCTGGAACTTCTCACATCCATGCACAGGCGGAAGTTAGACTTACAAATGCAGTGTTCCGACTTACACACAAATTCCACTTAAGAACAAACCTACAGTCCTTATTGTGTTTGTAACTCGGGGACTGCCTGTACAACTCTTATGCACAAGAGACCTTTGTCTCCCATCAGATGGGTTGCAGCAAATTGTATCTATGCTTGCAGGATTAAGAAGGACTGCAAGAATGCACCAACAATGAACAGGTGTGGGAAGTAAATACTCCTAGGGAATTATACTAATAAGCAGCCCTTGGCACTCAGGCATTCCTTCATGGGAAGACCAGTTAGTGTCACTGCTTAGCAGATCTTTTATGGCTGTTTTATGATCTTCATCTGCCCTAATGCAAAGCTACTTGTAGTGTTCTTTCAGGAGGCATGTGTTAGTTTTCTATCAAAGTTGCTGAGATCAATTTTATCACCTTCAACATAGGTGCTCTGGAGGAATACTGTAGTTTATCAAGGAGAGAGAGTATGAAGGTTAACAGCTCCTGCTGCATTTTGTCTTTAAAAAAAAATAATGTTTTGTAATACCAGTGTCATGGGTGCATCTTTATATTAAATGGGCCAGATTCAGGTACACGTAAATTTGCACAGCGTATTCGAAATACTCTACGCTGCCGTATTTTACCAGGCTCTAAATCGAATTCTGGTAGATTTTTGCCCGTACGATACGGCGGCGTAGTCTATTTCTCGCCGCGTAATCGAAATACGCGATTAGGGGGTGTGAAGCGTTTAAATTAGGCGCGTCCCCGCGGCAATCGAACTGCGCATGCTCCGTTCAGAAATTTCCCGCCGTGCATTGCGCGAAATCACGTCGTTACGTCACTTTTTTTTTTGAGTAGCGTCGTTTACGAACATTCCTATTCCCGGACGACTTACGTAAAAAATTAAAAAAAGACGTCGGAAAACGTTGATATTCGACGCGGGAACGACGGCCATACTTAACATGGGCTGTCTAATATTAGACCAGCAAAAAGCTGGTATAGTGTTACGCAAAAAAAAGATGACTAAAGATGCCGTAAGAGATTGCGATTGAAGATCGTAATTTCGGGGATTGCCGGCAAAAGCTCATTTGCATACCCCGACGCGGAAAACGACGGGAAGTCCACCCAGTGGCTGCAATTTTATTGCAGCGTAGATCCAAAGGCGTACGAACACGTAATCCAGTCGAATTGAAGCCCGCAGCCATCTTTTCATGGTTTGAGATTTCAGACTAGCTAAAAAAACATGCGTAATTCGAAAGTACTCCAGTCTAACACCAGTTAGACAGGAGTTACGGGTCTCTGAATCTGGCCCAATGTTTTTTTCCCCATAAAATAAAGATTGTAATCACATACTAAAAAAAAATTAAATTTTTTTTTACAATTTGTAAACTTGAAAGAAAGATACAACTGGTCTAAACATTATAATTTATTTTTAAAGAGACCCTGTCAGGACTCTTCCTGTGAGAGAAGATTTAGTAACCTCACCTCTGTGGCAGCCTGTGTCACCTTACTTCCCTACTTTTCCCTGCTTGGGTTCCCTAACAAGGCAGTGTGAATCCATATGTATTTGCAAATGTATGCAACACAAACCTGATATTTAACATGATTTAGAGTCTACAGGGGAAATGTTGTATTTCTTTGTCAATTGCCCTGCCCACGTGTACCTTTCATTTTTTGCTTGTTTTAAATTAATCTGAGCAGCTGACATTCTTGGCTTGTCTGTAGTTGATCCTCCATATATCCTGATGCAGAATCTAGCAAGGGACTATGCAGTAGATGCTGCATGCTTGTCATGCTAATGCATAATAGTTACATTTGTTTTGCAGCTGTATGTCACTGGAGAGCACATGTGGACATGATCACAGAGTGAGTACTGTATACTATGCTGCTTTTAATATATCTGTATATCTTACATAAAACAAAATGGTCTAGATAACTGCTATGGGTCAATTATGAAAAGACAGAATTGTTGCACATTTAATCCAGTCCTACATTTTATCTTGTGCAGGTTAGAAATTGAAGAGAAGCACTCCATCTAGCAAAATCCCTTTTTTTCTAGAAAGATAAACCATCTTTCCACCTATACTAAGGTGACCAGATTTTTAAAATGAAATCTGGGGACATATTTTTTTTTTACTAGTAATGCCAGTAATCAGCGACTCTCTGCCCTTCGCCGCCCACCTCACAGCCTGTCCAGTCTCCCTCTCCGGGCCCCGGCTACTACTGGGTGGGGTGCGGAGGAAGATCCCTCTACCAGAGAAGGCAAGGAGATAAACAGGCAGGCGGCTGAAGAAATATTCCCTCCGCTCCGACCAGCACATGATTATCAGAAAGGGGCGATTTTTTTAATTCTACACTGAATGTCTTTGAAATTGCCCCAGCCCCTGTTCAAATCTAATGCGGGGACAAAACCAGGGACAGACTTGGTGCGGGGACAGTGCCCTCAATCCGGCGACTGTCCCCTGAAACCGGGGATGTCTGGTCACCCTAACCTATACATACATATACCATGGAGAAGCCTTCTACCTACCAAGATTGAAAAATATGGAGATTTTTGGTTTGATTTTCTAAATGCAAATAGACTGTTCACTTTGCAAGAAAATAGTAAATGTTATGAAGTTTCACTGTGCAAAAAATAGCCAATCAAATGCAAGAAAAAAAATGTTTTGCTTGCATAGAATTGGATGATGGAAGTCAGCAAAGCTTTACGTCATTCACTAAGCTCTGGGGCAAATTCCCTTTCAAAGTAACCAGCCAATTTGCCTTTAGTAAACCATCCTAACTTCAACAGAATGGGTCATTTCGGACTCGTTATCCCCCTATCTGGCACAAAGAAAATAATATACTTTGACTAAGGTTAAAATATCTAATAAAGATAAATGATTTTCCTATAGTTTAAACTTTTTTTATTTTAATTTTTTAAGTATTTTTAGAAATAATACAAAAGGATGATTTTTCTTCAAGAAAAAAGCATATTGGAGAGTTACACTTCGACAAACATGCAAAGCAGCGTGTGGAAATCCCCTTAAGTCTTACACAAACGCACTCGCGTAAATCCAATGTGTTCAAAAACCTTTAAATTGCTGAATGCTGTTTTCTGATTGGCTGTAAGGGCTTACTGCAACTAGAAATTTTAATACAATTTTGTTAAATGCATCTACTATTGATATCAGTATTGTGCGTAACAATAGGATTATCATTTTCAATTTTTCAGAAGACAAAGCAATTTTTTCTAAAATAATTTCCAACATTTGCATGGACTTATAGATGTGATTTGTGCCAACTGATGACTGGGTTGGTGTTGCTCTAATAATAATAATCTTTTTTCTTGGAGTATGTCCATGTATATAATTTTAAAAGTGAGAGACATTTGTGTTCCTTGTCAAAGCAGTCTAGCTCAAAATCTGTTGCAAACACTTCCTACTCGGATATGCATCAGCTGCCTACTGTTGGCAAATAGGAACTTCACAGTTGCTTTCTGAAAGAGCTGTGATCCTGATTAGTATACTTAAAGTGATTGTAAAGTCTGCTTTTTTTCTCTATTAAAATAATAAACATGCTATACTTGCCTGCTCTGTGTAATGGTTTTGCACAGGGCAGCCTGAATCCTCCTCTTCTCAGGTCCCTGACTGGAGCTCCTGGCCCCTCCCCCCTGTTGAGTGCCCCCACAGCAAGCATCTTGCTATGGGGGCACCCGAGCCAAGCTGCAGCTCCATGTTTCTATTTGGACATGAAGCTGCTGTTAGGCCCTGCCCCCTCTCTCTCCTGATTGGCTAACTGAGTTTGACATCAGCTAGAGCCAATGGCGCTATGTTTTTCAGCCAATCAGAAGGGAGAGTCCCAGACAGTCGAAGCACTCATGGACATTTCGGTATAGAGATGGGGCTCAGGTAAGTATTAGGGTGGCTGCTGCACACAGAAGGCTTTTTATCTTAGTGCATTAAGATACAAAAAAAACTTTTGCCTTTACAACCACTTTAAGATTATTGAAATAAACTATGGCAGGGGTGTCAAACTCAATTTCATCGTGGGCCGCATCAGCATTATGATTTCCCTCAAAAGGGCCGGTTGTAACTGTAAGATTAGATGTCCAGCGCATCCCCTCCCCTTTACATTAGATGTCAAGAGCCACCACACCATCAGAAGTTGAGTCCTCCACTGCTGGAAAGAAGCTGGATGCATTGCTCGAAAACAGAAAGTAAGGGTCTGGAAGAGGAACAGAGGAGGGCTGTAGGAGAGGTGCGAGGGCTGGATTTGGCCCGCGGGCCTTGTGTTTAACACCTGTGACGGGAAGGAAATACAATGAGGGAAATATACTCAGACTGGAGAAGTCAGAGTTTGTAGCAGCTGTGCATGGCAACCAATCAGCCTCTATCCTTCATTTTCAAAGGTTAATTGAGCAAGCTGAAGATAAAAGCTGATTGGTTGGTATGTGAAGCTGCTCTAGAATTTGATACATTTGATACAACCTTATTCCTCAACTGCAAATATAGTATATGATATTTGTTTAGTCTGGGGGACCTTAACAATTTGCAGTGGTTACCTTATTCCACAGGCTTCCTCCAAACAGGACAGTTTAGTGGGAGAACAGGACAGAAGAGTTGGGTGATAGCGGGAGAAGGAGGCTGGATGACATTGCCGAAGGAGGAGCTGGGTGATAGTGAGGGAGCTTCCTGACATTGCTGGGAGGGGATGAGGATGCAGAAACATACAGTAGGTGACCGCGATATTGTGTCAATCGCTCCCTTTCTCAGCAAGATTGACCACCTACGAGCCCCATCGCGGGAGCCAGCGCCAAGCTGTCTTGCCGCGATGGAGACATGCAGCGTTTAGTATGTATCATGAGGGGGAACTCCACACCCCTACCAATTCACATGGAGGCAAAGTGTAAACACAAAATAAACAAAACATGGTTTTTAAAGTATTTTATTAGACAGCTCCGGACGGTCCCCCTTGTCTTCTTTATCTCTTTTACCAGGGGGGGCCTTCTCCCGCTCTCCGGGGTTCTTCTCCCGCTCTCCGGGGGGTCTTCTCCGCTCTCCGGGGTCTTCTCCCTCTCTCCGCTCTTGACTCGGCGCTCTCCGGTGCCTTCTTCTTCTTCAGGACTGGCCGCCGCTATCTTCGTGTTAGCTCAATTACTAGCGGCGGCCATCCGCTCTTCTGCCATGTCTTCTTCTTCTCTTCTTCTCTTCTCCAGATGTTGACTCGATGCTTCCTCCTGCTGTTATGCCGGGCGCGCGGCTCCCAGCGACTTATATAGGCCTATCTTGTGACGTCGCAGTCCCATCATGCTGCGGTAGGTACCACGTGGGTAGGTACCGGAGCATGATGGGACTGCAACGTCACAAGATAGGCCTATATAAGTCGCTGGGAGCTGCGCATCCGTCATAACAGCGGGAGGAAGCGTCGAGTCAACATCTGGAGAAAAGAAGAAGAGAAGACGTGACAGAAGAGTGGATGGCCGCTGCTAGTAATTGAGCTAACACGAAGATAGCGGCAGCCAGTCCTGAAGAAGAAGGCACCGGAGAGCGCCGAGTCAAGAGCGGAGAGCGGGAGAAGACCCCCGAGAGCGGAGAAGACCCCCCAGAGAGCGGAGAAGACCCCCCGGAGAGCAGAGAAGACCCCCCGGAGAGCAGAGAAGACCCCCCGGAGAGCAGAGAAGACCCCCCGGAGAGCGGGAGAAGACCCCCCGGAGAGCGGGAGAAGACCCCGGAGAGCGGGAGAAGACCCCGGAGAGCGGAGAAGACCCCCTGGAGAGCGGGAGAAGACCCCCGGAGAGCAGGAGAAGGCCCCCCTGGTAAAAGAGCTAAAGAAGACAGTGGGGCCGTCCGGAGCTGTCTAATAAAATACTTTAAAAACCCTGTGTTGTTTATTTTGTGTTTACACTTTGCCTCCAGGTGAATGGGTAGGGGTACGATGTACCCCATATTCATTCACCTAGGGTGGGGGGCCGGTATCTGGGGGCCCCCTTATTAAAGGGGGCTCCCAGATTCTGATAAGCCGCCCGCTCGCAGACCCCGACAACCAACAGCCAGGGTTGTTGGGAAGAGGCCCTGTCCTTATCAACATGGGGACAGGGTGCCCTGGGGTGGGGGGGCCGCAGTGTGGCCCCCTGCCCCAGAGCACCTGACCCCCCCCATGTTGAGGGCATGCTGCCTGGTACAGCTCAGGAGGGCGGGGGGCGCTCGCTCGCCCCCACTCCTCTCCTGACCGGCCGGGCGGCATGCTTTGGATACGGGTCTGGTATGGATTGTGGAGGAACCCCCACGCTGTTTTTTTCGGCGTAGGGGGGGTTCTCCTTACAATCCATAGCAGACCTAAGGGCCTGGTACGTCCCCTGGGGGGGGAACCCATGCCGGATTTTTATGCCTCATGATACATACTAAACGCCGCGTGTAGATTTGGCGGGAATCCAAGTCGGATCCCCGTCGCTTCTATGACGCGCTCGCTGGAATGTGCTTTGTCTATTCCAGCGAGTGCGAGATGTCAGCACCCTGTCGCCAAGAATCAGCGCCATGCTGTCGTGCTGGAAACACATTCTCGGTGACAGGTACTGTAGGATGCATTAAGTAGCCGCTACAGATTCTTCCCCACATGTCCCTTGGCCTAATTAGTGCCAGAGAGTGTGAAACATCGGATGATAGCTTAGGAGCAGACTGGTTGTGGGGCTCGGGGGCAGGCTGTTGCTGTTGTGCTCCTCCCAGTGTCATGCTGCCTCTCCCCCTTCAAATAAATGGCTGGAGGGAGTACATGTTCTCTGGGTACTGGTAGGGGAACAGCAAAGCTCTGTGGGAGGAGGACTGTAGGGGACTGCTGAAAATTGAAAGACAGGCAAATCTGATTAGAGGGAGTTACTAATCAGGAGGTTGCACTGTAATGTTCTTACAATCTGATGGGCCTGCAGAGAGGAGGAGGAATTATGAGAACTACTGGTGGCAGAATCCCTTATGGGCAAAACAAAATTATGACTAAGACATTATCCTAAATATAATGCTAAACTGTGCAAGGGAAACAAAACTCTAATCTAGCTTTTATATTATTAAGGATGGCTTTAAATTTACATCCTTATATTTGCATAAAGTTCTATGAATTGAACCCCATGTGCTGTGGATGCAAAGGTTTATATAAGCGATATATTTCATAATAATTTTTTTCTCAGGTTGGAAATCATAGATGAAGATAAAGTAGTCTTGTCGTCATCCTTAGACTGTGCAGTGAGGCTCTGGAGCCTGAATGGAGAATTTATAGGTAAATGGGTTCTGGTTATCTATATACAATACTATGTGTATAATATAAAATATTGATATATATATACAGGAGATCAGTCATGTTCTTTGTGACTCTTCATGAGTTTTAGTAAATGTTATTCTGTGCTGTTCTCTATTAAAATGGAACTGAACCCTCCTATCCTTTAGGCCTCGTACACAGGGCAGTCTTAACATCATCATGGGCCCCTGGGCAAAGTAATGCTCTGGGGCCCCTACAATGATGACAGTGCAGGTAAACAGACATCAAGTAGGTAGGAGGCAGACTGCCTCCCCTGTGTATCTATCACTCTCAGGGCCAGATTACTCAGATACCCCATTGTATCGCCTTTTTTTTAGCCTCGTATCTATGCGCGTGATGCTTAGCATCACTTTGGCATAGATACGCTGCAACATCCGACAAGTGTAAAACCATTACACTTGCGGATCATAGGTGTAATGACAACTCCGGCCACTAGGTGGCCTTTACGTTGTTTTCTCATTTGCATATGCAAATGAGGCTAGTACGCCGATTCCCGGTCGCTTTTACGCCGCCCCGTTGTCGCGTACGTCGTTTTCGTCCGCGTAAGGTTACCCCAGCTTCTATGTGGAGTAACCTTACGTCGGATGCCGTCGGGTGCCGTCGGATGCCATGTTAAGTATGGCGTCGGGTCAGCGTCGGCTTTTTCCGTCGCTTACGTCGTTTTACTAACTCGTTCGCGAATAGGGAGTTGCGTAAATGACGCTCACGTCGTGTTGACGTCGGTTTCAACGACGCTTTCCGACGTGAGCTGGAGCATGCGCACTGGGCTTTTTCCCCGGCCGGCGCATGCGCAGTTCGTTCGACGCGGGGGCGCGCTTAATTTAAATACAAGCCACCCCATTTGAATTGTGCGGGTTTACGCTGGGCGATTTACGCGACGCCGGCGAAAACTATGGAGCAAGTGCTTAGAGAATAAAGCACTTGCTCTAGTACGAAGCGGCGGCGTAGTGTAAATGGCTTACGCTACGCCGCCGGAATTCTATGAGAATCTGGCCCTCAGTGCTAGCATGGGGCCCCCAATTTTGGGGCAGCGTGGGCTCAAGGACCAGTAGCTTTTGGGGGAAGTGCAGGGGCCCCCCATGCAGCTGGGGCCCCTGGGCAGTGCCCAGGTGTGCCCTCTCATTAAGACAGCCCTGCTCGTACACACGATCAAATCTGTCTGCTGGAAACGGTCGGCCCGACCGTCCCAGCAAACAGATTCGACCGTGTGTACGGGCAAGCCGACGGATTTGGCCACCCGACAGATTTCAAAGCATGCTTTGAAATCTGTCGGCTGGGAACCTGTCCGCCCGACATGTCTGCTGGTTAGTATGCTAACTAGCAGACATGTCTTCTCGCACACGCGCCGAATGATTTCGACGCATGCGCGGAAGTGTTTTACTTCCTGGTGCGGTGACGTGGCGGTGTCAACGTCACCGCCACGTCACCGACACGTCAGCGAGCTGTCTGCTGGCAGGGATTTTGGTTTGCTCGTGTGTACACGCGAGCAAACCAAAATCCAAGCAGACAGATCTGTTCAAATCGGTCGGTCCGACCGATTTGAATAGATAGATTGCCTCGTGTGTACGAGGCCTTACAGTCAGGGAATTGCTATCTTAACCTAGTGAATGATGAACGGGGCTAGTGATGGGATGGACTCTTTGTGGCTGGAGCTTTAAAGGGGTGAAACAAACAGGAAATGAATTGTAAGTGTATGCTATAGGTACCCTATCGTTAAGGCGGAGGAAGAGACCAATCTACTTTAACAGTCAGACATAGGGGGAGGCAATGAAGCTGTGCTCCATAATACATGACACTAAATGGGATCAAACAAAAAACAAAGAACAAGCAAGAAAAGTGGGAGTGCTTTAAAGTGGAGCTCCAGGCTCCTTCAGAAAAAAAACTGTAGCTGCTGACTTTTAATAATAGGACACTTACCTGTCCACAAATTCAGCTGTGTCTTTACCCGGCCTGATTTTTCAATCTGCTCCCGGGTGCTGCCACCACCATCTCGGGTAAGGGAAACCGGGAGTGAAGCCTTGTGGCTTCACAGCCGTTTTGCTATTGCAGATGCACGAAGAGCGCTGATTTTTTAAAGGCAAAGGTGTGGGGGGAGGGGGCCTTGGTGTTTACCCCATCAAAGTCAGCCGAAAGTGGGAGCAGGTACCTGTCAAGCCAATTGAGTTTCCATTTTTGGGAGGTGCTCCGCTTTAATGACCTGGCATTAGTCAGTACGTTCCAATGAGCAACAAGTATAAACGAATATAAAAGATTCTGGCACTTCTCTCCTTCATGTAAAAATCATAATTTTTTTTCTAGAAAATTAATCAGAACCCCCAAACATCATATATTTTTTTTAGCAGACACCCTAGGGCAGGGGGTCTCCAAACTTTTCAAACAAAGGGCTACTTTATTGCCCTTCAGACTTTAGGAGGGCCGGATTGGGGCCAGCAAGGGAAGAAAATGTCACAGGCCCGGCATCAGAGAGAACAAATATGGTCTCAGGGTTGGTGGTCATTGGTCAATAGGAAGAGGCGTATTCCCCCTATTAGTAGGAGGAATAGTATCCCATCATTGGTATCAGTGGATAAAATAGTGCCCCATTGTTGGTGTCAATGGGAGGAATAGTACCTCATGTCAGTGGGAGGAATTGTGCCCCAAGGGCCGGATAAAGGCTAGTACAGGGACACATCTGGCCCTTGGGCCGCAGTTTGGAGACCACTGCCCTAGGGAATAAAATGGCGGTGATTGCAACTTTTTTTCTCGCGCGGTGTTTGCGCAATCATTTTTCAAACGCCTTTTTAAAGTTAGCCCAATTTTTGTATAATGTGAATGATGATGTTACGCTGAGTAAACAGATACCTAACATGTCACGCTTTAAAATTGTGCACAATCTCCATAGGCGACACTCTAATTTTGTTTACAGGTTACTATTTTCGAGTTACAGAGGACTTACATGTGCGTTCACTTCTGAGCGCAAGCTACCGGGGACAGGTGTGTTTTTAAAAAAAAATATATTTTTTATTTTACTTCATTTTTTTATTTTTACACTTTTTTTTACATTTTTATTTTTTGATCACTTTTATTCCTATTACAAGGAATGTAAACATCCCTTGTAATAGGAATCGCTGTGACAGGTCCTCTTTATGAAGAGATGTGGGGTCAATAAGACCCCACATCTCTCCTCCAAGCTTGAAAGCATGAGATTGTGAAAAATCACCGATCTCATGCCGACAGCCGCCATTGCGGCTTTGTTTACTTCCAGGTACACAATGTTGCGCCTGGGCCTCCGACTGTCATAGAGATGGAAATCTCTATCGTCGTGAGCCGGCGCCGGCCGATTCGTTCTTCGGGCCCCCGATGGCATAGAAGAGCCCGGAGAAGCACCGGATGGCGCCGGAAGGGGGGATGTCCCCTCCCACTGCCTATAAAAACGATCAAGCGGTGGAACTGCTGCTATGATCATTCTCATTGTGCACAGAATCGCCAGCAGAAGATGGTGATATCTGAATGATGCCTGTAGCTGCAGGCATCGTTCAGATATCACCGCACAAAATTGAGGACGTCGTATAACAAACCTGGGTGGCTAATTTCCAACATAAAAAGGCTTATCAATGAGAAAAAAAAATCCTTAATACATTTAAGGCAGAAAGGTCAACACTGACATTTCAAAACTATAGAGAATGCAAAAAGAAATGCAAGAGAGCGATTAGGGCAGCTAAAATAGATTACGAGAGACACATTTTTGAGGATAATATAAAATATCCACAAACATTTTTTAAATATACTACTAGTAAAAGTTTGGGAAAGAACATATTGGACCCACAAAGGATGATCAGGGATATTTGGTAATAAGTAAAAAGGAGAAGGCAACTGAATTAAATACATTCTTCTCCCCCCACTATTACCCTATTGATCCACTATTTTCTCAGTCATCCACTGACTTCACGCTTTTCATCTCCATAAGTGGAAAGTTCTGTAATGCATTGAGGTGACCTGAACAGGGTTGGTAACACCTGAGTAGATTTATACATTAACGATAAAAAAAATTGCACTTATCATACAGATATATCAAAATCTTTTAATTTTTAGAGTTCATGTTATATTAGAGACTCTGTAAAACCTTTTGGTGAAATCAAAACCACAGTTCATTGACATATAGTATAGGCATAGGTGATGTGGCTGAGCTCATAGTTTCAGCTATTAAAAATGTTCAAACAATATAAAACCACTTAACAGAAAGAAGCAAGGAAATAACATCTCAGGTCAGCCAATGACCTAACAAAAAAATTAAAACAAACATAAAATGTGACCAGCAACAACTGCAGCAATGGAAAAATCAGAGGGTCGGTATCAGTAACAGCTATCACGTGGATGTTTTATATCCATGGTAATAAAACAAGAATAAATCCTGAAACAAAGTGCAAACTATCTCTCACAAATTGTAATCCTTCTCTAACTAAGCTTACATTATATTTTGTAATGCTTTAAATTAACCTTTGCGATTTTATCCCATTTAATTGTAATTTTGGATCCCTTATTCTAGTTATTTTTATACTAGCAATTGCACAAAACTGGATTAAAGTGATTAAACAAAGAATAAGGGTAGAACTTGTATTTTAATTTGATTTTCATTAGCTACAATATTGAAAAATGGAACACAGCTGGATCAAAACTAAATCATGTGGTATGTTTAAAGCTGAACTCCCTGAAAACACACATATAATGATTTAGTTGCCGAAGGATTTGTATTTTACTCCATCTACTATATATATATATGAGATCTTCACAGCCCTGTCTGGCAGGACAGAAGGTCCTTTTCTTTGATAAGGGAAAGGAAGTAACCGTGGGTATGTTCAACAATCATACAATGAGTAGTCAGCGGGTCTCACCATCTCCTGCGTCTACTAAGAAGACTCGTGCCCTTTATCCCAAAAAAAGACACCGCAGTAGTAGTAGGAACACTAATAAACTCCAAGCTCCATTATGCTAACTCCCTGTACTTAGGTCTCCCAAAATACCAGATTGCCCATCTGCAAGTCATCCAGAAGACGGCAGCGCGACTGGCAACAGGCGAAAAACCCTGGGAATCAATTTCCCCCACCCTGAGGTCCCTTCACTGGCTTCCTGTTAAAGACCGAATCACATTCAAGGCCCTCTGCCTGACGAACAAGTGTGTACAAGGCATCGCCCCCCAATATCTATGTGGGAAAATAAAATACCACAACCCCAATCGCGTTCTCTGATCAGCCAACCAAAATCTACTGGAAAAATGCTCTACAAAAACAAGCAGAGAACAGGAATAACAGCCTACGCGTTTCACACTACAAATCAGTGCTTAATCATGGCATGATTTGTAGTGTGAAACATGTAGGCTGTTATTCCTGCTCTCTGCTTGTTTTTGTAGTGCATTTTTAAATTTTTATATTAAAGACAACCTTATGGTCTTTTGGAGTGTGGCTGTCCATCCATTTTTCCTCTACCAATTCCTTTTCTTTGATGCAGTTCAATAACAATGCCACCCCCCCAACAAACCCCGTGATTGGATAATGATAAAAGAAGCAGACTCATCTAATCTCTCTCTCTGTCACTTTGCTCTCTTCTCTCATCAGCAGACTACTTGCACGGTAGCACACCTGACTGGATCTTGTGTGGCTTTTCTCTCCCTCATTCTGAGCTCTGCCGTATCATTGACCTGATACTATATCAAATTCTGGGTCTTAACTCCCATACTATACAAACAATAAACAAGCGCGCAACCAAACCAAATATTCACGTGAAGTTAGCTCAAAATATTAGTGCATATAAAAAGTAAAATATATTGACAGTGAAAAAATTGTTATCACAGTTACTATTAGGCCCCGTACACACGAGCAAATAGATTTGTTCAAATCAGTCGGACCGACCGATTTGAACAAATCTGTCTGCTGGCCGTTTTGGTTTGATCGCTGTACACGCGAACAAACCAAAATCCCCACCAGCAGACAGCGCACTGACGTGACGGTGACGTGGTGGTGACGTTGACGCCGCCACTTCACCGCGCCAGAAAGTAAATTACTTCTGTGCATGCGTCGAATCCATTCGACACATGTGCGAGAAGATATGTCTGCTGGTTAGCGTACTAACCAGCAGACATGTCGGACGGACGGATTCCCAGCCGACAGATTTTAAATCATGATTTAAAATCTGTCGGCTGGCCAAATCCGTCTGCTCGCCCGTACACACGATCGAATCTGTCTGCTGGGACGGTCGGGCCGACCGTGTCCAGCAGATAGATTTGATCGTGTGTACGCGGCCTTAATGTTTGTACGTATAAATACACAAAAAACAGTAAACAAATGTTATCAGAGGAACTAAGTGTTAAAAAACCACTGTGTAAAAAAAAAGGATAATAGAATAAAGTCCCAAACATGAAGTGAGGAAATTATTAACAGTAGGACACTTCTAGGGATTAATACAATGATCGCTGTAATATTTGATGGAATATTCAATAGAATATCTAGAAGAAGCCTGGATCTTATTTTCAGCCAAAAAAGTGTTATATACTGTAACTGCCTCTTACCGGACTAGAAGGATCTCGAGTTAGGGAGATCAGTAGAGCGTGTGCATCAGCCTGCCGTCTCCGGTAACGAACCACTCAAATCAGGAAGGGATGCTTCCGTCTTGCAGATCTTCAGCTGTTTCCTCAGACAGGATGACACAGAAGATAATGGGCAGAATCCACTCGGCTCCGCTGAACACTATGGGCCAGATTCAGGTAGATGAGAGTATCTTTCCTCTGGAGTAACGCTTCTCATTTACGTTACTCTGAAGACCCTTTCAGCGCAAGTCCTGTAATTCACATAGCAGTTGCGCGTAAACTTGCGCCAGAGTAACGATAATGCGCTGGCGTAACCCGACGCAAGTGGAAGTGGGTGTGATCATATGTAAATGATGGGCGGAGCCCAGCGCAGAGGCTTACGTTCAGCGCATCATCCACGGAGCATGCGCAGTGAGTGCGGCTCCACTCGCCCCCCTTGTGCGCATGCTCACAACTTCCGTCGGCACCACTTCCTGGGAAACGTCAGCGCAATGCGTTCCGCTGGGCGCTTAAAAGCGCTGGCGGAAACGCCATTCCGGCGCAAAAGTAGTTCCGCTTCCCCCCACCCCAGGGAAGATACTTTTGTGCTGTGATGGCTGCTCCCGCTACCCCCAGAGAGAGGAGGAACCTTAATTTTAATGCCCAGGAGGTCTCAGCGATCATTTCGGCAATGGAGAGGGATAATGATTTTCTCCATGGCAAAAAAAGCCGGAAGACCAGCCGGGAAAGGAAGCAGGGCATCCTGGAGTCGATTGCTGCCAGGGTCAATGTCCTGGGCTACTCCACCCGGACTGCTGGGGACATACAAAAAAAAATAAATGACCTGCGGCGCAAGGTGAGGGACAAGGTGGCCTCCATCAGAAGGTATGAGAGGGGCACAGGTGGTGGTCCCCCATGTCCTGTCACCCTGACCGCAGAGGAGGAGGTGGTTGCTCGCTGCCTGGAGAGGGAGCAGGTGGAGGGGGTCGCAGGCTATGACTCCGTGGAGGAAGGCACAAGGACAGGTAAGTGTTTTATAATCCCCTATTTGTTGTTTTGCATTTGGGGGGGGGGGGGGTACATGTGCCAAGTGTGTGGGACCACCAACATGTGTCTGCTTTGTGTCATCCACAGATGACGGAGCTGGGCCATCATCTGTCAGCGTGCATTCCACCCCATCCCCCCCACGCCATCGTGTGCCCGAGCCACTGGGTGGTGAAGAGGTTGTGGAGGAGGAGAGTGGCCACACCACACCTGCCGAGGTGGTTGTGGAGGATCCTGCTGTGGCAGAGCAGGACTTTTCATTAGTGTTGTCAGTCTCCTCCCCTTCTCCTGGGCCGTCTGTCGTCCCCTCCCCCATCCTTGGAAGCCCCTCAAGGGCGACTCCTTCCACCCGAGGACATCCATCTTCTGGCCCCAGGAAGGCGACCCAGAAGACCAGGGGGGTGTCTGATGGTATACAGGACCAGTTGGCGAGGGATCACGCCAGGCAGACGGAACAGATGGGGGCCATAGCGGTGCACTTGGAGAAAGTGTCTGACAGCCTGGGCTCCGTTGCCAACCTCAGCAACGCAGTGCAGGATGTCAGCTGTAATTGCGCTGCAGTGGTCACCACTTTGGGGGAGGTGCAGGGGGATATTCGGCACCTTACTGCAGCCGTCCAGGCCAACAGTGCTGCCATCCGGGACCAGGGGAGGCTGAGTCGGCGGGCCCAGCACTACCAGGTCACCCGTCAGCTCCGGATGCAGGCCCAGACCAACTCCTACCTTGGACGGATAGCCAGGGCCTTGGAGGGCACGCAGGCCACACCTGCCAGGAGTGGCCCACCTGGGGATCAGCCACCTCCAGATGCCCCCCCACCCCCACCCACTCCATCCAGGCAGCTGAGGAGCCAGAGAGGGGCCCCCAGAAGAAGCCCCCGGCATCCCCGATGAGGCCTTTTTTTTTGTTGTTTTATATTTTTGATTTGGACATACTCAGGTCATGAGTTTATTTTTTCTTTTTCTCAGGTTATGAGATTTTGTTTCTTTTTATTATCAGGATATGATATTATTAATTTCTTTTTGTACTGCACACGGTCAGGAGTGCAGGGGACAGTGTGAATGGTGTGTGAATGTGAGAGGGTGGCACTCCTGAAAGTAAGGGGTGTCACCCTCGGCCGTGGTGGTGAAGTTAACCCCACGGCTGAATGAATGACGTGTGAAAGGTGTGTGAATGGACAGTGACATCATTGGGGCCTTGACGCTGGCGTTACTGCTCCCAACTCCTACATGCTGGACTTGGGCTAATCCAATGCGATGTGCCTGTGGTGTGTGTGATCCAGTGGTGTACACGCGTGCACTGTCTGTGTGATTAATGTTTTGGTTTAGTGTCCAAAGATGCCTACGGCGAGGACCCTCCTGACTGCTCTTCCATCAGCAGACTGGGTGTCCTCTGGCAGGGGGGGGCTGTGTGGGTCGGGGGTCAGGTCATCACGTATGTCAATATGCAGGCCTTTTTTCATAGCAAAGATATGTAGTATGCAACATGCAGCGATGATCTGACACACAAAGGTAGGGGAATACAATAGGGTCCCCCCGGACTTATCCAGGCAGCGGAAACGGGACTTCAGGAGCCCAAATGTTTGCTCCACCACTGCACGGGTTTGATGTGTGCTTCATTGTATTTTCTCTCTCCTCTGGTTTGGGGGTTCCGGAAAGGAGTCATTAGATGGGGTCCCAGTGCATATGCAGAGTCACCTGTAAGGTAAAAGACAGGAGAATGTTAGTCATGCATGTGCGATTTCTGTTGTGCATCACGGGAGGGGCTCTGTGGCACTGGGGGGCTGTAGGGCCACATGTGTGCAATCAATGGCCCCCACAGTGCGTGGGAATCTGGCAATGTTGTAGAAATCTGTCATTGCCTTCTGCCGCAGCTCCTCATTGGTGGGTCTGATGAACTGGTTGGACATGCGTCTGAGGATTGCAGGGACAACCTGGTGCACACATCTGCTTATGGAGGATTGTGACACCCCAGCCACCACTCCACTTGTACGCTGGAATGATCCACTGGCAAGGAAATGAAGTGTTGCCAGGACCTTCACCAGTGGCTGCACTGCTTGTGAGCGGTATGTCTTGCTGGTGATGTCACCCTGCAGGGTTGTGGTTAGTTCAAGTATTGCAACAGGGCTGAATCTGAAGAGGCGATACACCTCCTCCTCCCCCATGCCAAAGAGGTTCATACGAGTGCGGTATATCCTCTCACGTGGCCGCCTTCTTGGTTCCGGGGGACCCATCAGTAGTTCTAGGACCACAATTGCCCCTGGCATGTTGGCACACAGAGGTGTTGTCCTTGCAAGTGGGGGTGCTCAGCAAGCTCCTATCGTCGGTAACGCTGCTGTAGCTGCTCTCCTGCTGACCTGTGACCGTCTGGAGTAAAGATAAAGCAGCCTTTTGTAGAAATAACTTTGCGCTGGACGGACCAGATACGCGCGGCGCATGTAGCCAGCGTATGGTGCTAATCCGTTCGTGAATTGGGAAAAATACCTCATTTGCATATTTGCAGGGGAAATCAATGGGCGCGACTGATGCGCCCAGCGAAAATAAGCGCTGACGATACTCTGGCGTCGGAACGTTCCGCCGGTCGCAAATGACCCGTTATTGGGCGCATCTAGTTTGCTGGGTACGGGCACATAGAAACGACGGCGCATCATCACAGTTACGCGGCGCATATCCAAATACTCCAGCGCAAGTGTTCGTGAATCTGGCCCTAAATCTGAGAATGGTTACTCAGTAGAAAAAAAAAGGTAGAATCCTCATGGTGAAGTATGTCCAAAAATGTATTTAAAAAAACACTCAAGTGTCACAGCAAATAAAACTGTATATAAATTCCACAGCAAGTGTCCATGACATAGTAGAAAAAGTATTAAATAAAACACAACGTAAAAAAATATTTTTTGTAAATCAGCCAAGGATCAAACCTAAAGGCTGAATAATATGAGCGTGATGGTGTTAGGAAATAGTGCTCCATCCAACGCGTTTCCCCAAAAATGGCTTCAGCTGGAAACGGAGTTACTTTGGTAACATTTGTTTACTGTTTTTTGTGTATTTATACGTACAAACATATACACAGGCATACCCCACTTTTAAGTACACAATGGGACCAGAGCATGTATGTAAAACGAAAATGTACTTAAAGTGAAACAATACCTTTTTTTCACTGATAGTGTATAGTGGGGGGTCAGGGGCTATAGTGGGGGTGTCAGGAGCTATAGTTGATGTCTCAGGGGCTGTAATGGGGGTGTCAGGGGCACATTGGAACAGGGTAGAATATTTACATCAGCAGAATAACACGGCTGGGCACATCAACGTATATATACGATGGTTCTAGTACCCAGCCGTGGGTCACGGGAGCGCGCCCGCTGCGCGCTTCCATGACCCGGTCCGCTGGAGTGCTTCACTGTGGCCGCAGCATCGATTGAGTCATCCCTGTTATAGGGGGACGTGATCGATGACGTCACACATACAGCCACACCCCCCTACAGTTGTAAACACACACAGGGAACACACAAATCCTACAGCGCCCCCTTGTGGTTAACTCCCAAACTGCAACTGTCATTTTCACAGTAAACAATGCAATTTAAATGCATTTTTTGCTGTGAAAATGACAAGTGTCCCAAAAATGTGTCAAAATTGTCCGAAGTGTCCGCCATAATGTCGCAGTCATGAAAAAAATCGCTGATCGCCGCTATTAGTAGTAAAAAATTTTTTTTATAAAAATGCAATAAAACTATCCCTTATTTTGTAAACGCTATACATTTTGCGAAAACCAACCGATTTCTCAGGCAGGTAAGCCATTTTACTGGAGCTGTAGGCAGCCGTCCTTTTCAGGACAAGCCGCGCCAGCTTCCACAAAACACCTCGGCTCTCCCCCTCTCCACATCTCCCCTCCAGCACCCCCACACTACTACCCACCACTCAGGATAGTCTTCCCCCACCTATCCTCGCAATTTTCGCCGTTCTCGGGCGCTTTTTTTCGTTCCTCCCCGCCGGCCTGTAAGGAATCGCGTCAGCCGCGAATCAGGAAAGGCCGCGGCTTCACCCGCGGCCTAGCGGCGCACCGCACCTTACCCCCTGGCAGCAAACTGCCTGAACGGACCTGAAAGCCCCCCCCTACCCCAGTAGTACCCCTGCTCCTCCCGGCCATCACTCCCAGCCCCCCTGGCAGCTCCGATCCATTCAATCTGGGACCCCCCAGCCTGGATCCTGCTGCCTGATTGGCGGCCATCTTGCTACACCCAGCCCCAAACTCCCCTTTCTCAACACCATCAAACTTGATCCAGGGCTCCCCCGATCGCCTCTTTAGGGGTCAGGAAGGAATTTTTTCTCCCTGCCGTAGCATATTGGCCTAGCACGGCCAGGGTTTTTTTTTAGCCTTCCTCTGGACCAAGCTAGGATCTGAGGATTCAGTAATCCTTGAGAATCCTCCCCTCTCCCCCCTCCCCCCCCCGGTGTTGGCGACCATGGTTAATCTGCAATACTCGGCAGAGACCATTTGGGATCTGAGGCGATTTGCTGCAATACTACCAGCCATCACCAAAAAAGGCCTTCGAACTGAGCGACTTTTAAGAATCGATCAACGATCGACTATCAAAAATCTCAGCCGTGTACCCCAGCCTAAGCACATATCATGTGCTTTGATCAACACAAGATCGGCAGTAAAACACAGACTAGAAATCCATGATTTCATCCTACAACACGATTTAGACTGCCTCTTTATTACAGAGAGCTGGCTCACAGCTGACTGTAACACCATTCTAGGAGAATTGGTGCCAGAAAACTATCGTATTATAACGGAAAACAGAATAGGGCAAAGAGGAGGAGGACTGGCGGTGATCCATAAGACTCATCTTGCGATCACAAAACCAATCCTTCAAAACCCTCTTCCATTTATGGAAACCCTTACTCTGCAACTGCAAGTAAACTCCCAGGAGACCGTCCGGATTCTACTCTGCTATAGCCCACCCGGCCCAAAATGGCAGCTTCTCCCATCATTGACGGACTTTATCTCCACCTATACCCTTAACAGCAAACACCTTTTGCTGCTCGGGGACTTCAACCTCTGGGCCAACTCCCCGCAAGGCCCCATTGCCGACACCTGCATTGACCACCTGGAAGGATTAGGGCTTCAGCAACTAGTATGCGGGCCCACACATGCTTCAGGTCACACGCTCGATCTTATTTTCAGACAAGATCTAAAAATAAAAATCTTGGAAAATGAACCGTTGCCATGGACAGATCACCATGCAATTAAATTCATTATTTCCGAATTCCCCCCCTTAACAAAAACATCAAGAACACACTGGACTAGATGTCAGAAGAAGCTCCACTTGGAATTCTTCAAAGCCACGTTAACAAAAAAAATAAAAACAATCCAGCCGCATCAAACGGCTGAAGAAACACTGGATGCCATAAACACAGCACTATTACAGTCAGCTGACTTAAAGTGGAAGTAAACCCACCTATGATTTTCAGGCAAGGAAGCTGCCATCTTGGCCTATGTTTAATCTTCAACTGCCATGGTGCTGTACGTGTTATCAGTTATGACACCAGCCATTGGATGGTTTGACAGTTTGGCTGAGAGCACAACCAATGTGACAGTTGGCAATCCCGGCATGCCGGAAATGTAACTGCTTTTTGAAACTGTTAAATCGATGGGTTTACTTCCGCTTTAATAGCACCGAATCGGAAAACCCATATCCGAAAAAATAACTCCAGCTGGTTCAACAACCAGCTGGCGTTACTGAAGCAAGAGCGCAGAAGGGTGGAAGCCGTCTGGAAAAGAAGCTCTTCAGATGAGAACCTCTCCATCTACAAGGCAATAACAAGAAAATACCACAAAGAAATCTTCAAAGCCAAGAAAAACTATTTTTCTGAGGCTATCAACAGCGCCCTCAACCGCCCCCACAAACTCTTCAAGCTGGTCACTCAGACCATGAATCCAGGATGTTTTGAAGCCCCCAATTCGGACACACAAGAATTTTGCAATGAATTATCAGATTACTTCATTAATAAAATTGAGGGTTCAGCATTCAGCAAAACAATTCCCCTCCTAGCCAAAGTTGAAGGAGGGCATAATTCAACCCATCTTGAAGAAACTCACCCTGGATCCTAAGGACCCACTCCACCGGCACCCCATAACAGGCCTAAACGTTCTCTCCAAGGTAATGGAGAAAGTAGTGGTACAACAGCTGCAACAGCATCTAGATATCCACAACCTACTTGATCCATTTCAATCGGGATTCCGCCCCGGACACGGGACGGAAACAGCATTGCTCAAGATATGGGATGACGTTCTTGAGGCCGCAGACGAAGGAGAATCTTGTCTTCTGGTTCTGCTGGACCTAAGCGCAGCCTTCGATACAGTAGACCACAAGCTTTTATTGACTCGGCTGGCTAAAGTAGCCAAAGTCGCAGAAGGCGATCTATCTTGGTTCTTCTCTTTTTTGGAAAACAGATCGCAAATAGTGAAGTTGGGACCCTTCACTTCTGAAAAACGCACATTATCGTGTGGAGTCCCTCAAGGATCCCCCCTGTCGCCGATGTTATTCAACATCTATCTTCGTCCTCTTTTTGAAATCATCAGCAGCCAAAAACTGCTTTATCACTCATATGCAGACGACACGCAACTGTATTTCCGCATTGGCAACAAAAAGGATCACCACCTCAATCTAGAGGTGATAGAGGACTGGATGACAAAGAGTTATCTTAAACTCAACGGAGCGAAGCGTATGAATCAATCCACAACAACGTGGACCCCCCCCCCGCCCATTCTGGGCAAAATCATCACCCCTAGCGCCAAAGTCAAAAGTCTTGGGGTCATCTTTGACTCCTACATGACAATGGACGCACAAATAGGGTCAATAGTCAGCGGATCTCACCATCTGCTGCGACTACTACGCAGACTTACTCCTTTCATCCCCAAAGAAGACATAGCGGTCGTGGTGGGAGCAATTTAATTTTAGAAATTTGACAGATAAAAATATGAATATTTACTATTTGATTAAAGAGTATTGTATTTCATAACTTTTATAACATTTTCCTTTTCAGTTTGTGAATGTTGAAACAGAGCAAAATATGGTACAATGAAGCAGATTAGTACCAACTCACAGACCTTTAAAAAGTGCGGTTAACTCAACTGACATATTATTGCAATACTTGTTTGTATACTATATTCTTAGTTTCTCCCGCATTTGCTAAAATGAACAAATTATTTGGGGAACCCACCCTGGAGCACGCCCATGTGAAAAACATGGTGATCCTAAATCAACTCCGCAGTACCAAATGGACTGCCCCTGTGACTTGTTGATCGTGATGGAAAATGCAAGCGTCACTGGGAGTTGTAGTCTCTTGAAACTAAAAGGCAGATCTGTTGGAATAAGAGGTATTCGTGGAATAAAATATTTTCCCTTTCCTGTCAAAATAGTAGCTTCCAACACATTAGGCAACATGTTTTTCACACACAGCCTTGTTCCATTGCACAGTTTTGGTGGGTCAAGGTTTCGTAATAAAATAATAGGACATCCAACTTTAAGTGATAGGTGATGTTGTGGCAATCCAGCTGGATCAAGGGAATTCAGGAATTCTGGTGGGAAATTCACAGCCTCATCGGCATCTACTACGGTATCAAAAGATTTGTACTCAGTAACTGCTCCTGATATCATAGAAAGTATTTGATTGTTAATTTCATGGACATCCTCATTTTTAGCAGCAAGAATAGCCCTCTCACACAACCAGTTTAGATTGCCTAAGTTGTCTGAAATATTATGGTATACTGCATCTATTAGTTCTGTAACTGACGATACCAGTTTGCAAAAATCAGAGGGAAGTTTTACGTTTCCTGAAGATTCAACTGGTAGTCTACCCTCTCCGATTTCAAGAAGTGTGTTTGAAAAAAATTGAGCATTCTCATCCCTTGGAAGTACTCTCATATTTTCTTTTAATTAGATTTTTCTGACTCTTTTCCACAAAACTGAATGCTTTAAACAGGCATATATTTCATCTGCTGGTGTTGATTTTGGAATGATAGGCAGGGTTTGTCTAAAGTCTCCACAGAGAAGCACCAGAGCTCCTCCCATAAAGTTATTATGGGGCCTCGAGAGCTTTTCTGTGGGCCATGGTGCATTCATCCCAGACGATTAATTTGCATGTTTTAAGCACCTGCGCTTGACCACTTGCCTTGCTTAAGTTGCATGAAGGATTTTGTTGCCTTGCGATGTCTAATGGCAATTTTAGTGCAGAGTGGGCTGTTCTCCCTCCTTCCATAAGTGTAGCTGCAATTCCTGAGGAGGCAATAGCAAGAGCAACTTCTCCCTGAGCCCGAATCTCAGCCAAAAGTAAATTAGTCAAAAATGTTTTTCCTGTACCCCCAGGGGCATCGAGAAAAAAAATCCCACCTTGTTGTCTTGTTATATGATCAATAATGATTTGGTATCCTTTTCTTTGATCTTGATTTAGAAGTGGTTTCTTATCTGCCACATATGCACGCAGCTCTTCCATGTTGTAGTTCTTCTCTCTCATGTAATCTGCATTCAGTACATCTTGTTGATCTCGTACTGGTGCTTGCAGGCCTAACTGCACCAATTCTTATTGATCATGGCAATACACTTGTCCTCTAAAATTATTAACGCCCTGTTAAAAATCTCGGGACAAAAAGTAATTTCCAATGTTGGGTTTTCCCTCCGAGTTTTGGCAAGTATATCCTCACTTAGTGCTTCCTTATACTTCTCCCATAAAGTGTTTGGATTTGAAGGACTGCATGTTGTTAGTATTATAGCAAACAGGTTTCTGATTTGGTCTGGTAAAGAAATTAATTCGGCTTCTCGAGCTGTGATGAAGAGATTGTGGTTGAAGGACCTGTGATGACATCAGTAGCTGTGGCTGAGCTGTGATGAAGAGACCACAGTCCCATATACTTGCATGGGACTTGAAACAAAAACCGCCATTTGGAAGTTATGAAGTAACATGTATTTCCCATAGAGTTGAATGGGACTTTAAAGGAAAACCCTTTCCCATAGAGTTGAATGGGACTTTAAAGAAAAACCCCGACAATGGCAAATGGGGGTGGGTAAGGGTTAAACCACCTATCCTATGTTTGTTGCTGACATATAAGTAACATGTGTGCCAAGTTTCATGTTAATATCTTGATGCTGGAACATACATACATATACACACACACACACGTTGAGTTTTATATATATAGATTATTATCATCTTTGTTTGAAAAATAACATAACATTACCACTGGGTACCAAAAAAATGTTTTAGTAAATAACTTTATACAGTAGATGTGAAAATGAACAAATGTTAACATTACTAAATACAACGTGATTTATCTTGAGTATAATTATTTTTTTTTTTCACTACCCTAGGTACATTTGGCCAGGCAGACCCATGGGAGGTTTTTACACCGGCTTCTTGGAAGCATCCAATGGTACCTTATGAGATCCTTATTGATCCAGAGAGTATGCCTGTACATCCAGTATTGGAAGCAGATGAGCAGGAAGACCATTCTACTCAAGAAAAAGAAAAAGCTAAAGAGGTTTCAGATATAAAGGTTTGAGAAAGTTAATAAGCAATATTATATACAGACATCTATCTTAAAGAGTAGTTCTGGTCATTATAAAAAAGCCAGACTCTTAATATACAGACATTTCCAGTGCAGGGATCCACCCAGGAGCCCTGGTCCACACTGGTGCGATTTGACATGTCAAATCGCATGTCAAATAGGCAGCATTTGCTGGCAATGGCAACATCCTGATAAGGGCGTCCTTCCCTGATGAAGATACGGCATTAACCCTGTATCGACACGCATAGGGGTTGTTGATTTAAAAGAGGCACATCTAAGTATACAGGAATCCAGGGTAAAGCGATCCACATAGACCATCCTCCGCATCACCGGCTCTCACAGCTGTCAGTCTGCAATCGTGACCAGGAAGACTACCCTGCAGTAGAGCGATCTGAAAGCGAGGCTTGAACGCTAGAGGAAAAGGCAACATCAATGGTGGTGTGAAGGATGGTCTATGTAGACAGCTTTACCCCAGATCCCGCGTACACACGAGGAGACATGTCCGATGAGACAGGTCCGACGGACCGTTTTCATCGGACATGTCTCCAGGGATATTTTGGTCTGATGTGTGTACACACCATCAGACCAAAATCCCCTCGGACAGAGAACGCGGTGACGTGACGGTGACGTGGCGGTGACGGTGACGCGGCGACGTGTGCAAACCAGGAAGTTCAATGCTTCCACGCATGCGTCGAATCAATTCGATGCATGCGCGGGATTTCGGTCCGATGGTTAGGCGTACTAACCATCGGACATGTCCGACGGACAGGTTTCCAGCGGACAAGTTTCTAAGCATGCTTAGAAACTTTTGTCCACTGGAAACCTGTCCAGTAGGCCGTACACACGATCGGACATGTCCGCTGAAACTGGTCTGCAGACCAGTTTCAGCGGACATGTCTCCTCGTGTGTACGCGGCCTTATATGTGCCTCTTTTAATCATCAACCATGTGAGTTGCTAAATGTTGTACCTTCATTAAATGTAACCATATTGTTACACTTAGAGGAGCCTCTGTTCTCTTTTATACTCAGTTGTGACATGACGCTACTCTTATATCAAGACATCGCTTGTATATCAAGTCAAAATTTATTTAAAAAATTGTTTTACAAAACGCTCTCAAACCTAGGTTTTACTGTATAGAAGCACTATTACACAGAAAATGGAAGCAAGCTCAACAAATGGTGTTAAAAAAAATAGCAATTCCCAATCTATATACCAGGGGACTATTTTAAACAAATACATTCCACATTCATTCATTTTCTCTGGACAGGGAAGAAATCACGCCTGCATAGGAAGATACTTTCTCTTCCAAAACTACATGGAGGCCTGGCTTTGCCGGATGTCCACCCCTACTATCATGCAGGACACCTAGGAAGACTCCTTGATTGGTGCTGCCACAAAGACACCAAGCTTTGGATGCAAATGGAGCAGGAGCAATGTGGGGTACCCCTGCACAGAGCTTCTTGGTACAACACTGCCCTGCCACTACATGTTGCACGTCACCCACTGATAGGGAACACTGTTAGGATTTGCGCACAACTGTTTTCGCAGTTTTCCCTGTCAGCCCAAAACTCCCCCCTCAGACCTATCATAGGTCACCACCAATTTGAGCCAGGTCTGCGGGATAAGAAATTCCTTGACCTTCGGAACACGGGCTCTTCCAGGCATACCACTTTGGCACTATGGGAAGGTGAAGGTCAGTGGCAGAGCTTGCGGATCCCACCAGCACGTACGGTCTTGACTTCATGAAGGTGCTCCAGCTGAGTCATTTTCTGAGTACCCTTCCTCCCCCCTGGAACCACGGGGCTCTCCCACAGTCCTGGAGGACCTGTGTGGAGAGACTCGGGTGATAACTCATGCTCTCTCCTTAATGTATACCATGTTGATCACCCCTCCTGGAGAATACCAAATACCGGCCCTTACTAAATGGGAAAGGGATCTTGACACACAGTTCACTGCCAATAGGAAACAAAACATAATTCAATTTACCCACAAATCCTCCTTGTCCTCCAAAAATCAGGAAACAAATTACAAGATTCTCACGCGATGATACAAAACCCTGGATCTCCTAAATAAAATTTTCCCTACCTCCACTGACGTCTGCTGTAGATGTCAGCAGGAAAGGGGTACTCTTCTACATGTGTTCTGGTCATGCCCCTGGATCAGGGGCTTCTGGGGAGAGGTGCGCTGCATTGCCCAGAAATTCGTGGAACGCACGTTCCCGGATGATCCAGCTAACTTCCTCCTACATGCGACCGATATGCCGGCTGGTGTCTACAAAAAATCGATTGTGCGTCACCTGCTGGATGCCGCTAAGGCCTGCTTACCTCTCCACTGGAAGTCCACTCACCCGCCGACCATCGCCCTCTGGCTTAGGAAAGTTGATGAGATCAGTCGCATGGGGTGTTACCTGGCCTTTTAGTGTTGGTGACATTTAAAGCGAAGATTACGCCCCTTGGGCTGCTTTGTCATACCCTTGCTCGTGCAACCCCCTCTTTTCCCCAACCCCACCCTTCTCTGCTTTTCTTTCTATTTTCTTCTGCTCTTGCTCTCCTTTTCCAATCTTCCCAGGGAAAAAAAGTGAAAATAAGAGGGGAGACTGGACCAGCTGGACACAGATACTCTGTCTTCTAACATACTAACAAGCCACACCAATCCTCAACAGGTATGGGAGGTGGCGGCCCGTTAGGGGCTATGCCCCTGAGGAGAGTTGGGATCATAATGATCTGTCCCCTGGGGGTCTTGCTGTCATCTTTGGAAGACACACACCCAACAGTGTGACAATTGTGGTTTATGCCACGTATAATGCTGTGTGTTCTATGTATACATTCCTATCTCTATGCCGATGTTGATATGATGACTGTTCTGTTGTAGTCCGTGCGGACCAGTTTCTCTGTTATAAATAAACAATAAAAAAATAGCAATGATGGAGTAGAAAGCCAGCCTAGAAAAATAATAAATGTAGAAGAAATTGCTGTAGTCATAGTGATCTGTCTTCATCTGTTGCTGGAGGAGCTTTCAGCAGCTGGTAATATGAACTGTTTTGCTCCTGATTTATATCTGCTCAGCCATGACTTGCAGAGGAAGAGGACTGGTCATAAAGGTTAAACTCCTGAATTCTTTCATATAACTGTTGGAATCATGGGAACATGCGTGGGCTAAACTAAAAAACAGTACTGCTGTAATGCTCCAGAAGGTGAGTCCTGTGGCTGGTGACATTATATGCTGGTGCTGGTTGGTATGTACACTCACCGGACACTTTATTAGGTACACCTTTGCGTGTACCGGGTTGGACCCCTTTTCCCTTCAGAACTGCCTTCATTCTTTGTGGCATAGGTGCAAAAAGGTGTTGGGAACATTCCTCAGAGACTTTGGTCCATATTGACATGATGGCATCATGGAGTTGCTGCAGATTTGTCAGTTGCATATCCCATAGGTTCTCTATTGGATTGAGATCTGGTCACTGTGAAGGTCATTAGAATACATGGAACTCCTTGTCAAGTTCAAGAAACCAGTGGTGAGGTTATTTGAGCTTTGTGACGTTGCATTATCCGGGGATGGTATTCTGCATAACTTGGTTGTAACAAGTGTTTTTTTGTAGGGCTGTAACTGATCAAAATTTTTGTGTTCGATTAATAGTTTTATTTTTTAATCGATTAATCGACTAATTTCGATTAATTATTAAGCACATACAGATCCAACTACTTTTAGCTGATCTCCTTGCAGGCTGATTCCCAGTGCAGCTACCAACAACTGGAAAATGCAGACATGCACACAAAGGCAGCGCTCGATGGGAATAGCATTAAAACTTTTATAGTCTTCAAGTAGGCAACCAAATAAATATTGCACTGGAGATAAAATCGATGTAGCTACATAAATTGTACAAATGGTAGCAAAAGCAGTCATAACAACATGTAGCTAAGTATGATACTGGTATTACAATGTGTACAACGATGCCACTGCTGAATCCAGATGAGGAGGGGTTAACAGCCCTTGCGTGTGGCAGATAGTAAGGTCCCGCCGGCATGTAGATATGAAGGCACAGCAAAGCAGCCCTTCAGATAGACACGGCAAGCCTCGCCGGTGTCCATGACGTCACCGGATCTCCGACGGAACTCCCTGAAGGCCCAGAAGCCGGCGGAGAGGTGAGTACCAATCAAAAGAATTTTAATCGATCAAAAAGATTTTGATCGATCAAAAAGATTTTGATCGATCAAAAACATTAAAGATTAATCGATTAATTAAAAGTTAATTTGCACAGCCCTAGTTATTTGACTTACTGTTGCCTTTCTATTATCTCAAACTGGTCTGTCCATTCTACTCTGACTTCTGACATCAACAAGACATTTTTGTCCACACAACTGCTGCTCAGACCAGCGCGTCTGGCACAAACAACCATGCCATGATCAAAGTCACTTAAATTCCCTTTATTATGCTTGGTTTCCACATTATTATGCTTGGTTTGAACTTCAGCAAGTCATCTTTACCACGTCTAGATGCCTAAGTTCATCGAGTTGCTACCATGTGATTGGTTGATTAGCAATTTGTGTTACCAAGCAATTGAACAGATGTACCTAATAAAGTGACAGGTGAGTGTATGAGTGTACAGGTGAGGAAAATGGTGCCTAGCTGCATACATGACCAGCTGACTGTAAATTAAAACTGGTAAAAGATGATAAAAATTGCCTTTAGCTTGGTTTTTCACCCATAGAAGACCCCCCCCTCATGTATTTTGACTATGTAGGGCTTAAAGTGGTTGTTAAGTCAGAAGGTTTTTTACCTTCATGCATTCTATGTGCAGCAGCCCCCCAAAAAAGCTTACTTGAGCCCCCTCTTAATCCAGCGATGTCCAAGAGAGCATTGCCTCCCTGGGGACTCGCACTCCTGATTGGCATTTGGCAGAAGTGGGAGCTGTTGTCAATTAAAGCCAGTGAGCCAATAAGGAGATGGAGGGGGCAGGGCCGAGCCATAGCTCCTTTTGTCAATGGACACACAGAGCAGCTGCTCAGCTTGGGTGCCCCCATAGCAAGCTGCTTGCTGTGAGGGCACTTAACAGGAGGGAGGGGTCAGGAGTTTCAACATGGTACAGAGAAGAGGAAGATCGGGCTGCTTTTTGCAAAATCACTGCACGGAGCAGGTAAGGATGACAGTTTAAAAAAAAAAAAGAAGAAACAAGAATTTAATATCACTTTAATTATAGAGCTGTAAATATTGAGGGTATATAGCAGGGATATGCAATTAGTGGACCTCCAGCTGTTGCAGAACTACAAGTCCCATGGGGCATAGCAAGACTCTGACAACCACAAACATGACACTCAGACTCAGAGGCACGATGGGACTTGTAGTTTTGCAACAGCTGGAGGTCTAATTGCATATCCCTGGTATATAGTATCATCATCCACAGAGAAGAAAGTGCTGTCCAGGTGGTCTGTTGCCTAGCCTGGTTGACTTATTGGCAGTGCAATCTGTCTGTCGGCTGATCCTAATTTAAATTGCACTAAAGACTGACCTAAAATAAGGGTAATGAAGCTTCATAAGCAAACTGGCAGCTGGTATTCCTATCCATATAGCGCCCCCTGCCAGTCCCAAGTATGGTGTGGCAGCCAATTGTAACCTGCATATGAAAAGCAAATATCCCTCGCTATTCTTGGACACATTATTACAGGATATGGTAAAGGAGCACTTAAATATAAATGGCCAGCTCCAACTGAAGTACTTTCCTTCAGACTATATGAACACTCAGACATACTGTATCGCAAAGACAGGGCAGCAGCAAAAAATAAAGAAACAAAAACAGTAAAAGAATATAAGCACTGTTCTACAGTATATTCAAAACAAAAATAAAATCAATATTAGTGGAAATCACTCCCAAAGAAAATAGGCTTCATGAAAAAAGACTTAAATAAAATATAATCGAGAATGATAGAAAAAGATAATGGGCCAGATTCACAGAGCCATTACGCCGGCGTTACAGGAGATGCGCGGCGTAAGTCTAAATCTGCGCATGCGTATCGATGCGCCGCATCCCCAAAACGATATACGCATTAAATCTAATTTCTTTCGACCGGCGAAATTTCGATAGACCGGCGCATCCGTGCACGCAAAACTGCGCTAGACACACCATTGATTTGCTATTCAAATATGCAAATGAGGGAGTTACGGGGATCCACAAAAGTAAGTTGGTGCAGCGCAGGCTACGCGCTGTGCGCAACAGCTGCACGTCCTGTCTAAAATTAGTCCATATAAAAGGTGGAATAAAATTAGACAATCCGTCTACATGTCAGCTAAAGCAACACTGCTCATAGCTATACTACTAACTTTAGATGAGCAAAGAAGGAGGAGGGCACGGAGGAGGGCACGGGAGAGGATTTTTTTTTTTTTTTCCAAAAACTTTTTATTTGCTTTTATAAACATTACAAAAAAAATATACATACATATATACATCAATACATAACATACATACAAATTACAAACACGGTCTCACTATCTTTCAATAGCCCTTTAAAACCTTGATGGATATATTAATCTAATCTAATAGAATATTCTTCTCTGATACAAGCCCCTCACTCTTCACTTGAAATATCACACACGCATAGACATCTTTGGCATGAGTGATTCTGAGGTGTCTCGCATCTTCAGATTCACCCCTCATGCCATCCTGGAATTAACCACAACCCTGCAGGAGGACATCACCAGCCCAACACATGACACCACCCATGACACCCATGACAGCTACATCCTATCCAATCCTACTTCCAATCCTAGCCCCATCCCCACAGATTTCGAACAAAACATGTATGGGGACAGCTGGCTGGTTGGTGAGTGACATGGGTGGCAGGCATGACTGCCCCCCCCCCATGATGCACACATCACAAGGGGCACATGCACTACTAACATCCTCCTGTCTTATCCCTTCAGGGTGACTCTGCATATGCACTGGGACCCCATCTCATGACTCCTATCCGGAACCCCCCATGGTACCCTGTTGTATTCCCCAAACTTTGTATGCCAGATCATTGGTGCATGTTGCATGCTGCACAACTTCGCAGTGAGAAAGGGCCTGGAGATTGACATAAGTGATGACCTGACCCCTGAACCAGACAATCCCCCCTAACCGAGGCTACCCCGTCTTCTGAGGGAAGAGCAGCCAGGAGACAGCTCTCATTAGGCATCTTTGCACGTTAAACACACACATTAATTATGGCACAATGAGAATGCATGCATGCACACCACTGTGGTCCCTAGCACAGACACATCACATCCTCATGAAATTGGATTAGCACAAGCCCACCATGCAGGACTTGTGAGCAGCAACGCCACGCCACGGCTCCAATTATGTCACTGTACATTCATACACCATTCACACAGACCTGGGGATCACTTCTCCACCACAAATGAGGGTGACACCCCTTTTCCGGCAGGAATGTCACCCCCACATTCCAAAATCATTCACAAACAGAACCAAAAAAAAAAAAATATTCAAAAAAATGACCAGCAAAAATATAATTTAAAAACAAACACAACAAAGAAAACACAGAAAAGACAAAAATCACTCTGCAAAACAGTCCCCAAATATCTCAGACACGTCACAAACAAACAAACACTAATAAACAACAGAACAAAAGCACCTTGCTGTATAGGGAGGGATACAAAGGGATGTACTTTTGCAAAGGAAGTGCGTTTGTGTCTGTCTATTTAAGCTCTCTGCGTAGCTCACTAAGTTGCCCGGGTCCACTTCCAATTTCACTCATTGCGCCGTTCCCGAGTTGTGAGCATGCGCACAGAGGTGCTGACCATGGTCTGCTTCATGTGCGAATGCGCGATCCGGCCGGCCTTCATTTGCATGGGGTCACGGCTCATTTCAATGTAACACGCCCACGTCCTTCCCAATTTGAATTACTCCGCCTTACGCCTCGGGAATTACATTGTACCGGCGCAAATGTCTGCGCAAATACTACGAGGATACGGTGATTGCGCCTCTACATTGCGTCGGTCTAACGTAAAGGAGGTGCGCTACGCCGGTCAAAATATAAACCAATGTACCTGAATCTGGCCCAATGTATACAGTGAGGGAAAGGGTATTTAATCCCCTGCTGATTTTGTACGTTTGCCCACTGACAAAAAAATGATCAGTCTATAATTTTAATGGTAGGTTTATTTTAACAGTGAGAGACAGAATAACAAAAAAAAATATCCCCAAAAAAAAACGCATTTCAAAAAAGTTATAAATTGATTTGCATTTTAATGAGTGATGTATTTGATCCCCTATCAATCAGCAAGATTTCTTGTTTCTAAGTGTCTTCTATACAGGTAAGAGGCTGAGATTAAGAGCACTCCCTTAATGGGAGTGCTCCTAATCTCAGCTTCTTACCTGTAAAAAAATAAAAAAAATAAAAAAAGACACCTCTCCAGAGAAGCAAGCAATCAGATTCCAATCTCTCCACCATGGCCAAGCCCAAGGATGTCAGCGACAAGATTGTAGACCTACACAAGGCTAGAATGGGCTACAAGACCATCGCAAAGCAGCTTGGTTAGAGAGTGACAACAGTTGGTGCGTTTAGACGCAAATGGAAGAAACACAAAATAACTGTCAATCTTCTGTCTGGGGCTCCATGCAAGATCTCACCTCATGGAGTTTCAATAATCATGAGAATGGGGGGGAATCAGCCCAGAACTATATGGGAGAATCTTGCTATGATCTCAAGGCAGCTGGGACCATAGTCACCAAGCAAACAATTGGTAACACACTACATCGTGAAGGACTGAAATCCTGCAGCGCCCACAAGGTCCCCTGCTCAAGAAAGCACATGTACAGACCCGCCTGAAGTTTGCTAATGAATGTCTGAATGATTCAGAGGAGAACTGAGTGAAAGTGTTGTGGTCAGATGAGACAAAAATCAAGCTCTTTGGCATCAACTCATCTCGCCGTGTTTGGAGGAGAAGGAATGCTGCCTATGACCGCAAGAACACCATCCCCACTGTCAAACATGGAGGGGGACACATTTTGCTTCTACTTGAGGAAAACTAGGCTAATTTTAAAGACAATTTTCATAACTTTTACTATTTTAGCTTTACAGTCTGCTGATCCTGTGTCTAAATGTATGGCTTTAATCCTGCTAAAAGATTACAATGCTTTGTCCCTATCTTCTATTTATGTGCCAGCTCTGTCACCTTATCACATGCTCTCCCAATGGGGACTAGATGTGGCCATGCCAACGCAGTTTACATACATGCCATCAGCAGCCCTGCCCTGAAAAGAGAAGCCCGGCAATCACTGGTGTGCATAGACATGAAGTGGCTGCAAAGAAGCAGCAAGATCAGCAACACTCAGGTGCCGTACACACGGCAGAGAACCTCGACGGGCAGAACACATCGTTCCGCCCGTCGAGGTTCTCTCCCGGCCGTCGAATTTGGCGACCCGCCCGTCGGGAATGGCAACCAACCATTCTTCCAGGCGGGCCGTCGAGGAAATAGAGAGCGTGCTCTCTATTTCGGCTCGACGGGCTTCCCGACGGGAAGCTCGCTGAGACCGTACACACGGCCGAGGTCCTCGCTGGAATGTGCATTCCAGCGAGGTTCTCGCTGATTTTCAGCGAGAACCTCGGCCGTGTGTACGGCACCTCAGATGCAACAAAGAATGAAAAAAGATGACATAATTATAAAAATAAAATACAAATAGCAGCTTATGATACATTATGTCTTAGCAAACTAAATGTAATGAATATCTACTTTAATGAAATTATTTGGATTCTATCAATAAAATGTTGTTTGTTTTGAAGTTGCAAGCGTATTTCCATTTTTATGTATAAATTTGCTGCCTTTTTTATTATAACAGAATGAAGCAAACTATATTCCAAAACCCATACAGCTTACAATCACAGAAGATGACATTCAAGAAGAAGTCAACAGTCAGAACCTTGGCCAATTACATGGGAAATGGTAAGAAGTTTGTTTGGTTCTGGAAACTTAAATATTTATACATTACACATACGCACTAAGTGCCGCGACTTGGGATACTACTTGTGTCGCCCCAAGTCGCATGAAATTAGAAATTACATTAAAGTGAATGGGAGCCGCTTTAATGTACACTACTGAAGTCGCTCCGACTTCAGAAAAGGTTCCTGTACTACTTCAATCCGACTTCTAGGCGACTTGTACCCATAGATTTCAATGGAAGTCGCCTCACAAGTTGGATCACCATCTTAACAGAAGCAACTTTACAGGAAGAGAAACTAGTTTTCTCAGGCAAACCGCTCCCTCCCACAGAGCTGATTATTGTTTGATAGGCGACTTGAAGTTGCCCCGAAGTTGCCTCAAAGTTGCCTCAAGTAGCCTCGCAAAGTTGTGCCAACTTTCATGTCACTGTAGTGTGAACCGGCACTAACACAAGCAATAATCTTACACAGGCAGCAAATACTACAGAAGGAATGTTAATATCCAACATAATTACTTCATTACAACATACAAGAGAATATTAAATGGCATTTCTGCTGTAATGCCATTTAAATGTTCCAAAATATACATTCCCAGCTTCTGATAGCAATGAGTGTCAGGCCTGTAGGGCCCTTAAATATATAGGCCCGGATTCACATACATCGGCACATCTTTATTACGCTACGCTGGCGCAACGCTGAGAGGGAAGCATGGAATTCATAAAGCAAATGCTCACAACGTTGCGCCGGCGTAGCGTATAGTCGTCGGCGTAAGCCGACGTAAGTCAAAGTAGGTGGAAGTGGGCGTGATACATTTAAATGAAGCGTGACCCCATGCAAATGATGGCCTGAGCTTTAAACAATTACTAAAAACGAACGGCGCATGGGTCGTACCTTGGACGCATCCCAGTGCGCATGCTCACAGTCACGTCGAAATAACTGCCTAATGCCTCGTTTCCACTGAGCGGATCGATTCGGTTTGGTACGGTACGCTATTTTGGGTGTTTCCATTATGAAAGCGTGCCATAAAAGCGAACCGTACCGGACCATTCTGGGTCCTGCTTTAGATGTGGGGCCATAGAAAATGGAACGGTTCCATTAGGGCGGACCTACTAATTTATCTCACTGATTGGTGGACGTGCTAGGCTTTTTTTCTAAACCTTGTATGGTCCCGAATGGTCCGATTTGCAGTGAAAATGCTCAGCAGAATAGACCAGACCATTCTAACCCGTTCCATTCTAAGCGACCCGAACCGATCCGCTCAGTGAAAACGAGGCATAAGATACGTCGAATCACTGCCTACGGAGTGAACGTAACCTACACAGCCCTATTCACGTACTACATAAACGGTGTAAAATTAGATGGCGTTCGTTCCCTGGTCCATACCTTTGCACCTCCAATATGGGGAATAACTTTAGGCCGGACGTAACCCTTACGCAAATAGTTTAAAACATGCACCGGGCGCAAGTACGTTCGTGAATCGGCGTATCTCCCTCATTTGCATTTTTGCAAAAAAATCAATGGGAGTGCCAAATGCGTCCAGCGTAACTATGCGCCCACTATACGCCGGCGTAGGCAAGTCACGTCGGTCGGATAAAGTCAGTTTTTAGGCGTATCTTGGTTCTGTGGGCACGGCGCACAGATACGACGGCGCATATTTACACTTACGCAGCGTATCTCGAGATATGTCGGCGTAAGTACTTTGTGAATCCGGCCCTAATAGTCTACAGGAACTCCAACACCCAATAGACATTTGACATTTAGGTGTAGAACATGACAAACATGAGTCATAACATCAGACTCATCTGATACTACACCAGTTAAAGTGTAACTCAAAAAAAAAAAAATTATATATATATATATATATATATATATATATATTCAGGGGCGGACTGACCATTGAGTCACTCGGGCACTGCCCGGGGGCCCCATCAGGGTTGCTAGGCTCAGTAAAACCAGGGACAGTATGTAAATATCTGTGTTTTTTTTATATCTGTCCCTGATATGTCCGAAACTGACATGCTTTTGATGTGAAAATCCAAAGATTTTAGCTGCCCAGCCTCTGCACTGCCTCCTGGCGTGGTGGCCATCTGTAAGCCCGGGGGCCCCATAATCTTCTATTGCCCGGGGGCCCCATGAGTTGTCAGTCCGCCCCTGTATATATTTATATATACATAGCATATACAGTTGCTCCACTAGTCATATTGGAATTGGATGATATTAAAAAATAACCTTTCCTTTCAATCTGCAGTTCTGTATATTTCTGTAAAATGCAATGCAATATGGCTACCTGGAGGCGTTCTGTACCCAGAATGTGTACAGAACGCCCCCCAGATATGTAATTTCCTGCTTGTGCAATTGACTTACTGGTTTTCCCAAAAGTCTGCACTAAGATACAAGTCAGATTTTGGGCATCCCCTGCAACAATGTAATTTTTAGTGAAATACTCTTGAAGGGAAGTCTAAAAGGATGTAGACACTGCCACTTTCATCAATAGAACCCTGCAAGTGCAGCAGCTGATTGATATTTATAAAGTCACTCCCATTAGATCCGCTTTCCACATGAACACAGAGAAACAATCAGCTTTTTCTTCAGAATAACAAAAGGTAGGAATCTGCAACAAAGATCCTTAACCACTTAAGGACCGCCTACTGCACATTTACGTCGGCAGAATGGCACAGCTGGGCACATCAACGTATATATACGTTGATTTTAGTACCCAGCCGTGGGTCGCGGGCGCGCGCCCGTAACCCGGTCCGAAGCTCCAGGACCGGGACCGCGGGATTCGCAGACCCGATCGCCGCTGCAGTGCGGCGATCCGTCCCTGGAGCGGAAAAACGGGGAGAACCGTGTGTAAACACGGCTTCCCCGTGCTTCTCTGTGGCTGTAGCATCGATCGCGTCATCCCTGTAATAGGGGGACGCGATCGATGACGTCACACCTACAGCCACACCCCCCTACAGTTGTAAACACAACACATAGGTCACACATCCCCTACAGCGCCACCTGTGGTTAACTCCCAAACTGCAACTGTCATTTCCACAGTAAACAATGCAATTTAAATGCATTTTTTGCTGTGAAAATGACAATTGTCCCAAAAATGTGTCAAAATTGTCCGAAGTCCGAAGTCACGAAAAAAATCGCTGATCGCCGCTATTAGTAGTAAAAAAAAAAGAATTAATAAAAATGCAATAAAACTATCCCTTATTTTGTAAACGCTATAAATTTTGCGAAAACCAACCGATAAACGCTCATTGCGATTTTTTTTTACCAAAAATACGTAGAAGAATACGTATCGGCCTAAACTGAGGAAAAAAAAATGTTTTTTTATATATTTTTGGGGGATATTTATTATAGCAAAAAGTAAAAAATATTGCATTTTTTTTAAAATTGTTGCTCTATTTTTGTTTATAGCGCAAAAAATAAAAACCGCAGAGGTGATCAAATACCACCAAAAGAAAGCTCTATTTGTGGGGAAAAAAGGACGCCAATTTTGTTTGGGAGCCACGTCGCACGACCGCGCAATTGTCAGTTAAAACGACGCAGTGCCGAATCGCAAAAAGGGGCAAGGTCCTTTACCTGCATTTTGGTCCGGGTCTTAAGTGGTTAAAATCCTTCCAATGTAAATAGATCACCCAGAGGGGAATTATTTTTTGTCAAAAAAGTGCAGTTACTATTTTAACCACTTGGATGCTGTTCAAATTCTACAATTGTATACAGGTAAATTATAAATCCCAGCTGCAAAATACATATTTACCACCCATATATTGACACATCTTTGGAAGCAATGCTTCTCCAGCACCAGTGTGGCTTGTTAATAATTCTGCTTTCCATGGAAAGAAGGGAGCAAGATTGACAGACTGTTCTATTTATATCTGTTTAAGCAGAAGTCTATTGTTTTTAGCCTCCGCTTTAACCCCCCCCCCCACCCAAAACAAAATTATACATACCTGTATACAAATACATATACCTATATAGAGTATACCATGGTTATAGAAAATAATCATCTCCCTTTTAAAACTCATATTTTTTTTATTTTTTTTACTTTAAAGATGTTTATTAAAGACACAGTAGAGAAAAATCACAGAGAGGTACACTCAATCGTGACAAAGTCACTCAGTAACAATAGTACAAAGCTTATGCAGAATTAACAATAACTAAACTGAAATCAAAGACAGTATAAGATGCAATACTATCAGAATGTGGATTCAGTAAAAAGAAAAATGCGTATTACGCAACAGGTACAAGAACACAAGCTAAATATCCACATAAGGGTACAACAATTATAAATGTATCAGAAAATCAGAAGGGAAGAAGAAAGAACGGAAAAGCGAGAAATTATGGTAACAGAAAAAATAAAATAAGAGGAAAGTAATATGCACTCAGGAAAGACTGTATATAAAGGGAGCACTTCAGAGACAGAGGACCAGCCCTTACAGAACAAACAGAGGGGTAGGAAGGCGGTTTAGGATGGAAGGCGTATAAGCCACCATGGATTCCATTTAGCTTCATAAGTAGGTATTGTATCATGTAGTTTATGAAAAATTTGTTCTGACAGCCTAATATGGTCCATTCTTGAGAGGACCTGGGAGAAAGGGACCGTGGGAGACTTCCAATTGAAAGCTACAGCCCAAAGGACTGCAGTGCAAAGTGAGTGTATCAATCGCCCCAGGGGTCTAGGGGTGTCAGGAATTTTTTCAAACAGCAGACAATGCCTGTATGAAAGATCTACATGACCATCCACCAATCTGTCTACAAGATCCAAGGCGGCTCTCCAAACCGGAGAGACCTTCTCACAATCCCAAAATATATGATAAAAAGACCCCGGTGTCGGGCAACCCCTAAAACAATTCGGGGAGGACTGGGGGAAAATCTGGTGAATGCGCTGAGGAGTTAAATACCAACGGGTAAATAATTTAATAGCAGTCTCCCTGAAGGACAGTGAGACCGTACACTTACAGAGATTCTGCCAGTTAGCTTCCCAGTCTCCCAACCCATACTCCAGACCCAACTCTGAATCCCAACTAACCATATACCTTAACTTGATCCGGTCACGATCACCAGTCAACACGGTATATATAGTAGATATCATACCCCTCTGTCTTGGACCAGACTTACATAAAGATTCGAAGGGGGAAAGAAAAGGGGATGGGGACAGTGCATAATGAATCATGAAGAAATGCCGAATTTGGAGAAACCTATAAAATTCCCGAACTGGAGCCCCCATAAGAGACTGCAGTTGGGGAAAGGAGATAAACTTACCATCCTTCTGTAGATCCTCTAAGGTCGTCAGACCAGAAGAGATCCACCATCGGAAAGAATCAGGGCCCGAAAAGGCAGGTGGGAGTCTGGGGTCTCCCAGGAAAGATGTTCCCGGGGGAGCCACAGAGGCCAGAGACAACGGAGAACAATAGCGTCTCCATAATGTCAAACCCTGAGACACCAGCAGGTTAAGGTTAGATAATTCAGGTGGGCGAGGGCCCGAAAACCACAACAGGCCTGGTAAGTAAAAAGGGGAAATAGCATCATATTCAAATTTGACCCAGGGGACCCTAGGATTTCTGATAGACCATTGTGCTAGTTGAGAAAGTCTACTAGCCAAATAATAAAACCATATCTGTGGAACCCCTAAACCTCCCAACTTATAAGATCTATATAAAATGGCCCTAGAGAATCTAGGCGGCTTACCACGCCAGATAAATCTGTTTATGTAGGATTGAAATTTAAGTAAATACGCCTTGGGGATTAGGAGGGGAAGGGCCCGAAACAAATATAGTATTTTGGGGAGTATGGACATTTTGACAGCCGTTATCCGCCCCAAAAATGATATATTATAGGAGGACCAAGATTTTAACAGATTCTTTAAATGGGCTATAAGGGAAGGGGAGTTCAGATTAAAAAGCTCGCCGAAATCCCCAGAAAGTTTAATTCCTAAAAAGGGGAGGGAAGAATGAGACCAGGAGAAAGGGAAGGTTGTTTTAATGGAAGCCAGCTCCTCAGGGGAAAAGCCCACTGGAAGGGCCTGGGACTTGGGTACATTAACTGTCAAGCCTGAGATATCTGCAAAGATAGAAAGTGTTTTCAGGAGGTTTGGCAAAGTAACTAAGGGGTTGGTCAGGAAGAGCATCACATCATCTGCATACATACAGAGTTTGTAATCCGAGCCAGCTTTAGTATATCCAGCAATATCTGGGTGTTGTAGAATAGCTATTGCCAAAGGTTCTATGGCCAGGGCAAAAATTAAGGGGGAGAGTGGGCATCCCTGCCTGGTACCCCTGCCAAGCCGAAAAAACTCAGAGTTACAACCTGGGATCCTGATTCTAGTGCTGGGATTGAAGTAAAGGGCGTGAAAAGCATTGAGAAATTCATCTTTAAATCCAAAGCGACTTAACAGAAGGGAAATAAAATTCCATGAGACACTATCAAACGCCTTATTAATGTCTAAACTTAACAAGAATAGTTTCCTAGAGGAACTCGTGGCATCCTGAATTATATTTGATACTAGGCGTATATTATCCGTGATAAAACGGTGAGGGATAAAACCTGACTGATAAGGGGAAATTAGAGAGGAAATCTCGTTACCAAGTCTGTCTGCCATAATTCTACTAAATATTTTTACATCATTATTCATGACTGAAATAGGCCTATAGTTTTGGGGCAGCGTATGGTCTCTGTTGGGCTTTGGGATCAGTGACATGTTCGCTAAGAGCATTTCTTCAGGGAAGGAGCCTCCTTTCAGAACGTAATTAAACAACCTAACTAGTCTAGGGGAAAGAAGGGTCGAAAATTTCTTGTAATAGGGGGCCGAAAAACCATCAGGGCCAGGGGAAGAGGTATTCTTGAGGGATTTAATTACATTAAGGACCTCGGACACTGAGATTGGGCTGTTAAGCTTCTCTAACTGAGACTGAGAGAGAGTTGGAAGGGGAAGGTTTTCAAACCAAGATACAGAAGCTCCAGTGGGGGCGGAGTGCTGAGAGCCTAATAAGGTAGAGTAGTAGTCATGAAAGATCTTCATGACCTCCTGGGGATGCGAGATTAAGCCTCCTAAAGTGGAAGATAATTTGTAAATATGTGGAGGTCTAAAGGACTGATTTAATTTCCTTGCAAACATGGAGGTTGCAGCGTTACTGTGGAGTAAGAATTTAGCTTTAGCCCAGCGTAGAGCTTTTTCGGTTTTAGCAGAAAGTAATTAATTCAGCTCTAACCGCTTTTGGTCAATCAGAACTCTAGTGGACTCCAGAGGCAAGGAAGCCGAGTCCCTATATAATTTGTCCAGCTCAGAAGAGAGCTTAACGATCTTGGCTTTGTTTGAAGCATTACGAGCTGAAGCCAATTTAATAAAGACACCCCGCAACACTGCCTTATGAGTAACCCAAAGTGTAGAGATTGGGGTCTCAGGGAGATCGTTAGTAGAGAAAAATGATTCAATAGATCGAGAGAGTTCCGATTCGACCAAAGGGTCAGAGAGAAGTCCTTCATTCAACCGCCATGTAAAGGTAGAGGGGGGCATCCTAATGAACTCAGTGAAAAAAGCCGTTATTTGATGGTCAGACCATACACAGTTATGTATACTAGCGCAGCCGGAATTAGCGAGAATGACAGGAGTAGTAAAAATATAATCCAGCCTCGCATAGCTCTGGTGGGGGAACGAAAAAAAAGTAAATTTCTTTTGAGCCAACATTAAGGGCTCTCCAGGAATCAATTAGTTGTAGATCAATCAGTTTGCGGGAAAGGGATTTAGGGAAGGCTTTTGAAAAGGGGGAGGCGTGGCTCCTATCCAATGAGGGAGTAGAAACTAAATTAAAATCGCCACCAATGATCATATGGGGGGATAAAAAACGTTCCAAAACAGCAATAAAGAAGAAAAAAATGTAGCAGCAGCTTCATTAGGAGCATACACACTTGCTATCGTACATTCCCTATCGTTTAAGATTCCTTTTATGATAACAAATCTACTCTCCTTATCTCTATAAACATGATGAACCTCAAATGGGAGGGAGGAATGAAAAAATATAGCTGCACCCCTACATTTAGAAGAATGGAGGGTATAATAAGCTTGTGGGAAATGCCTATCAAAAATTTTCGGATGGGATGCCTGCGATAAAACTCATATTTTGTTGCTTTGCTGCCTGAAATTAAGACAGACACAGTTTTTGTTTTATCCAGCTGTATTTTGTAACCTATAACATCCAAGTGAAATGTATAACACCAACACGTCAGAAACAGTAGAAGAAAATCAAAAACAGATTCACTGAGTTGGAAAAAAGGATCACCCCCTCCTAAAAAAATACTTGAAAACTCAATCAGGTGTAGTTAGTCACCTTTTCAATGGCACACAAAGCCATTTGACTTTCAACTGTGATTAGCTGTGATCATTTTGATTAGCTCAGCATGAAAAGAGCTTTCCTGGAGCATTTCAGTCCCTGGTCAACTAAAGCAAACAGCCAACTATGGGTGACAATGCACTGTCAAAAGATCTATGGGATAAAGTTGTGGAAATTCACAAGTTAGGAGATGGATAAAAAAAGAATCAAAGGCTTCATCAATGCTGGATGTTTTGTTTTAGGTTATAGGCTTCCGGTACAAAGCCTTGCTGAATAAAAGTGCACAGCAACTTGACTTTTCCTGGGTGTCTCCTGCATGGTTTACCTCTGCAAATAGTAGTTGAGCCTGCCTCCTACAATATACTGTATATATATATATATATATATATATATATATATATATATATATATATATATATATATATCAATTAAAGTATTAAAGTCCAGGGTTGCAGCACTCAAAATGATTTATTGAACAAAAAATAATAAATTACAGCAGTTTTTCAATAAAACTATTACTATGAAAACACTGCTGTAACTTTTTTTTTTGTTCAATAAATTGTTTTGAGTGCTGCAACCCTTTCATTGCTATGTGTTTGAGGCTGCTTTGTTGCATAGCACGCTACATAAATCAACCCAGGTTGGCTCTCCTTTATTATACATACACATGAACTTTAATGGCATCCCAAACTTAGCCCATAGGGTTTAATATTGAGTTGGCCTACCCTTTGCAGCTATAACAGCTTCAACTCTTCTGGGAAGGCTGTCCACAAGGTTTAATAGTGTGTCTATGGGAATGTTTGACCATTCTTCCAGAAGTTCATTTCTGAGGTCGGGCACTGATGTTGGACGTGAAGGCCTGTCTCGCAGTCTCTGCTCTAATTCATCTTAAAGGTGTTATATCGGGTTGAAGTCAGTACTCTGTGCAGGCCAGTCAAGTTTCTCCACCCCAAACTTGCTCATCCATGTCTTTATGGACTTTACTTTGTGCACTGGTCCAAATCATTTGGTGGAGGGAGGATTATGGTGTTGGGTTGTTTTTCCAGGGGCTGGGCTTGGCTCCTTAGTTCCAGTGAAGAGAACTCTTAGGGCATCAGCATACCTAGACATTTTGGACAATTTAATGCTCCCAACTTTGTGGGAACAGTTTGAGGATGGCCCCTTCCTGTTCCAACATTACTGCGCACCAGTGCACAAAGCAAGGTCCATAAAGACATGGATGAGCGAGTTTGGGGTGGAGGATCTTGGCTGGCCTGCACAGAGTCTGAGAGACTGCGAGCCAGACCTTCTCGTCCAACACCAGTGCCTGTCCTGAAGCACGTGCTTCTAGAAGAATGGTCAAAAATTCCCATAGACACATTCTTAAAACTTGTGGACAGCCTTCCCAGAAGAGTTGAAGCTGTCATAGCTGCAAAGCGTGGGTCAACTCAATAATAAACCCTACAGACTAAGATTGGTATACCAATAAAATTCATGTACGTGTAAATGCAGGCGTCCCAATGCTTTTGAGAATAGTGTGTGTGTGTCGCATTTTCTACTCGCATTTTGCAAGTGGAAAATTAGGGCTTGCGAGCTGGGCTGCATGGGAGAGGGGGGGGTGAGGACCGCCGGCGGGGTTGATCGGTAGCGATCACCCCTGGGGGAGAGAGCATGAAGGAAGAGGAGAGTCGTGGGATAGCATGCTGTTACAGCTTACATTATAATTGTCTCAGCTCTGCTCAACACAGCCCCTCCTCCTCCAAACCTGTGCCTGTGATAGACAGAATGTCGGTCCAATGCTGGGATGCCTAGTATCTATCACAAGCACGGGTCAGGAGGAGGCAGGGCTGTGTCGAGCAGATCGGAGACAATTATGTAAGCTGCAACAGCGTGCTATTCCACAGCTCTCTTCTTCCTCTGCCCAGACGAGGTTGCAGTGGGCACAGTAAGGCTACAGTGGGCACAGTGAGGCTGTAATGGGCACAGTCTGTCTGTAGTGGGCACAGTGTAGCTGCAATGGGCACAGTGTGGCTATGATGGGCATAGTGAGGCTGCAATAGTGGACACAGTGAGGCTGCAATGGGCACAGTGAGGCTTCAATGGGCACAGTAAGGCTGCAATGGTGGGCACAGTGAGGCTGCATTAGTGGGTAAAGTGAGGCTGCAATGGTGGGCACAGTGTGGCTGCAATGGTGGGCACAGGTGAGGCTGCATTGATGGGCACATGTGAGGGTGCATTGATGGGCACAGGTGAGCCTGCATTGATGAGCACATGTGAGGCTGCATTGATGGGCACAGATGAGGCTGCACTGATAACATTGTTGTTAATATTTATTTTTGTGACTTAATTTTGCATAAAACATTTAAGTGTCATTTCATGAGATCATTTATGAGGGCTTGTTTAGGGGCGGAATAAGGGACGGGGCAGGTTAGGGAAGGGATTGAGTGGGGCACTGGTGACGAGTAACCCTTGAGGCCTGGCTAGTAGGGATGAGCTTCACGTTCGATACGAACATATGTTTCGACTCGAACATTGTCTGTTCGTACGCTCAACGAAATTTGAACAAAAGTGGTCGTTCACGCCAAATTCGAGTGACGCAAAACAGTTCATAATTCACTGCGGCATTGCGCGCTGATGATTGGCCAAGTATGCTGTATGTCCCGCATGCTTGGCCAATCACAGCGCACAAAAAACGAAGAGCCATAATTGGCCAAAGCCTGGGTGGCTTTGGCCAATTATGGCTCAGGGCTTTAGCACACGCCCCACACTATAAAAGGCCGCCTGCTGTAGTATGTTCCGGCTTGTTAATGAGAGCAGTCAGAGAGACAGAGAGATTGTCTTTTTATATAGGTAGATAGAGCAGGCAGGCTAGTCAGTTTAGCTTAATTTACAGTGTGTAGAGAATATATATACATCCCTAGGAGTTGTACGTATATTTATACACTGTATAGCTTAGATAGATCAGTTCTTCCTAATTTACTGGCAGGCAGGTGATTGTGCTATTTAAAGACGTTATCACACGTATAGACACCCAGCAGGTACAATATTTAAAGGATTTTTATTAAAAAAATTTTAATTTAAGCATCATTAAAATCACTGCTCCTCGAGCAGTGATTTTAATAATGTTTGAAGTGGAGGTTCACCCTCCAAACAAATTTCTATACATGCCTTTTTACGGGCTCTCTTCCCCTCCGACGATCCCGCGGAACTGGGCGTTTACAATCACAGGATATGATTGATGTCTCTCAGCCCGGCGCATACTGCGTGTCACGAGATGCCAAAGGAACCCAAACGTCGGTGCGCAGGCGTCGTAAAGGGCCGCACCGACGTTCGGGTTCCTTCGGCATCTCGTGACGCGCAGTATGCGCCGGGCTGAGGGACGTCAATCACAGCCTGTGATTGGAAACGCCCAGTCACGCGGGATCGCCGGAGGGGAAGAGAGCCCGTAAAAAGGTATGTATAGAAAAAAAATAAAAACACCGGCATACTGCCGGTCGGGTGGGTGGGCTCCATGGCATGCCTGAAATTTGTTTGGAGGGTGAACCTCCCGTTTAAATAAAAAAAAAAAAAATGAAAGATTCCTTTAAATATTGTACCTGCTGGGTGTCTATAGTTTGCCTGTGAAAACGTCTTTGAGAACCCAGGTCTTGCCCGAGGGAACATGTATCAATGGAAAAAAGTTTTAAATACGGTCATTTTTTCAGGAGTCCTGCTCTTGAAAAAACGTCAGTTTTTTAAACTTTTTTCCATTGATACATGTTCCCTCGGGCAAGACCTGGGTTCTCAAAGACGTTTTCCAACAATAACTTGAATATTGGTCTTTAAAATGAGTCCCATAGACTTCAATGGGGTTCTAAATGTTCGCGCGGACGGTCGGTCTGGTGCGAACCGACTGCGGGGGTGTTCGGCTCATCCCTACTGGCTAGTAGCTTAGGATTTTGAGCCCTGTATGTATGTGTGTGTGTATATATATATATATATATACACACACACTTGCATCTTCTTTGTCTCACGGGTCGACACTGATGCTGTACGCGTTACATTGTCTTGCATTTAGCGCCAGTCTTGCCATGATATAAATGGCAGGATTGGTTTAGGAGTATATACTATACTCTCCATGTGCAGACCATATAGACAAACAAAAAATAAAATACTAATAGGTAAAGAAGAAATGCAAAATGATCATTTATTTATAATGTTGTATTTTACAGGTTACGCCATGAAAAATATACATTGTCACACAAGCCATTGGATCATGGTGGACCCACTGCGTTTCATACACTTCAATACTTTGATCTTGATAACAGCCCAGTGACTTTTGAAAAGCCAGACATGTCAGCTGCTGGCACAGATCTGTTTCAAAGTTATCAGTTTTCCTGACATATGAAGAATAACAAACATTTCATAGGGTGCTGCTAGTATGGGCAGATGTACGAAGCATATACTGTAAATGTAAGAGAATATTGTGAGGTTCAGATGTTGCCCTCATTTTATATCATGCTCTCCCTGTGCCTGCGTGGGTTTCCTCCAACACTTCAAAGACATGCTGATAGGTAATTGGCTCCCGTCTAAACTGGCCCTAGTATGTATGTATGAATGTGACTTAGGGACCTTAGATTGTAAGCTCCTTGAGGGCAGGGACTGGTGTGAATGTTTAATACATATGTAAAGTGCTGTGTAAAATGATGGTGCTGTATAAGTACCTGTAATAAAAAATACAATAAAATATCTCCTGCTACTTAGCAATTTAACGGCTCATTGGCAGCCACCTCACTTGTAGTACATTGATTTCAGCTGATTGCAAAATGAGGTGATTGCCAGCAAGTAGTTTTACTGTATATCTTAATGCTTGTTTACACTTGTGGCTGTCATTGCTGCCCCTCTGAACAGTGATCTGTGGTGGGCCACTTTTCAGAGGGCATTTGACAGGCAGTTGGGTGTTGCTTCCTCGCTGCCTGTTCTAACCCTTGAAATCCCACAGCATTGCACCACAACCACATACATACATACATTACATGCAGTTGCGGGGTGGCTGCGACATGTTTGGCCGAACCTGATCATTTTTCTATTGGGTAAATTGCATCACACAGTATTTAGTAGAGCCTTCTGTTCCTTTTGGCATATTTACCGGGCTAATCCTAATTGCTATGCTAAGTGATGTCTGTTTACAGAGCTAAATAACTCAAGCTGAAATTTATGTTATACACACGCAAAAGAATGGGCCATAGTACTGAATAATTCCCTTCCCCTGAGTTAAAGAGAGGGCGGTCTGAAAAAACAGCTTGGGCTGTGCGCTCTCTTTGGAAAAACCATAATGCTCTGTGACACTAGTACCATAGGTGCATCCTACCTTAAGCATTTATTTGTGGAACAAAGATTTTGTACAATATCAATATAAAAAAATAAAAAAAAAACAGTTTAAAAAGTTCTACATTTTGAAAATAAATATACTGTAAGTAAATAAAATTAACCCCAAACCAAGTAGTCCCTTATAAAGTGTTTTCAAAGAATCAGCCTGTGTGTTTTTTGTCCACTTTCCGCCAAATCATGTACATATACTGTATGTCATTTGACTTCAAGTGGTTATAGTGGGATGAGGCCTGCAGCTGCTCCTGCCCATTGAAATCAATGGGCACCACGGCTATACGGCCGACAAAGAGCTTTGTGGTGGTTTTTAGCACTTTCTCAGTAAAACCGCCCAGCTAGAGGCCGAATAGTGCCACAAAATTGATGGTAAAGTGCCGCTAAAAATAGCGGCGCTTTACCACTGACGCCGCCCCCGCCCCAATGTGAAAGGGGCCTTAATCGTACTTATTGTGAGTTTCCTGCCCTGTTACAATGGCGCAGGAAGTTTAGGTAATTTCTTGCATTGTATTCTGATAACTGTATCCGGTTGATACATGCTATAATTACTATGCAGTATATTTGTTTCTTCTTCTATTTCATAGGCATTTATTTATATAAATTTAACCAAATGGATGCCAAAGAAATGTGACAGGATTGTAATAAATCTTTAAAACTGTGCAGTGGAGTAACATTTATAAAGATCGTTAAAAGGAGGGATATGCAATTAGTGGACCTTTAGCTGTTGCAGATCTACAAGTCCCATGAGGCATAGCAAGACTCTGACAGCCACAAGCATGGCACCCAGAAGCAGAGGCATGATGGGACTTGTAGTTTTGCAACAGCTGTAGGTACACTAATTGCATATGAAAAACAGTGGAAAATACTGCGCAGGTCTAATATAAAACAAAAATTGGATTGGTGGCAAGACCAAGCAATCTTAAATAAGAGTAAACGTGAGTGCTGCTGCAGCACAAATGTCAGATAAACAAAATGTAAACAGTAAATAGGGTGTGCTGCGCTGCTAAAATGAATACATCAATACTAAATGTGATAACAAAATGTGCATTGAGTACAAAAAAATATATAGAAAACCAACACCAAGTGCTCCGATGTATAACAAAATCACATAAAAAAGCAAACAGTGTTGACAAAGTTCATAAAGTGTTGGTAATCAGCTCCAGGGAAAATTCAAAGTTCAGAGAAATATCCCAAGTAGGAGATTGTGATTCTACAGGACAGAAGAGAGCCTCCACCTCCACCTCTTAATGCAAATCTGCTTACCAGATAGATAATAATCGTGAGCATCAACAGCACAGCAGGCTGGATTGCCTTAACGAGTATCAACGTGGAATCCTGTGTGAATCTCCAAACTTAGTCTCAATGCGGCTGGGTCCCAAAAAGCAATCACTCCCAAAGTGTAGCCAAGAAAAGAAAAGGGATGCCAACATAGAGTAGTAACGTTTTAAAAAATGTAATAAAAGAAATTCGATTGCACTTACAAATAACGAATCCTTTGGAAGCATATAAATAGTAAGCCGGCCGGCTCTCACAATCCGCCCGTCCTTCCGGATGGTCGTGAGGATAAAAACAATGGTGTCGTCAGCACGCCGTTCCTCCCTACGCCGTTTCGTCCAATAGCACTCGTTAAGGCAATCCAGCCTGCTGTGCTGTTGATGCTCACGATTATTATCTATCTGGTAAGCAGATTTGCATTAAGAGGTGGAGGTGGAGGCTCTCTTCTGTCCTGTAGAATCACAATCTCCTACTTGGGATATTTCTCTGAACTCACTGAACTTTGAATTTTCCCTGGAGCTGATTACCAACACTTTATGAACTTTGTCAACACTGTTTGCTTTTTTTATGTGATTTTGTTATACATCGGAGCACTTGGTGTTGGTTTTCTATATATTTTTTTGTACTCAATGCACATTTTGTTATCACATTTAGTATTGATGTATTCATTTTAGCAGCGCAGCACACCCTATTTACACTAATTGCATATCCTGGTTTAAAGCAAGGGTTTGCAAAATATTCAGCCTATCAACCACTTAATATAGGGTGACCAGACATCCCCAGTTTCAGGGGACAGTCCCCTGATTGAGGACACTGTCCCCGGCACAAGTCTGTCCCTGGTTGTGTCCCCAGATTGGATTTAATAGGGGGCAGGGGCAATTTCAAAGACAATCAGTGCAGACTTAAAATAAAAAATTACACCCCTGCTCCGCCTTGCCTACTAGCATGGGGGGGGTTGTATTTTTCCTATTATCTGTGCCTCTTTCTGATGATCATGTGCTGGTCGGAGCGGAGGGAATATTTCTTCAGTTTCAGGTGCATGCCTATTCAGCTTCGCTCGCATGTTCTTCTGCCTTGGCTCAAGTCCGGGCCAGCCACCTGCCTATCTCCTTGCCTTCCCTGGGGGAGTGATCTTCCTCTGCTCCCCATCCAGTAGTAGTCGGGGCCTGAAGAGTAAGACTTGAGAGGCTGTGAGGCAGGCAGCAGCGACGGGCAGAGAGTCGCTGATTGCTAGTAAAGAAAAATATGTCCCAGGATTTCATTTTAAAAATCTGGTCACCTTAACTTAATACTGAACTTTACTCTCTCAATCAACATTGACGATTTCTAATTACTTATGCAGCTGGCATTGGTAAATAGATGACAAAGTAGATCATATTTACTTGTTTGAAACTATTTGTGTTTTTCACACTTCCTCAGTTACTTCCTGGTTTCTATGCCTAGACAAATGATGTCATACATCCCAGGAGTCTTCAGGAGGGGAGGGCTTTTCTCAGCTAAGCACATTCCTCCCTGCCTGCATGTCTGAGTTAAAGGCAGATAGATTCCAGAAAGTAAATGCTTCATGAATCATCTACTCTTACTTAAAGGGGTGGTTCCCCTAAAAAGAAACTTTTAACATTGCCTGTGTCTTCTTAATAACATTTAGAATCGGCTGGTAGTTTAAAAAAAAAACACCCGTACATACCATTTTCGGCATGTACTCTCACCGCCGCTTCCGGGTCTGGCAGCCGGGGACAGGCATCCGATCGACGCATACAGCGCGTCACGAGATGCCGAAAGAAGCCGAACGTTGGTGTGGCTCTATACGGCGCATGCGCACCAACGTTCGGCTCCTTTCGGCATCTCGTGACGCGCTGTATGCGTCGATCGGATGCCTGTCAATGAAGCAGGCCCTCCCATCCCCGGCCGCCAGACCCGGAAGCGGCGGTGAGAGTACATGCCGAAAATGGTATGTACGGGTGTTTTTTTTTTTTAAACTACCAGCCGATTCTAAATGTTATTAAGAAGACACCGGCAATGTTAAAAGTTTTCTTTTTAGGGGAACCTCCCCTTTAAAGTGAGAGTAACCTCCCTTGAATTACTTTTACCTATAGGTACAATAAAAATCTCCTAAATGTTCACTGTTTAGGAGATATTTACTTTTCATGCAGCTGGTGATGTCAGCGACACATGTGCTCTGAAGGAACGGAATGCTATGTCCTGTGCCATGAACAGGAGCTCCTGCACACACGTGCGGGAGTGACGACATCGCAGCCTCGCCCACTTACACAGCCAGGGTCCGCGAACCCAGAAGTAAGACCGGGTGAAGATGAAAGCGGCCTCCAGCAGTGACATTGCATCACTGGAGGGCTTTGTTTCCAGGTAAGTTTCATATAACATGCTAGTATGTGTTGCATACTAGCCCATTATGGCATTGCCTTGCAGGACTTGAAAAAAGGAAAACACAGTGGTTTACTACAGCTTTAAAATGACCATGGGCAGAAGTGCCAGGGGGTGTTTGTCAGTAAAATAAAGCATGGAGACAAGGATGGATGGGTGAGTTTGTGTGGAATAATACAAATGAATTAAATATAATTTCTGGTTTGTGATGCTTACATACAGTGTAGTTCTGCTTTCAGATTGTTAATCACTCTCCCCAAACAAATTCCAATGAACGTTTCAGGCCATCATTTCTCAGAGTCTTTTCATATAATAGCCATTGTTTTGTTTGCAATCAAAGCTAAGAATTCTAATTTGAAATATTCTTGTGAATACTGTCAATGCTTCTTTTGGTATCAGCAGCTGCCGTTATTACAATGCTAAATTATTATAGTAAATGCACTGCAATCAGTTCTTTGGTATTTCTCCTATTGTTTTGTGTACTTACTGGCTCTCCTAGCAAAGTTTGAAATGGGTAATGATGGAAGGTGAGTCTGTATGTCTATTCTTCCCAACAATGGGTGTGTGGAAGGTCTCAGACACAATGCAAAAAAAAAACACTTGTAAACGAAAGCCTTAGCAGCACACAGCTGAGAATAAGATAACTCAAGGTTTCTCTCTCTCTCTAGAGGGTGTGCATTCGTTTTCATCTGAATGCATTTCCATCCGATTTTTAGGGATTTACACTTTCATTTTAACAAACGATAACGAACGTGCAGAATCCAAAATCCGAAAGATCCGAAAATGCTTTATTTTTGTCTCGTTGCAACAACAGTTTGATATAGATAGAAGATTGGACATGACGGTGACAATAGCGATTTGTGTCTATCGAACCTGCAGTCGAATGTGTCTAACCTTAAAGCGGGGGTTCATCCTAAAAAACATCTATGTGCCATCCCATCCAGCATACTGGCGTCAGCTACAGTATGCTGTTTTTTTATTTTTTTTCGCTGTACTTACTGTTTAATCGTTAATTTTCTTTTCTCCCTTCCACGGGAATAGGCGTTCCTATGAAGAGGGCTACATGATTGACGTGCGGCTATGGTGCGTCACGCCTTCCGAAAATAGCTGGACCAGGATTTGGCTCTTCACGGCACTATATGGCGCCTGCGCACAGACCTAGGAGCTGACTGCGCAGGCGCCGTATATAGCCGAGTCCTATTTCGGCTATTTTCGGAGGGCGTGACGCGCCATAGCCGCACGTCAATCATGTAGCCCTCTTCATAGGAACGCCTATTCCCCGCGGGAGGGAGAAAAGAAAATTAACGATTAAACAGTAAGTACAGCAGAAAAAAAAAAAAAAACAGCATACTGTAGCTGACGCCAGTATGCTGGATGGGATGATATATCATTGTTTTAGGGTGAACCTCCGCTTTGACTCTATTAGTCCAAGATTATTCTACATAGAGAGGGAAAGATTCAACATTATGGAGACATGAAGATTCAACGAAACAGCTAAAAACATATGATCGCCACAAACGGACATTAACCACTTGCTTACTGGGCACATATACCCCCTTCCTGCCCAGGCGAAATTTCAGCTTCCGGCACTGCGTCGCTTTAAATCAAAATTGCGCGGTCGTGCGACGTGCCTCCCAAACAAAATTGACATCCTTTTTTCCCCACAAATAGAGCTTTCTTTTGGTGGTATTTGTTTTTATTTTTTGCGCTATAAACAAAAAAAGTGACAGTTTTGAAAAAAACACAATATTTTTTACTTTTTGCTATAATAAATATCCATTTTTTTTTTAAAAAAAAGCTATTTTTTTTTTCTCAGTTTAGGCCGATATGTATTCTACATATTTTTGGTAAAAAAAAACAAAAAAAAACGCATAAAGCGCAAAAGTTATAGTGGCTACAGAGTAGGGGATAGAATTCTGAATTTGTTTTTATTATTTTTTTTTTCACTAGTAATACGGCGATCTGCAAATTTTGTCAGGACTGCGATATTGCGGCGGACACATCGGACACTTTTGAAATATTTTTGGGACCATTCACATTAATACATCGAACAGTGCTATAAAAATGCATTGATTACTGTATAATTGTGACTGGCAGGGAAGGGGTTAACACTAGGGCCGATGAAGGTGTTAAATGTGTATCCTGGGAGTGATTCTTACTGTGGGGGAGGGGACTGACTGGGGGAGGTGACCGATGATGTGTCCCTATGTACAAGGGACACAGCATCTGTCTCCTCTCCATGACAGGACATGGAGCTCTGTGTTTACACACAGAGCTCCATGTCCCTGCTCTGTCATTGCCGATTGCGGGCACCTGGCAGACATTGCGGCCACCAGGCACGCGCATCGGCATCTCTGGGACGCGCCGGGTGCACACGCTTGCACCCCCTAGTGGCCGGAAGACACGAGGATGTCAAAAGACTTCCTCCCGGATTTATAGAGCCACCTGAAGGCCATTTTTTTTACATACGCCCGGGCCTCAAGTAGTTAATGGTCAAATGCTCCACCCATAGGCTATAGAAGAATTTTAATGTTGGTTGACTAGTAATAATAATTAATATAATTTTTACTAGTCATACAACATTAGAATTCTTCTATAGCTTGTAGGCAGAACATTAGACCGGAAATGTATGATCACGGCGTCGTACAGTTTAGCTGCTTCGTTGAATCATCTTAGAACATTCAACAGACACCATAAGCCTTCAATGACAGATTCAACCTTAATTTATTCGGATTTTCGGACAAATGCATTTTTTAACTAAACAAAATAAATCAAACAAATTTCGTGAGTAACTAAATAAAAAAAAATTTCCGGACGAAAACGAAAATCCAAAAAAATATATTTCAGTGTGCACATGTCTAGTGACTATCCAACCCTGGGTGGTCTCTCTGCTAGTCACTTCACTTTCAGGACTAGAGAATGACAAGGAGTTCTACAGAGAAAGTGACACCAACAGAACTTCCATAATTTACTGACCGCCTATCAACTACCAGACAGTTATTGACCCCCCCCCAGTCATTTTATCAATTCCTTGGATAGTCCCATTGATCCCTGTGAGTCAATATAGACCACTTTGGGGCACATTGGTTTAAACCTTGAGAACAAAAGGTGATAGCTGTAAGCATTCGATTTTCGTAGTTTGTCTCAATCCCTGTCACTGGCATTTTTGTTGCTTAGTTTATTTTGCACGTAAATGTTAAAAAAATATATATATATACTGTATACTCTCTGTACTATTACCTGCATTAAAATACAATTTTGACCTTCTGATATAGGTAGGTGTGTTTTTTTTTCAATTTTGTGAGCCAAGGTGTGTTTGTTAAACAATTGTAACATCAAAATATTAAATATTTAAAAATAAAAAAAATATCTTGCATTTTGTTTCTTATTTTTTGCATTTGTTGGTGTTTTTTTTTTTATCAAACCAACAAAAACATTTTTAGTTTTTATAGTAAACCTGTACACGGTCTATGCACATTTGAAGCCGAACTTCGGGATTTAAAGTAGAAGTCCACCCTAAAACTAAAATCCCTGCATCTGTGGACATCCATGATCCAAAGGCCCATACACACAATAGGACTTTTTGACAACAATTGTCCGAGAGACCTGTTTTAGTGGACAATCCAACCGTGTGTGCGCACCATTGGACAAACTTTTTCATCGGACAAATGTTCGCTGTGAGAACAGACAAACTTTCCAGCAACAAATGTTCCAGGTCTGCTAATCCGATCGTGTGTACTAAAGTCAAAACAGACATTCTCAGAACCAATGCTAAAGATCAGACAACAATAGCACAAGTTGCCTAAAGGGTAGCGGTAAAGAGCAGAAAAAACATGTAGTACAGCACAGTGGTGTAGTGAGTAGCACTTTTGCCTAGCAGCAAAAGGGTCGCTGGTTCGGATCCCGGCCACGACACCATCTGCCTGGAGTTTGCATGTTCTCCCTGTGTCTGCATGGGTTTCCTCCGGGTACTCAGGTTTCCTCCCACAAACCAAAGACATGCTGGTAGGTGAATTGGATCTTGTCCAAATTGGCCCAGTATATATGTGTGTTCCAAGCATGTCAAGATCCTACGGGGTAAAATTACCTCACCAGCTAAGCAGACACTGGCTGGAAAAAGCGCCCAGAGGCGATTCAGTTTGCATGCGTAGCGCTATACAAGTCATTCATTCAGTACGTCTATTACGTCACTACGTTCGTGTTTGTTGGCTGAAAAAGTCTTTACCGTGTGTATGCATACCAAGTTCACAGAAAACACCCTTTAGAGCAAAATATATGCAAATGTCAGATGGAAGTCCAATCATGTGAATGAGGCTTAAGACTAACCTATCTAGCCCTGTAAAGAAGAAATCAGTATACATACATTTTTTCAAGCTGCTCCGATCCAATCTCCAGCGGCGGAAAGTTTGTAGAAGACACAGCCGGCAACGGCTGTGAAATTAATGGGTTGTGACAATAAAAGAGAGAAAGTTACCGCTCCAGGTGGATTGTGTTAGGATGATCAGTGTAGTCTCAGGAGATCAAGAGTGTGGGCAATGCACAAGGCAACATATGGAAAAAGAATATGGACAGCTGCACTCCAAAAAACCTTGATGGTTGTCTTTATTTAAAAAAGGAAAAATGCACTACAAGTCACAGCACACTACACAGGAGTAAAACAGCCGACGCGTTTCTCACTATAAATTCGTGCTTAACCCCTTCCACATTGGGCATTTTCACCCCCTTCGCGCCCAGACCAATTTTTAGTTTTCAGCGCTGTTGCACTTTGAATGACAATTGCGCGGTCATGCAACACTCTACCCAAATGAAATCTTTGTTTTTTTTCCCCCCACAAATAGAGCTTTCCCTGGTACTTACACACACACAGATCCACACTGCTGCCGTGATCACAAGCAATAGCGGGTGCCCGGCGGCAATCGCTGGGCACACACGCCGGGTCACGAGCGGTGCCACGGTGGCATGCTCCCTAGATCTGTGTTTGTGATGCTCTTGCGCCACCAAAATTAATAAAGTGAAAAAATGTAAATGCTGCTCAATCTGGATTGTGATATGTGATAAAACAACAGTGATAAATTAAAAGGGTGATAAGCACATTTACATATACCACTGAGAATCTGTCATAAAAACAAAGAGCAAAGTGAAAACTGTGCAACAAAGTGCAAATGCATATATATATATATATATATATATATATTATACAATAAATATCAAATAAATGATTCCATCCGTGGTGTTGCAGCTGATTTTGTGAAATAGGTGATTTTCTTGAATAAAATGAGCTCACATTGCGCTTACCTTTATAAGGCAAGGAAAGAGCCTTAAAATATGTAGCACTTTGGTGAGTCTCCAGTAGATGTCCCTCTATCCTCTCTGTAGGATGGTGTAGTGGTCCTAGTTGGGGTCCAATGTTCCAGGGTATGTGGATGGAGGTTAACCAGTGGCAGAGGCGGCTCTAGACTTTGTGAGGCCTTAGGCAAAACTTAGACATGAGGCCCCAACTCAGGCCCATAATCATACAATTATGCCTGTCAGCCTGTCATTAAACAAATGAGGAGAAGCCGTGCAAAAAAAAAAAAAAAAAAAATTCTAAAAAAAACAAACAAACATCAATTGCAGGCTTACTGTGCCCAACAAATGCTGCCACTGCGCCCATAAAAAATTGCCACACCTGAGTGGACTCTGAGTGCAAAGCATTGTTCACCTTTTTTAAAGCCTTTGGCTGGACGCCTGAATAGGGGCTGGACGCCTGAATAGAGGGTGGCGGCGGCCATAGATAGATTCATGCAATGCATGAATCTATCCATTAGTCATAGAGGGGGTGGCTGGAGAGAGGGAACGGTGCCCGTGCACCCTTAATGGACGCACCGCCACTGATCCCATCTCTCTGCTGCTTTGCTTTCAAACTGTCAGACACGGTTCACTGTCTGCACACAATCTAATTTGCTACTGGTGCTGCCTCTTTCATTTCAATTTTAAGCTTTGCGACAAGAGGTTGATAACAAATAAAGTTTAGATACTTACACTACTTGTATAAAAAATGTACATGAATGAAAACAAGAATGTTGTGTCTTTTTGTCCTAGTGCTTAGCTCTGTGTTCTGTCATCATGTACATGCCATCAGCTGTAATGCAATAGCCATGACCTGCAGGTGCATGCAGCAAGTAACTATCCTTTCTGCCTTTAAAACTGTATACCAACAACACCTGCAAAATGTCAGTGAGCTTGGCACCCACACATTACTTTAATTCATTTTACCTGATGTCCTGTCCGCCACCTGAGGATTTACCTCGTGTTTCTCTCCCTCCTCCTATCGTCACAGCCAGACCCAGCCCCAAGCCAGGGAGATGATGCAGTGTAAGAAAGCTGCAGAGTCAAATTATGTACAATAGGTCTGGCCAGTCACCGGCCGCTTATGGTGGTGCCAGTCCCCCCAGCCAAGCATGCTTATAATGTTAAAGTGTGGCACTAGACAGCACTGATACAGACAGGGTACAGACAGACCACGAGACAGACAGGGTACAGACAGACCACGAGACAGACAGGGTACAGACAGACCACGAGACAGACAGGGTACAGACAGACCACGAGACAGACAGGGTACAGACAGACCACGAGACAGACAGGGTTCAGACCACGAGACAGACAGGGTTCAGACCACGAGACAGACAGGGTACAGACCACGAGACAGACAGGGTACAGACCACGAGACAGACAGGGTACAGACCACGAGACAGACAGGGTACAGACCACGAGACAGACAGGGTACAGACCACGAGACAGACAGGGTACAGACCACGAGACAGACAGGGTACAGACCACGAGACAGACAGGGTACAGACCACGAGACAGACAGGGTACAGACCACGAGACAGACAGGGTACAGACAGACCACGAGACAGACAGGGTTCAGACCATGAGACAGACAGGGTTCAGACCATGAGACAGACCGGGTTCAGACCATGAGACAGACCGGGTTCAGACCATGAGACAGACCGGGTTCAGACCATGAGACAGACAGGGTTCAGACCATGAGACAGACAGGGTTCAGACCATGAGACAGACAGGGTTCAGACCATGAGACAGACAGGGTTCAGACCACGAGACAGACAGGGTTCAGACCACGAGACAGACAGGGTTCAGACCACGAGACAGACAGGGTTCAGACCACGAGACAGACAGGGTTCAGACCACGAGACAGACAGGGTTCAGACCACGAGACAGACAGGGTTCAGACCACGAGACAGACAGGGTTCAGACCACGAGACAGACATGGTTCAGACCACGAGACATACAGGGTACAGACCACGAGACAGACAGGGTACAGACCACGAGACAGACAGGGTTCAGACCACGAGACAGACAGGGTACAGACCATGAGACAGACAGGGTACAGACCATGAGACAGACAGGGTACAGACCAGAGACAGACAGGGCAGAGACAGACAGGGTACAGACCAGAGACAGACAGACTGAGTAGAGACAGCATGCAGTAAGACGAACTTGCTTCTCGGCCCCCTACTAAAGGCACTGGCAGCAGGAGAAGCCGACATGTGCTGTTTGTTTTGAGTGCCCTGCAGTGCAATCTGGGAGTTGTAGTCTGCAGAACACAGGCACCAGAGGGCCAAGTCTAGTGTGAATGTGCTGTGGAGAACTACAACTTCCACCATGCACTGTGGCCTCTGACTTTGGGGAAAGGCTAGGAGGATGGCGCCACGACGATGGAGCCTGCTATTGGATGCAATCGCCGAGCTGATGTAATGTTGTTCTTCTCCCTCAGCCGCGGACCGCGGTGTACATCGCAGCTAAGACAGGCAGTGTCAGTCTGTGTGCAGCGCCCGCCCCCTCTCACCCCGCCAGCTTGCTCGGGCACACACTAACCGCGTGCGGGATAATATTTCCTTCCACTCACGAGTCCTGTCAGGCAAATTAGGCGGCCGCGAGGCCCTTGCGGGGGCGAGGCCTAAGGTGATCGCCTAATTTGCCTAATTAAAGAGCCGCCTCTGACCAGTGGTGCATTTACTGCTGTAGGTGGGGTTGCACCTGTGGTTCCACAAGCTTGTGTTGAGAGACCCACCAAAAAGGAACAAAATAATAATCGCAGAAAAAAAAATCCTGAGTACAAGGACTGCAGAAAGGCTATGTCTCTCCTGAGGCTAGGCAGAAAAAAAAACTGGAGTCTGTTCAGTCAGAGTGGGGGTTATATACCCGGGGAACCACACCCCCTGGGAGGAGCTGTACAGCAGAAGTGTTTTAACACTTGAAGTGCTGTTTTTTCCTTTCTAGTTCTCCTGGAAGGAAGGTGATATAACCCTAAGGTCAATGACTGCTGTGTCCGTCCATGAACAGAAGAGAAAAAGGAACACCCCCCAAGGGTATCTATATAACCCTACACACTCTGAGGTGCTTGTTTGTGTGGGTTTTGTTTTTAAGCAAGCAGCAAGGTCACCAGAGAGAAAAACAGAAAAAGGGGGACTTGTATCCTGTACTCAGACTTGGTATTTACAGATACGTCAAAATGATTATCTTAAAGTGGTTGTAAACCTCAGACATGACATATAAACAGGATATTCCTCTATAGTGTGTACTTGTGGCAGTTAGGAGCACCAAGTGTCATTTCTGTCTGCTGGTTTATCCCTCAGCACGAGTCACTTCTGACAAGGTTATCCTGACACCAATAGAAAAAAAATGGTGACAGGGGAGGGTTCTCAAGCAGATTGACAGCCTTAGCTTTGTTCATGTGAGCAGTGTATCCTTACCCTCCAATCAGCTCTCCAGAGTGAAACTTCATCCCTTGCCCCTTTTTTGATCTCACAGACAAGCTTTAAAATATTCATCTTTGAATGGATGCAGAGAAGAAAAGAATGCAGTTAAACAGGTACAACTTATCACCCGAGGACAGTCAGTCACTTATCTGGGTATATATGCAAGGTCTACAATCACTTTAAATCTTACATTACAGGACACAGAAATTGAGGCTGGGTTCACACGATTGCGAATTGGATGTGGTATGTGACTGGCTCTCTACGGAGCCAGATCACACATCTCTGCAGCGGGTCCATTGTGAATTGCACAGGAATCCTGTGCTTTTGGTCTGTTTCAGGTCTGAATTCAGCCAAAAAAAGTCAAGCTGAAAAATCAGACCTGAAAACAGCAAATGGGGACACCCCAGACTACTGCTGTGAGCCGGGGTGTGCTGCAGTGTGAACCCAGACTGGTTCTTAGACCATGGGAACACAAAATAGCGATAGATAGATACCTAGATACAGTCTAGGTCGTTGCACTGCAAATCTACGTTCTCCTTTGGACTTGTATCTGGCCTTGGGTATTTGGAGTAGATTTTGGTTGGTAGAACGGAGAACACGATTGGGGTTGTGGCATTTTAATTTATCCCAAATATTGGGGCGCGCTTCCCTGAACACATTTGTGAGTCAGGCAGAGCGCCTTAAATGTGATCTGGTCTTTTACTGGCAACCAGTGAAGGGATCTGAGGGAAGGGGTGATTGATACCCAGTTTGTTTCCTGTTACAAGTTGTGCCGCCGTATTCTGGACGACTTGTAGAGGAGTAACCTGGTATTTTGTGAGTCCGAGGTAAAGTGCATTTGCACAGTTGAGCCTGGAGTTAATTATTGTTCCCACCACTACTGCTGGGTCTTCTTTTGGAATGAAGGGAATAAGTCTCCGTAGCAGGCGCAGCAGATGGTGGGATCCGCTGGCTACTGAACCTATTTGTGCATCCATTGTCAAGTCGGAGTCAAATGTGAATCTGGAGACTTTTGACTTTGGTGCTGGGGATGATGGTTTGTCCCAAACGGGGGCGTCCATGTTGTAGGAAGTCTTTCGGCTGGCGTGGAACAGAAGAAGTTCTGTTTTTGATCCATTGAGTTTAAGGTAACTCTCCATCATCCAGTTCTCCATCAGAGTAAGGGAATTCTCTAGTCCGAGATAATCCTATTTGCTGCCGATACGGAACTAAAGTTGGGTGTCATCAGCGTAGGAATGGTATAGCAAATTCCGATTACTGATGATTTTGAGGAGAGGGCGGAGATAAATATTGAATAGTACGGACGACTGCCTCTAGGCAGACTGGATTCATGGTCCGAGCGACCAAGTTGAAGAGCTCGTGGGGACGGTTACGTGCTTTTGCGAGGATATTGGAAAAATTGTCTTTTTTGCTTTAAAGATTTTTGTGATATTTTTAAATTATGTGTTTTTCCTTTGTTGGGATTCTTCTCCAGGCATGTGACTTTCACAACACAATCATGGGATCAATATTGGCCAAGCAATGCAATGAAGCAGAAATGACAGTCAAATGTTTGATTTGGAAACTTTATTACTAAAGTTCTTGGAAGGCAGTCACAATGCCATCAAGCACATCGTTCACTTTGCATTTTCAACCAAATGAACCAGAAACTAAACTGCGTGTAAATGTAATCTCTGTTCCAAAGTAAATTCTGCCTTTCAATTTCCACCAATAATCAGCTTGTAAGTATAAAAAAAAAAAAAAAAGGGGGGGGGGGGGCTTGGAGTATGCAAGAACTAGAAGGCCATTCTTTGGAAGACTTGCTTGTTCTCCTCCTGGCAGGCATGAAAAGTGAAATGAGGCCCCTTTGACACAGGCAGATCTGTAATGATCTTGCTCTGTATGCTCAGCGGGGGCCGCTCCGTTGATCCCCACTGAGCTGGTGGATGACAGGGCGGTCCTGTGCAGGGACCGCCCTGTCTTTTCACCGCTCTCCCCCTTTGACACCCGCAATCTCACGGGGACCAATGTATGTCCCTTTTTCATCCGCAAATGGATGGATGAAAAAGCGGACATACAGGCCGCAGGTGTGAAAGGGGCCTTAATGTGCTTCCTTCAAATCACTGCATTACTACCTCTAAAAGCACAAGCAGGCATTATGTGTTCCAGTACTTCCAAAGGTTCATTCTACAAAGAAGCCTGCTACGAAGTTTACAATTCCACAGGAATTTGTTCCCCCCCCAAATTTACAAGGCATCTCTTAATCTAGTCCTGTGCCATTAAATATACAGTGCAAACAAATACATAACACTTAAATAAAAAAAAGATTCTAAAATGTCATATTATAATAAATAGTCTTACAGACAGTGTTTGGTCACATCATAAAGAAAAAGAAAAAATCCTTTGGAACAGATCTTCAACTCCAAATGTGATATGCAATGAGCTAAAAAGAACGAGGAACAGATTCAAGAGAGTCCCAGGAAGAGGAAATGAGGGTCAGACTCCATTAGGCCAAGTCCATGTCAATGGTTTGTTTCTCACATTCTCCGTTCTGCTGAGAAGGGGGCACCGTTTTGTTTTTCTCCGAATTGATGTCGTCATTGTGGTTCATAGAGTTTACAGGTTTTTCTGACTTTGGCGACTCTACCTTAGGCTTCGGCTGTGTGACTATACGATGACAGGTGCTGTCCAAAGACTAAAAAGGAAAAAAAATAAAAATCAGCAGCTTCCTGATATTTCACTAGACACAAGTCGACCATAGTTGAAAATAATTTTGCAAAGTGAAGGAAACTGGCATTTTATATGCTGGCCCAACCACCAGCCTGAACTAGAAATACTGAGATGTCCCTGCTTTAGTTTCCAATAATTCTGCTGTATATTCCATACTATATCATCCAACAATCAGTGTGGGTACCGGGAACACTGGGGAAGGAATACCAAAGTCAAACTTAGATCACAATTTATATTTTTCTAGCTTTGGACACAGCGAGGAAGAATTAGAACCTATTTCAGATATATTAGGGTGTCCCCTACTGGGAAAATATCCTACGGTTTAACCACTTCTGGGCCAAGCCTATTTTTGACAAAAAAAATATATTTTTGCTAGAAAATTTCTTAGAACCCCAAACAGATATATTTTTTTTTAGCAAAGACTGACATAAAAATATTGCAACAACCGCCATTTTATTTGCCACACAGTATTTGAGCAGCGTTCTTTCCAAACACAATTTTTTTTAGAAATACACTTCACTGAAATAAAGTTAGCATATTTATCGGCGTATACCGCGCACTTTTTTCCCCGTGGGTGCGCGATATACGCCGATACCTGCGCTCAGTTTGAACTGAGCCGCTGACATATACTGAGTGCAGTACACTCGGGTACATTCGGCCAGGCTCGGCTTCGCTCGTAGTCACGCTCTGACGTTTATGCGTGAGAAGCCAAGCATGCCCGAGTGTACTGCGCTCTGTATATGTCGGCGGAGGCTTCAAACTGAGCGCGGGAAGTGGGGATTCGACTCGGACAGCGCTGGAGAAGCCGGGAGGACACCACCGAGGCCGCAGACGGACGCCAGACCAGACGGACGCCAGACCAGACGATGGACGCCGGGGCAAGACACCAAAACGGTAAGTAATAAAATATGTTATAACTTTTTTTTTTTTACAGGAGTTTCGGGGCAACTTTAGGGGTGTGCGCTATACGCGGGAGCGCGCAATACTCCGATAAATACGGTAACCATTTTTTTTTCATATTGTGAAAGATGTTACACCGAGTAAATGGATACCAAAGGTTTAAAGTTGCTCACACCCGTGAAATGGCGACAAATTACGGTACTAAAAAAACTCCATAGGCGACACTTAAAGGAGTTGTAAATGAAATTTTTTCACCTTAATGCAATCAGGTGAAAAAACACCGTTTCTTACCTGACGCGTCGAAAGTCCTGCGCCGTCCCGAGATCCTCTACGCCGATCAGCCTGGCCGCTGATTGTCTAGAGCGGATCGATTGAGAGCAGCGCAGCCATTGGCTGGCGCTGCTGTGAATCACATCAGGGGCGGGGCCAAGTGATACAGTGAGTGGCCATAGCCGCTTGCTGTATCACGGGAGCACGCCCGCAATTATTCACCACCATGCGAGCTCTTGCATGACTGTGGTCAGTAATTGCAGGGAGGACCAGAGACAGCCGCCGATGTACCCCAGAAGACGTGGTTCGGGGGCACTGTGTGCAAAACGAACTGCACAGCAGAGGCAAGTATGACATGTTTGTTTTTTGTTTTTTTAAATAACACACGCTTTAATCACTTAAGACCCAGACCATTATGCAGGTTAAGGACCTAGCCCCTTTTTGCGATTCGGCACTGCGTCAATTTAAAGTGACAATTGCGCGGTCGTGCGACGTGGCTCCCAAACAAAATTGGCGTCCTTTTTTTCCCCGACAAATAGAGCTTTTAGTGGCATTTGATCACCTCTGCGGTTTTTTATTTTTTTGCGCTATAAACAAAAAAATACAGCGACAATTTGTAAAAAAAATTCAATATTTTTCTATAAATAAATATCCCCCCAAAAAATTGAATTTTTTTCGCTCAGTTTAGGCCAATTCGTATTTTTTTTTTCTTACTACTAATGGCGGCGATTAGCGTTTTTTTTCTTGACCGACATTATGGCGGACTCATCGGTCAATTTTGACACATTTTTGGGAACATTGTCATTTTCACAGCAAAAAGTGCTATAAAACTGCATGGTTTACTGTGAAAATGGCAATTGCAGTTTGGGAGTTAACCCACTAGGGGGCGCTGAAGGGGTCAAGTGTGACCTCACATATGTTTCTAACTGTAGGGGGACAGGGCTGGCTATATCAGGGAACACACTATCAATGACACTGCCACAACAAAGAACAGGGAACAGGGAAGGTGTGTTTACACGCAACCCCCCATTGGAGTGAGAGCAATAATTCTAGCAAAAGAACTAACTTTTAAACTTTTTTTTTTTTTTTTTTTACCACTTAAGCACCCCTTCACGCCAATATACGTTGGCAGAATGGCACGGCTGGGCTTAAAGAGACGCGTACAGGTACACGATTGTGCCCAGCCGTGCCATTCTGCCAACGTATATCGGCGTGAAGGGGTGCTTAAGTGGTAAAAAAAAAAAAAAAAAGTTTAAAAGTTAGAGTTCTTTTGCTAGAATTATTGCTCTCACTCCAATGGTCGTGGAGAGACTTCACATGTGCGATTTGAACACGGATTATATTTGCAGGCGCAACCTACCTATGCATGTCTTCTTTGGTGAACAAACATGTGGGGACGCTGTAAACTTTTTCCTCCCAGCCCTACAGCTCCTCCAGATGTCAGTGGAGAAATCTGCAGCAACTAGGGTGAGGTTGCCGTCACTGGGTCAGGCATGACAAAATCTCATGCGAATCACTGTTAGCGGTAGCTGCAAAAGCTCCCCCTCCGTCAGTGTGCAGAGCAAGCACACACACACCTCCTTGCGGCCTGGCATGGGCCCTCGGCACACATGGGAATCCAACCACTGCGCCGCCTTCCTCTGCCTCATTGGATCCTGACAGCGGTACACACACTCAACACCCGCCTTCTGCCCTTTCACGCCAACAGCAGCCTGCCTACTAAATAGCAGGCAAACTAAAGCTTCCATGCTGCACCCTCTTCTACAGGGCTCAGGGTGAAAGTTTTAGTTTGCCTGCTGGAGAGACAGGCATTTTAAAAATCCAAATCCACGAAGATCTGGCTTTTGCCAACCATGTACCCTGGCAGGAGTGTGTGTCAGCCTATTATGCCAAGTAACGTAAATAAAATAGGATATTCTAGTAAGAAAGGAAAATAACTGATACTTACAGAATGCTGTGCTTTGATCTCATGGGTATAGACTGCTAGATTCTGGTTTAACTGCTGCTTAGCTTGAGCATTCATGGCATTATTCACCCATTCCATGGTCTCCCGCACACACTTTTCCACCTTCTCCATGTCTACAGTGCTGATATGCTGATAAGCCTCATTCTGTACAAACACAAAGAAGCACTTATAAGACCATAAAGATGGGGCGTCACATTATAAAAGTTTATTTCAACATGAAGGAGACAGCAGAGAATCACAGGCCCTTCTACTAGTCATAAGGTGGGACATCTGTAAACACACAATACCTGGTACTTGTATTCATCTACAATCTTTGCATAGTGCTGCAGCCTCTTTCCAAGTTCTTCAAATGCTTTTGGGCGCTCTTCTGATTCCCTATACCTCTCATGGGCAGGAGAGCCAAATTTCTAAAAATGAATGACAACAGTGGTTACCAGTGGGAAAGGAATACATTGTGTACAAGACAAGCCTCCAGAACACAGAATTGTACCAGAAGGTCCTAGAACAAGCAGAACTATCCATAAACCCAGAATACTCTCAGAAGTCAGTGACAAGGATGGTCATAAAAGTTAAGTCTGTTAGAAAATTCTCTTTAGAATCATTCGTCCGATTTTCTAATCATGAATGGAGTCAAATAAACAAACATTCACTTGCGAGCAATGATGAGAAAATTTGAGGGAATATGATGGAACTTCCTAACAAACGTTCCCTCAATAGCATTTAAATTGTTAAATCAAAATGTTAAAGTAGAGGTCCACCGATTTTTTTTTTTTTTTAAAGTCAGCTACAAATACTGCAACTGCTGACACACACACACACACACACACACACACACACACACACACACACACACACACACACACACACGCACAGCGTGCCCGCAACGTCGTCACCCGAAGCTGAGCCATCGCTTGGTTCTCAGGTGCTGCTGCTTATCTTCGGTAAGGGAATCGGGGGAACGGTTCCCTACTGGCACATGCGCGACCCGAATGATCCCTGCTGTCTTCTGGGACCTGTGTGCGTCTCCCAGAAGACAGCAGGAAGTGGCACAGATAAAGGAGACTACAGTCTACATTGACAGGCTGAGGGGTAGGTTCTGAAAAGCGGAAGTTCCATTTTTGGGTGGAACTCCGCTTTAAGTGAAATTCTCGAACGACATTCATACAATGAAAAAAAAAAAAACAAACACAAATGTTTGTATGAATAGTGTTGTCCAAAAAAATCTACTAGTGTGTGGCCAGGATAAGAAAAGTACTGAAGCCACTGAGACAGCATGACAGTCAGGGAGCTAGTATTTTCAGAAGTGGTCAGCATTAGCAGCCGCCACACTTCACTATAGGGGGTACGTTTACCATTTTCTACCCAAGAGTTCAGCAGTTTGTAGGGAAAGCTTTCTTTCAGCACTACAGGTTAGTTTTTTTTGCTAAAACACACACACTTACACCCAAAATGGACAAATGCAAATTGGTTAAAATAAGCAATCACAATAGGCAATATGTATATAAAAAAATAAAAATAAAACACGCACTAAAAGAGCTCTATGGTAGCAACATCTCTGGAAAGCAATCTGTGACCAATCAGCAGTCTCCAGGCATGCGTTCAGGAGGCGATATGCCTCCCCCTAACATGACATGAGAACAGCCTCAACATGAGTTTAATATGGAGTGTTGATTTGCATGTTAAGATCCCCGTGCCTGCATGCGTGTCATGTTTTAGGAGGATGAACACTAAAACCTCTGCTTACACTACTCTAAACCAGAACAAAAGAATGTGGGATTCATATACACCAAGAAAACAAATTATATACACACATATACATATACACACACACACACACACACACCCCAATAAATAGTTACTTCTCACCAAAAAGAAACAGTTACCTTTAATTCCTCTAGTTTTTCAACATAGACCTGCCTTGGCTGATCTTCTCCGTCCTCGTATAGCCAGTCCTCTGTTGCTGTCAGAAGCTCAGAAAACTGTCTGTGATCCTATTATAATAAACCATACATCACATTTGCAATATTTACCATTAAAAGTGACATTTAGACAGATATGTAAAACTTAAACATTGCACATTAGGCTGTAGCAACCCCGAATGAGCAGCACATAAACGTACCTGCTCAGAGATGAATTTGCTGTAGGGTCCAGAGAGTCTGTCTCTGTATTCATAAACATATTCCTCAACAGCATTCTTGGCATCATTCCTCTCCTTCTCCAGCTTATCTTGGAGGATCATTTTACCCTACAAATACCAGAAGACAACAATTTTAGTGGGCTACTTGTCTGCAGTGATTTTGCTGTATTTGAGGATGTGTGTACACATGGCAGTAGCACATACAGTTGTGTTCATAACTTTACATGGCATATTTTGTGATTTCTTGCCCATTTTTCAGAGAATATGAATAACAAACTTTCACTCATGGTGCATGTTTGTCTGAAGCCAATTAACTGTGTTTAATCTTTTTAAAATCATAAGCACAACATAAACCACCCAAAATGACCCTGATCAAAAGTTTACATACCCCAGTTCTTAATACCATGTTTTGCCCCCTTTAACATCAATGTCTTTAGTGGTATTCGTGGATGAGGCTCTTCATCTTCTCAGATGGTAAAGCTGCCCATTCCTCTTGGCAAAAAGCCTCCAGTTCCTGTAAATTCTTGGGCTGTCTTGCATGAACTGCACGTTTGAGATCTCCCCAGAGTGGCTCAATGATATTGAGGTCCGGAGACTGAGATGGCCACTCCAGAACCTTCACTTTATTCTGCTGTAGCCAATGACAGGTCAACTCGGCCTTGTGTTTTGGATCATTGTCATGTTAGAATGTCCCATGTGCAGCTTCCTGGCTGATGAATGCAAATGTTCCTCCAGTATTTTTTGATGACATACTGCATTCATCTTGCCATAAATTTTGACCAACTTTCCTGTGCCTTTGTAGCTCACACATCCCCAAAACATCAGCGACCCACCTCCATTTCACAGTAGGAATGGTGTACCTTTCAACATATCTTGTTGACTCCTCTGCAAAATGTAGCGTTCATGGTTGTGGCCAAAAAGCTAAATTTTGGTCTCATCACTCCAAATGACCCTGTGCCAGAAGGTTTAAGGCGTGTCTCTGTGCGGTTTGGCGTATTGTAAGCGGATACTTTGTGGCATTTGCATAGTAATGGCTTTCTTCTGGCGACTCGACCATGCAGCCCATCTTTCTTCAAGTGCCTCCTTATTGTGCATCTTAAAAAAGGCCACACCACATGTTTTCAGAGAGTCCTGTACTCCACCTGATGTAATTGGTGAGTTTTTCTCTGGCAGTTGTGGCTGAAATTTTAGTTTGTCTACCCGACCGTGGTTTGGTCACAACAGAACCCCACATTTTCCACTTCTTGATTAGCGTTTGCCAATCAGCAGTGTTCGTTCTCAATTCCTTTGAACTGTATAAAACAGGAAAGGGATATACAAGATTTCCACTACCTTTTCTTGCAGATCCTTTGACAATTCTTTTGCTTGCCCCATGACTCAGAATCCAGAAACGTCAGTGCAGCACTGGATGAAAGATGCAAGGGTCTGTCAGGAGTCCAGAAACACATAGACCCTTGACTCATTACAAGTAAACAGATCACCGGTGAGGATGGTTACCTTTAATAGCCATTCAAATCCCTTTGTGTCAACTTGTGTGCATGTTATCAGGCCCAAATCACCAGGGTATGTAAACTTTTGATCAGGGTCATTTGGGTAGTTTGACATGATTTTTTTAAATCATAAAGTGTAAACAGTTGACTTAATAAATGGCTTCAGCCAAACACTAACTAACCATGAGCGAAATAAAATTTATAGTCTAAAAAAAAATGGAAATCAGAAATTCTGCCAGGGTATGTAAACTTATGAGCACAACTTTATCACTCTTAGAAGGCAGGTGCATGTGGAAGATTAATCTTCTACACCAAGCTACTAATTATCACTGCTAGAACACAGGAGTAATTACAGGATATTAAATTGCTGAATGTGAAAATGAGGACATGGCTGAACAAGTTTAGCATACAGACACATGCAGCGCTAGAATTTATGACATTTTACTGGAAATAACCCCAGAACAGCAATTACTAAGGGAAGACAGAACTGGAAAGTAACCCTTTCACCAGAACAAGAGAAGTCACCCACTGGTGCCCAGTCTCAGTTTGATTCTACGCTCAATACAAAATAAGTGCTGCAGTGCGAGTGGAAATGTGTAAACTGTGTAAACTGGTCAATGAAGCAAATTTAAATTTTCACAATGAAAACATGTTAGTGTTTATATATATATATATATATATGAGTTCGTTTTAGTTACAACATTTTCTAAATAAGCAATTTTTCTCCTTCACAGATGTGCACCGATGAGACTACATTGACAGGCACAGATAGTGCTGCCTCTTCAGTGCAAACTATTAAGCGGCTTTTCGTCAGTAATTAGTGCTGCATAAATCGGCTCGCCTCACGCACTGTCAGTGTGAGGAGAGGAATGCCCTTAACTGGCACATACCATTTACAATGTTAACTAGCTGTGATTGGACACGCTGATCGCAGAAACAGTGCAGCACTAGATGAAAGATGCAAGGGCCCGTTGTCCAGAAATTAAATTGACTGACACACACCACACCACATTATAAGCAACAGATCACAGGTGAGGATGGTTACCTTTAATAGCCATTTAAACCCCTTTGTGACAACTTGTGTGCATGTTATCAGGCCAAAATCACAGGGTATGTAAACTTTTGATCAGGGTAATTTGGGTAGTTTGTTGCTATCATGATTTAAAGCGTAAACACGGTTGATTGATAATAAATGGCTTCAGCCAAACACCAACCACGAGTGTAACATTTGTTATTCATATTTTTTTTCTCCCAGAGTATATATATTACGCCACAAAAAAAAAATGAGTACACACACACACACACTTTTTGTAAATATTTTATTCTATCTTTTGATGTGACAACACTGAAGAAATAACACTTTGCTACAATGTAAAGTAGTAAGTGTACAGCTTGTATAACAGTGTCAATTTGCTGTCTCCTTAAAATAACTCAACATGCAGCCATTAATATCTAAACCGCTGGCAACAAAAGAGAGTACACCCCAAGTGAAAGTTTCCAAAATGGGCCCAAAGTGTCAATATTTTGTGTGGAGACCATTATTTTCCAGCACCGCTTTAACCCTTTTGGGCATGGAGTTCACCAGAGCTTTACAGGTTGCCACTGGAGTTCTTTAACACCCCCCAGCTCTGTGATGTCATGTAGTGAGAGACCTTGTACTCCACCTTTCTTGAGGATGCCTAACAGATGCTCAATAGGGTTTAGGTCTGGAAATATGCTTGGCCAGTCCATGACCTTTACCATCAGCTTCTTGAGCAGGGCAGTGGTAGTCTTTGAGGTGCGTTTGGGGTCATTATGTTGGAATACTGCCCTGCAGCCCAGTCTCCAAAGGGAGGGGGGGGGGGGGGGGGATCATGCTCGGCATTAGTATATCACAGTACATGTTGACATTCATGGTTCCCTCAATGAACTGTAGTTCCCCAGTGCCAGCAGCATTTATGCAGCCCCCAGACCATGACACTCCCACCACCATGCTTGACTGTAGGCAGACACTTGTCTTTGTACTCCTAACCTGGTTGCCACCACATAAACTTATTTGGTTCAAATGGTGTCAAGTGTATCTTTGTCTCAAACCACAGAACATGGTTCCAGTAATCCATGTCCTTATCCTACTTGTCTAAAGCAAACCATTTGCGGTCTTTGTGAATCATCTTTCGAAGAGTGTTCTTTCTGGGATGACAGACATGCAGACCAATTTGATGCAGTGTGGGGCGTATGGTCTGAGCACTGACAGGCTGACCCCACCACCCACCCACCCCTGCAACAATGCTGGCAGCAATCATATGTCTATTTTCCCAAAGACAACCTCTGGATATGACGCTGAGCACGTACACTCAACTTCTTTGGTCGACCATGGCGAGGCCAGTTCTGAGTGGAACCTGTCCTGTTAAACCACTGTATGGTCTTGGCCACTGTGCTGCAGCTCTGTTTCAGGGTCTGGGCAATCTTCTTATAGCCTAGGTCAGTAATTGCGAACCTTGGCACCCCAGATGTTTTGGAACTACATGATGCTCAGCTACACTGCAGAGTGCTGGAGAATCATGGGAAATGTAGTTCCAAAACATCGGTTCAGTTCTTTGCCATGAGGTGCCATGTTAAGGAAAAACATTTTTTTTTAGCACACCCGCTTCCCATTCACACCCGAGACCCTGTAACACCAACAAGTCACATGAAATAAAAATGGCTAACTGGACATTTTCACTCGACGGTGTATTTTTTTTTGCCAGTGGTTTAAACATGAACGCCCGTGTGTCAAATTATTTTGGAGGGGACAGCAAATTTTACACAAGATGTGTACTACTTTACATTGTAGCGATAGATATATAACACACACACACACAAAATCTCTAAAACCGTGTTACTAATATTTCCCCCCGCCCGTGCCCTCTTCATGACTTTTTCATCAAAAACAACAATGCAACCATCAGTCCCTCCCCTCACGCCAGGGTACTGGGTGTAATCCTAGACTCAGACTTGTCATTTCAGCCTCAAGTCCAATCATTGTTAAGCGTTTGTAGAACTCACCTCCGTAACGTCTCTAAAATTCACCCCTTTAACAAATGAGACCACCAAGCTCCTTATTCACAGCCTTGTCATGTCTCGCCTTGACTATTGCAACTCCTTTCTCATTGGCCTGCCTCTTCATATTATATCTTCTGTTCAGTCTCATGAATTCTGCCACCAGACTTTTCCACCTTACCAACCGTTTATGTCTGCCAACTCTCTCCAATCCCTACACTGGCTCCCGATCGCCCAGCGAATTAAATTCAAAATACTAACCATAACTTACAAAGCCTTTTTACAACTCTGCACAAGCTTAATCACCAATCTTGTCTCCAAACATATCCCAAACCGTCTTCTCCGCTGTTTAAGACCTCTTATTGTCAAGCTTTCGCTTCTCCTCCCATGCTCATCTCTAGGATTTCTCCAGAGCCTCTCCCATTCTCTGGAACTTGCCACCTCAACCTGTCCAGCTATCCCCTACACTTGCTAGCTTCAGGCGATCCCCCCAAAACTCATCTCTTCAAGGAAGCCTAAAAAACTAATAGGGTGCGGCAGGTGGTACAAAAGGTTGTAATCTCTTCTGAGCAGCGGCCCTCTTAATCCACTGTTGGCGCTATACAAATCCTGAATAAATAAGCACAACCTTTGTAAAATGGCTAAGAAAGCCTGAAGTAACAATGAAAAGTGCAGACGGCCATAGTAGGTGAGGTTGAAAAAAAAAAAAAAAAAAAAAAAAAAAAGACACAAGTCCATCTTATGTGTGTGATTATATGTCAGTATTACATTGTATAACCCTCTATGTTGTGGTAGTTCAGGTGCTTAGTTAATGGTTTAAAAAACAAAAAAACACAACACTAATCGATGCTCCCCGCTGAGACCACAGCCTGTGGAAGGGAATTTCACATTCTTGCTGCTCTTACAGTAAAGAACCCTCTGGGCCACGTATCTTATTAAACTCCCTTCCGCAAAAAAAGTTTTATCCCTATTGTGGGGGTCGGGTCACCAGTATGGTATTTGCAAATTGAAATCATATCCCCTCTCAAGCGTCTCTTCTTCAGAGAGAATAAGTTCAGTGCTCGGAACCTTTCTTCATAACCAATATGCTCCAGACCCTTTATTGTCCTTTGTACTCGTGCCATTACCAGTACATCCTTCTTGAGGACTGGTGCCCAGAACTGGACAGCATACTCTAGGTGCGGCCGGACCAGAGTCTTGTAGAGCGGGAGAATTATTGTTTTATCTCTGGAGTTAATGCCCTTTTTAATGCATACCAATATTCTGTTTGCTTTGTTAGCAGCAGCTTGGCATTGCATACCATCTACTAGGACCCCCTGGTCCTTTTCCTCCCTAGATTTCAGAGTCCCCCCCCCCCAGTGTAAAAATTGCATTCATATTTTTTTGCAACCAAATGCATTATTTTACAATAAACCTCATCTGCCATGTATTTGCCCACCCCATTAGTTTGTTCAGATCCTCTAGCAAGGTTTCCACATCCTGCGGATACGTTTTTGCCCTGCTTAGCTTAATATTGTCTGCAAATACAGAGATTGAACAGTTTACACCATCCTCCAGGTCAATTATGAATTAAATAGGATTGGTCCCAGCCAGGGCCGTCTTAATAGCATCATGGGCCCCTGGGCAAAGTAATGCTCCGGGCCCCTACAATGATGACAGTGCACATAAACCGACATCAAGTGGGTAGGAGGTACACTGCCTCCCTGTGTATCTATCACTCTCAGTGCCATCATGGGGCCCCTCAATTTCAGGGCAGCGTGGGCTCAAAGACCAGCTGCTTTGGGGAAAGTGCAGGGGCCCCTGGGCAGTGCCCAGGTGTGCCCCCTCATTAAGACAGCCCTGGTCCCAGCACAGAACCCTGAAAGACCCCATTTATCACCACCCTCTGAAAATCGCCTTTGTAGCCAGTTTTCAATCCATGTAACCTATAAAAAAACTTTGACAAGTATAATTTCCTTAAAATAATCCAATATGACATAAAACATAAGTGCTGACAAGGCATCAAACTAGACCTACTCACCTCATTCTCAATGTACATATTGAGCAAATCCTTCCCTAGTTGCAACACAAAGTTTGCTTCAATAGGCACCTCAAAATTCTTCACCTTTATTTTTGGCTTCTTGGCTTCAGGAGGTTTATCACTCTTCTTTTCGTTTACCTAAAATAAAAAAAAGCCCTCAAAAAAAAACATTTCCCAAGAGATGTAAAAACACACAATACAAAAACATCTACAATTTCCTACATTTGTAGTTTGCCAAGATTCAAGTGCTCCTTCCCCAAAACCTACAGGGTAATGGACATTTGCAATACGTCACCTACCGGGCCCCCCTGCTACTTGCACTGGTTTCTTCCTCTGGTCTCCACTCATTACATAACAGTGACATGGCAGAGAACAGGAGGAACCAGTGAAAGCTGCAGGGGACCCAAGACATCATGAATAGCAGCAGAGGTGTGTCCATTTCCCGGCTGGGATCAAGAGACCAAGAGCACTGATCTACATCAGATCTCATTCCAGACCTCAGTTATAGTCCTTGGACCGGACTAGTAAAGGGCAAAGACTGGAAAATGATGGTTCAGAAAGGCTGCGTATATAGATGGAAAATCATCATATTTAGAATAAGATTTATTTTTATTGAAATAAAGCATCTGTGATTTCCTTAGCTTGTCATGTTAAGAAAACGGTCACGAGAATAAACAGCTGTCTCTCAAGAGAGATTTACTGAATTGTGACAGCCAACTAGTCTAAAAGATTACACGTTATTTTTATTTTTTGACAGCACAACTGGAAAGTGGTTATTAACTAATGTGCTCATCTCTGCCCAATATAAGTTTCCACATAATTCAAAGTTAATAAAAGCACTCACTTTTTCAGTGTCAGTCACTTTGTGTTCATCACTGGTGGGCTTGGGTGGAGGAGGGGGATGCCCATCAGTTTGTACCTGGGGCTGTGTTCCAGCTTCTGCATGGTCTTGCTGGACATTCTTCTGAAATGAAAACCCAGGCACAAAGAGATGTTAGGAGGGGATATGAGAACCTAAGAGAAGAGTCAATAGGATTAACCAACCAGTGATAAAATACTACTACACGTACAAAGAGGATCAGCCTGAAGGGTAGTGTCCTCTATGCACTATACAGGCGAAGGACTAAAGTCATTCCAGGATAGAGTCGGGTTCCATGCCCCCATTCTGATCAGTAAAACATTACAATGTTACACACAAGACACTCAAAATCTACTATCCTATTAACTACATTTACATCTGTACAGAAATACTTACGTCCTCTTCCACAGTATACATGTCCTGATTTCTAACATCTTGAGAACTCTCTGCAAACTGATCTTCAGTGTCCTCTACCTCCACCTTCTCTACAACAGAGGCTGTGGATACACTGAAAATGCCATGTGCATTGACCCGAACTTTCACCTTCACTTTTGCCTTCTCACCTTCTTTAGTAGTAGAAATGTTCTGGACCACAAACTGGCCTGTTTAAAAAAAAAAAAAAAAAAAAAAAAGGGAAGAAAAGGACTTCGTAACTTGAGGTATTCGGAGAAGAATACAGGAGCCGTTATTGTTGGTTTGTTTTTTTGAAGCTTCATGCACAGGACTGTCTTCCTTATCCTGGTTTCCGTACTTCAGGAGTGGCTGGCAAACAAGCATATACCGACTAAGGCCCCTTTCACACGTGCGGCCCGTATGTCCGCTTTTTCATCCATCCATTTGCGGATGAAAAAGGTTGCATTGGTCCCCATGTGATTGCGGGTGTCAGCGGATGAACATCCGCTCACACCCGTAATTGTCCGCCTCCGCAAAGATCCGCTTTTGCAGACGGAAGAAAACCCTATTTTTTCTTCTATTTGCGGTCCGTATTCATCAGATCTCCCCATAGGGGAGAGCGGAGAAAAGACAGGGTGGTCACTGCACAGTGTGCGGGGACCGCCCTGTAATCGGCCGGCTCAGCGGGGATCGCTACGTTGCTCCCTGCTGAGCCGGCGGATGACCGTGTTCATCCGATCCGAGGATGGAAGAAAATAGGGTTTTCTTCGTCTGCAAAATCAGATCTGTGCGCAGGTGGATGATTACAGGTGTCAGCGGATGATGATCTTATGGACCATACGGAGGCAGATCATTACTGATCCACCCAGTGAAGAAAGGGGCCTAAAACAGCAAATTACAGCCTCTCCAGAGGAACACCGCAAAATAATTCAGGTCTTGAGGGAACCCTTACTAAATTAATTGGGGGGGGGGGGGGGTCCATGGCAAAAAAAAAAAAAAAAAACACACACATCTGGGGGGTCACTAGGAAGAATGCAACCCTCACCATGGTAAGAGTGCCACTCTTCCAAACAGCTAAACAGATTATCAGTGTTATACCACTGGCTCTGTCAAGTGGTGGTAAGCCTGAAACTATCTAGACACCATGGGAGGTCATTAAAGTAGAAATATTGCCAAAACTATTTCTACATGTTGGATAGAGTAAGGGATGGTTACAAGCCCTGTCAGATTTTTAGTTTTTTGCCATTTGTGTCCCATTGTGGGTATTTACCATCCTCCAGTTCATCGATTTGGAGAACTCTTAAAATTTTGCGATGTGTTAATGGAGGAAATTTGTCAGTCATTTATCATCACTTGACCAAAATTTGTGTGTGGGCTGCGGAGCCCATTGTATTACAGTAGTAGAGCAAGGAGGGTTATAACCCCTAGTCAATTTATAAAAAAATTTTTGTACACTGTATCTGTCTCACTGGGGAGATTTACCTTCACTTCCTGTCCCATGATCAAAACAGGAAATTAGAAGAAATCCTTGCAAAGGGAATCCCTTGGGGACCCCTAGGTCACCCTAACTATTGTCCCTATTGGAAAAAGTTCCCCTCTATTATCTTCTGAGCACAATCCAAAATTTGGGATGGTCTTACTTAGATTTTTAATAATGGTGTAAAAAAAAAAAAAAAAAAAAGTCAGAGGCGAATCCCCCTAATGGGGGGGGGGCACAAATAATAAAAACTGGCAGGTGTTCTAATCCCTCTACAAAAGTAAAAAAACCCTAGCGACCTCTGGAGGAACTCCAAGGACTCCTGTTTGAGAATGGCTGATCTACAAAAGAGTAAGATTTAGCGGAACAAATACAGATTCTAAAAATATTTATATATATATATATATATATATATATATATATATATATGTAGAACTTTGCACCAAATCATTGGTAAAATGATGCCTAGTTCTTAAAGATAAAATTACATATAGAAAACAAAATGTCACAAAATAGCCAAAAGCTCTACACCAAGATCTGCAGTGCCTAAAGAATTCCTGGGAACCCCGTACCTATCTTAGGCTGTGGATAAGGGATCGTAGTGGGATCGGTATAAAAGGCTTCCAGCTGAAATGGATTCTTTCTATAGAAGGTAAGGACCTTTGAAAAAGGAGCAGCATGGTTTCTGTTGAAGACTTCATGAATTCTGAAACAAAAACAAAGGATAAAGTAATCGCTATTTTATGGTCTGCCTGGCATCAATTGGACAACTAAAGCCACAGAACGATGGATTTCAGCCTGTAGACGTGCAGAAACCTACACCAAGCAAGCGAGGATACAGTAGACAGTTCCACCATTAACATTTTGAATGCTTAAAGCTAAACTTGTACGTTTATAAAAGCGGTTTTCCCTGCCTCAGGAATTTTATTTCTGTCCACCAGCCCCAAGATTACCAAACTTTACCTCTTCGCACAGGCCTGTCCAGAAAAGGGGTAGACTTATCTTTCATTGCTGTAGTGCTAAATTCAATACCAGGTCCCATCACCACCTCCACCCTGGGAATGGACAGTAAAAAGGAGAAGCAGCACACTGGTGAGCTCATCTGTCACTCTGCTTTCTCCTCCCATCAGCAGGCTTCTTACAACGCAGCACACCTGAATGGCTGTGTGTTGCACACAAAAGCAAAAATTGCCCAATTCAGTCTTTGTCAGGGGTAGTTTATAGAACTTAACCACTTAAGACCCGGACCAATACGCTGGCAAATGACCCAAGGGGTTTTTGCGATTCGGCACTGCGTCGCTTTAACAGACAATTGCGCGGTCGTGCGACGTGGCTCCCAAACAAAATTTGCGTCCTTTTTTTCCCACAAATAGAGCTTTCTTTTGGTGGTATTTGATCACCTCTGCGGTTTTTATTTTTTGCGCTATAAACAAAAATAGAGCGACAATTTAAAAAAAATTCAATATTTTTTACTTTTTGCTATAATAAATATCCCCCAAAAATATATAAAAAAACATTTTTTTTCCTCAGTTTAGGCCGATACGTATTCTTCTACATATTTTTGGTAAAAAAAAAAAAAATCGCAATAAGCGTTTATCGGTTGGTTTTCGCAAAATTTATAGCGTTTACAAAATAAGGGATAGTTTTATTGCATTTTTATTAATTATTTTTTTTTTACTACTAATAGCGGCGATCAGCGATTTTTTTCGTGACTGCGACAATATGGCGGACACTTCGGACAATTTTGACACATTTTTGGGACAATTGTCATTTTCACAGCAAAAAATGCATTTAAATTGCATTGTTTACTGTGGAAATGACAGTTGCAGTTTGGGAGTTAACCACAGGGGGCGCTGTAGGGAATGTGTGCCCTAATGGTGTGTTTACAACTGTAGGGGGGTGTGGCTGTAGATGTGACATCATCGATCGCGTCCCCCTGTTACAGGGATGACGCGATCGATGCTCCGGCCACAGAGAAGCACGGGGAAGCCGTGTGTACACACGGCTCTCCCCGTTCTTGCGCTCCAGGGACGGATCGCCGCACTGCAGCGGCGATCGGGTCCGCGAATCCCGCGGTCCCGGAGCTTCGGACCGGGTCGCGGGCGCGCGCCCCCGCGACCCACGGCTGGGTACTAAAACCAACGTATATATACGTTGATGTGCCCAGCCGTGCCATTCTGCCGACGTAAATGTGCAGTAGGCGGTCCTTAAGTGGTTAATGCCACTTTTATAAAAAAATAAAAAAAAAGTTGGCAATTTTACTTTTGTGCGTCTCTAGATACAGATGGTTTAGACTCCTGGAACTTTTCTACCTGAAGAGAGTTTTTTCTTGTTTTACTTTTAGAACTGAAGAGTTTGGACTAAAGCAAAAAAGTTAAAAGTGGGAATTCAGCTGTTCTTACCCTTCAACCTCATCGGCTTCAGTGCTCCACTTCAAGGAGATGGGATAAGGTACTACATCTGTCACTGAAAACTCTCGGACTTTAAAGGCCGGGGACAGAATTGCACACTGCACAAAATAAGGAAAAAAATAGTAAACTTTAAAGCCTTCTACTGCAATAGAAAAAAGGTATTCACACATATAATAGATATTGTTTTAAATGATTGAAGAAATCAGCTCAATATACAGTTATGTGAACAAGTACATGTCGTGGAAATCTGAAATATTTTGAACAGGTAAGCATCAGATTAGAACTCAAAACAGTATTTTTCTCAGAAAAAAGGTGGAAAAAACTAAACACACACACACACACACTTGCAACAAAAATATCAACAGCTGTAATCTGCTGGTGACCAGCTTTCACCAAGAGGTGATCTCTTTTACAGCACATTGAAGGTCCTAACCCCTAAAGCCCCCTGCACCAAACTCCTGCAGTGGTTCTGGGGCTCTACTGCTCCTCCATGGAGCCAGAGATTGTGGTACGCAATTTGGTGGCAGCATGTAGAGGCAGGGCCCTCTTTAATGTTGATTGGAGCCTGGGGGAAAAAAAAAAAAAATATCATCGCCGCTCCGGCCAATCACAGCACCGGAAACCAGGAAGAAGCTCCAGGTGGACAGGACCAAGGCGGACTTCAATCTCAGTTAAGTGACACATAATGAGCTAGTATGCTGTCCATACTAGCTCATTATGCCTTTCTCTTGCAGGTGTATTATAAAAAAAAAAAAAAAAAAAAAAAATCCAAAAGGTTAACTTCCTCTTTGAAGCGACGCAGTACCGTATCGCAAAAAGTGCTCTGGTCAGGAAGGGGGTAAATTCTTCTGGGGCTGAAGTGGTTAAATTACACTAACCAAAGAGTACATAATCTATTTACCAATACAGCTTCCAAAAAAAAAAAAAAAAAAAAAAAAAAAAAAAAAAAAAGGGATCCTGACGACCAAAACCTTTATTCCAATAACCTATCAATACAACCCCGGAAACCACAGTATTTCTGAGGTGGCCCAAGCACCAAAAGCAAAGACATTACCTGTAAAGCACAGCCTCTTGCAACTGCTTCATCTGCATTCAAAGTGGTGCTGACATCTTTCTCAAAGAACTTGGCAATCCTCTCCTTGACAGCCGGAATACGAGTAGCACCTCCTACGATTTCCACTGAGCTGATGTCTTCAACTCCTAGCTGAATCTGTTCCATCAGTGAATGCATAGGAGCATCAATTCTTTGTAGAATGTTAGCGCAGAGGGTTTCAAACTCCAATCTGGAAAGGTACACACCAATTATTCAGCAAAAAAAAAAGGGTACAAAGAATGAACAGGAACATAAAAGACAGGGTACCCAACAAGATCTCACCTGCTCATACGCCCAGACACATCTATATCATTCATGAAGCATTCAATATTAAGAGGGATTTCGGTGCTGTTGCTGCTCATCAGTTTCTTCAGCTTTTCACACTCCTGATAAAGACGCAGAAGAGCCCGGATTTTGGACTTTACATCCAACTTATATTTAGTCTTAAACGTGACACAAAAATGTTCCACTAGCTTATCATCAAAGTTCCTTCCTCCCAGATATGGGTCAAATGCACTCCCAAGAACCTAGGAAACAAAAATTTGCCAGGTTATTGGCCGAGAAGAGGTCTGGTCTTATTTAAGACAAATGGATGCATTTCCTGAAATCATACCTTTAATTTGCCTTTATTGAAGGCACAGGCCGTTATCTGGAAAGAGGAATGGCCCATATCCGCAAAAATAACTATTTTGGGTTTCTCCTCAGGAGCTGGAAGGTCTTGCTTATAAATCCCATAAGTCAATGCAACTAAAATATCAATAAAAACATGAAAATATAGAACAAACATAAAGCCGTATTAAACCTCCCCCCCCAAAAAAAGGGGGATTGGGATAATATATTGAAGCTTAACAATCTTCAAAAGTAAAAGTTCAGTCTAATACTAATCTGTCTGACTTTTAGAATAAGGACATTTAACTGGCCCTGGATCCAGTTCTGTCCTCACACGAGCCAATTTTTCAATCCCTCTTAGGGCCCTTTCACATGTCCGCTCCGCCTGTCCGTTCATTACAAGTCCGTCAACGGACTTGTAATGAACCCCTATGGGAGCGGATCCGTTAGCGGATGATGCATCCGCTAACGTCCGCTCGATCCGCATCCGTTTTTGCGGACGGAAGAACGTCCTATTTTTCTTCCGTCCGGCCAAACGGATCGGATGCAAACGGACAGACGGTCCGTTTCCATGCGACTCCCCAGACAGCTGAGCAGAGACCCCCCCGCTGAGCTGACGGGCACACGGAGCGGACCAAAAAACGGTCCGCTCCGTGTGAAAGGACCCTTAGGGTGCAGGAACCGGCATCTGACAGGAAACAGGAAGTAAAGCCTTGCAGCTTCACAGCCAGATTCCTACTGCGCTTTGCAGATGGCCCCATCGTTGTTTTGGGACCTTTGTGCCCCAGTAAACTGCAGAGGAAGGAGAGGGGCTGAACTTCTGGCTTAGTCCACTGTGGAAATCTGAGCAGGAAGTGGTGTGTGGCTACCTGTAGGTGCAGGGAATATCCCCTCGGGTTGCAGTGTTTAGGAGATATGTACACTGCATGCAGCTGGCGACATCACCGGCATTCTGAAGGTTCGGAATAACGTGCCGGACCTTCAAAGCTCCATGCCACAGCCGAGGGCTCCCACAGGCATGCACAGGAGTTATGTCGTCGCGGGCCCAGCCAATCATACACCTGGAGCTCGCGAACCCAGAACGAAGACTGGGTGAAGATGAAGCCCTGTCAGTGGTGACAGCACGCCACTGGAGGGCTTTGTTCTAAGGAATTTCATAATGTGCTAGTTAACAATGCATACAAGCACATTAAAAAAACACACCCAGACCATAAGCCCCCTTCCACCAAATGATCTGGACCAGTTCACAATGCAAGGTCCATAAAGACATGGATGAGCGAGTTTGGGGTGGAGGAATTTGTGCAGGCCAGTCAGAGTCCTAAATTCAACCAGATAGAACACCTTTGGGATAAATTAGAGCAGAGCCTGGAAGTCAGGCCTTCTCGTCCAACATCAGTGCGTGGGCACCAATGCGCTTCTGGAAGAATGGTCAAACATTCCTAAACCTTGTAGGACAGCCTTCCCAATAGAGTTGAAGCGGTTTTAGTGGCAAAGGTTAGGCCAACTCAATATTGACTGAGATGCCGTTAAAGTTCAGGAGTCCCAATACTTTTTGCAATATAGCGCATATCCCATATCCCTTCCCACCATAGTGCAGGCAGACAGTGACCTCCCCCCCCCCTCCGTAGAACAGGCAAACAGTGAGCCCCCCCCCCCCCCCTGTGCAGACCTCAGATCAGATAGCGGTGTGTGTCCCTTGAGCGCGGTCTCCTCCTCTGTGGGTGTAAACAGAGAGGAGGGGCCGCCGCCGGGTGAGACAAGATGGCCGCGGCTCCGGAGCTAGGCCCAAGCTGCGGCCTTGCTTAATGCTACGCCCGTGGCGGTAGTCCGCGGATCGCATAGCGATCCGTAGGGGGGTGACCCGTTCGGATCACGGATCAACCGTGATCCGTTGCACCCCTACGCGGTATGCAGTAAATTACATCATAAAACAAACAAAAAATAAATAAAATAAAACCCCACACACGCCAATAGAACCAAAATATATATATTTTTTTTTTAGAAATGACAAAGTCTTCCAAACCTGCAGTCATGTCATTCATCAGTTTCAGGCAATTCAATCCAACTATCTGAGCGGAATCCAAAACAGATCTTCTTTCAGAGTCTGTGAAATATGAGGGAACCTACCAAAGAAAACCAAGTCAAATCTTTTTTCCCCCCAGATCTCATAGGAATCACAACTGCATGTAACAGATTTCATTTTCTCATACAGAACGGAGAATAAAAAGCAGCATCTTACTGGTTACTAGAGGCAACAAAAAGTGTCCTTGCTCTAGGCAACTTAATGAATACTAGAGGCAACAAAAAGTGTCCTTGCTCTAGGCAACTTAACCCTTTCATGACTAAGCCTATATATGACATACAAGTTAAAATCTGTATTTTTTGCTAGAAAATTACCTAGAACCCCCAAACATTATATATATTTTTTTAGCAGAGAATCTAGAGGATAAAATGACGATTGTTGTAATATTTTATGTCACACGGTATTTGTGCGGCGGTGTTTTAAACGCAACTTTTTGGGGAAAATTTACTTTAATGAATTTTAAAAAAATGAAAAAGTAAAGTTAGCCCAATTTTTTTGCATAATGTGAAAGATGAAGTTGCGCCGAGTAAATAGATACCAAGCATGTCACGCTTTATAATTGCACGCACTCGTGGAATGGCGTCAAACTACGGTACCTAAAAATCTCCATAGGCGACGCTTTAAATTTTTTTTACAGTTACCAGGTTATCGGAACAGAGGAGGTCTAGTGCTAGAATTATTGCTCTTGCTCTCGCGATCGCGGCGATACCTCACATGTGTGATTTGAACACCGTTTTCATACGCGGGCGCGACTTCCGTATGCGTTTTCTTTGTTGCGCAAGCTCGCGGGGAGGGGGGCGCTTTAAAATTTTTTTTTTTTTTTTTTTCTTATTTATTTTTATAATATTAAATTGTGTTTTTTTTTTTTTTTACATTTTGATCACTTTTATTGCTGTCACAAGGAATGTAAACATCCCTTGTGACAGTAATGGGTGGTGACAGGTACTCTTTATGGAGGGATCGGGAGTCTAAAAGACTCCCGGTCCCTCCTTTACACTTCAAAGTATTCAGATCGCCGAAAACGGCGATTCTGAATACTGTTTACTTTTTTAAATCCGGCGTCGTTGACATTCGAGAAACCCGGAAGTGACGTCATGACGTCGCTTCCGCGTTTACACATTGCAGACTGAATCAAAGCCGCGTACGGCTTTCATTCAGTCTGCGCCCGGACACAGGACACGTCGGATCGAGGATCGGGTCTCCCGGTGGGACGGGAGGCCCGGTCAGAGCGGCGAGAGGCGGCGGGAGGGGGGGGGTGTCCCCTCCCGCTCCTCCGGCATAACAACCGAGCGGCTTTTAGCCGCATCGGTTGTTATGTTTGGAAAGCCAATCGCCGGCTCTAAACAACGGTACCGGGATGATGCCTGCAGCTGCGGGCATCATCCCGGTATAACCCCTGAAACCCGAGGACGCATATCTGCGTCCTGGCGGCGTGAAAGGGTTAATGAATATAGTCCTATTACATACAATTAATACTTACAGATATGACGCAGTCAGTGACCGGCTTCTTCAGGTTGTGCTCTGCAGTCTCCTTTAGTTTGTTGAGCAGCATGGCCGTTATCTGCTCTACACTGAACACGTGACCTTCTTCCAGATACATCACCTACAAGAACCATGGTTATAATAAGGTTGTGACAATCACCGGGAACCAAACTGGAACGCAATATCAGACAACCTCCTACCTTAATCCCAACTCCTCCGTTGTTTGTCTCAACCACTTCATAGGCCAAATGTTTCCTTTCCTTCTGCACAAACGGATCATTGAAAGCTCGGCCATGGAACTTCTTAAAGCTGGACACCGTATTTGTAGCATTTGTGATCAGCTGTATGTAGAGGGAAACCAAATATCAGAATGATATTGTGTTGGATATACAGCTCCTAGTATCTAATGTACAGAGCTCATTTGTGACAATCGTTAAAGAGGAGGTCCACCCACCCCTGCCAGCAGCTGCTGACTTGTAATAGGACATTTACCTGTCCTGGAGTCCAGCGATGTCGGCACCGCAGCTCATGTTTCCACCAGCTGTTGGGTGCTGCCACCGCCATTGCTGGTAAGGGAACCTGGCAGTGAAGCATTACAGCTTCACAGTGGGCAACTACTTTGCATGCACGAGGCACCACTGTGCCCTCCTACTGGCCCTTTTGGGTGGAACTCGGCTTTAAGCCATTTTGTCAGTCTTCTTCCCTAGCAGCAAACGTGCAAAAGGAGGTACAAAAAATGTAAAACGGTGTTTCTAAAGTTTTTCTTTACCATTGTATGCATGATGGCGATTTAAAAAAATAAAATAAATCATTCCATGACTGTAGGGGGGGGGGGGGGGGTCACCACTTCCAATGTTGACTGTCCTATTAGCTGGACCCCAAACCTTCCTCATTGTGCTATACGTTTCCTGCTGCACCATTGGCATGGTTATATCTTCTTAGGTCTTCTCCACCAAAATTATCAGAAATTTGTGCTTAAAAGGAGAACTATAGGCAACACTTTTAGCATAGAGTAAGGGAGGGTTATAGCAGTTTATTTTTTTTACCATCCCTGTCCCATTGCAGAGATTTCACTTCCTGCCCCATAAGCCAAACAGGAAATCAATGCAAATTAAGGGAATCCATTGCCCCCCCCGCCCCCTCGGGAGTAGGGTCCCCATTCGAAAAATTTCAGGGCGGGTCTTAAACATAAAGGGATGTGGCATTGACAGGAAAGGGTGGGTCATATTTAAATTAGGGGGGGTACATGAGTTTCGTCAGGCCTAGGGCAGCACAAAACCTAAATACACTACAGCCACACACATTCTGTGTGCATCACCCTGGGAAAGGAGGAGAGAGACAGTTGGCCACGTGACAGGCAAACTTTTTTTTTAGAAAACACATACAGTGGGGGGCAGCATTTTTTAGAACAGAGGGGATTGTATTAACTATAAGTTAGGATACCAGCAGGAGGGGGCGAGCACTGATACAAGCTGACAGGCAAGGAGGGAGGGAGGGTGGAGGAGGACACAGTTACACAGAGGAGAGCAGGGCTGCAGATGACGGAGGCATGTAAACTGACCACGGTGTCAGGGCTCAGCAGCCATGATGAACCATGGTCAGTATATAGAGGGGAGGGTATAGCCAGGCATGTCAGTGATACAGGGGGGCAATTATATGTTCTGGTGTTTACAGTCACTGAAATTAAAACATTTCAGCGATCACAAAAAGGGACAATAGATCTTCCGATGTGGACACCTGACCCAGTGGCAACTGACTGCTGGAACTTTCCTTAACTACAGAAAATGCAAAATCAACTCATTGTGAGTAGCGTGAATTTTATTTTATACTTTCTAAATGGTTTCCCCCATGAAATGTTACATTAAAAACAGCATTTTTACTTTTGGTAAAACCCACCTGATTTTTAGCAGCAACACCAATCGTCCTGTTTTTGGTGCCAAAGGAAACCACAGCCCTAAATTAAAAATAAATAAAGAGAGAAGGGGTCAGGCACAAGATTATTAATGGAAACGAGAGAAGCCAACTTCCAATGAGTCTATAGGTGACCAGCCGGCTGAAGCTTGTTGAGGATTAGTGCGGAGCTCCACAGAGATCAGCAGTACACCTCCCTGTCTGTCCATAGTCTAAACCAGGGGTCCTCAAACTACGGCCCTCCAGTTCAGGAACTACATTTCCCATCATGCCCAGTCATGTCTGTGAATGTCAGAGTTTCACAATGCCTCATGGGATTTGTAGTTCCGCAACAGCTGGAGGGCCGTAGTTTGAGGATGCCTGGTCTAAACAGACACTGCAATTAATCACATTCAAGAAATAAAATTTCCTTCCTTGCACATACTTCTGGGAGCTGGTTGGCCAAGATGTCTGATGCCTTCTACTTGGACCTCACGCACACTGTACGTTTTACAGCAGCTGTTTTCTGCAGTAGATGTTTTTTTTCTACAGTCTTTAAACTCTCCACCATGTTATCCTATGTGTCTATGCACACATAGGCTGTTACCAGCAGTTTTGGACAGTGGTGTTTTCAAACAAAAAAAGAAAACTAGTGGGTTCTGAGAGACGTCTTTCAGCTGCAAAAACGCTTTAACGCTGATAAACACTCAAAAACTTCACTCACCAGCGTTTAAATTTTTTTATCCATTGGAAAAATATATACCATATTTAATCGGTGTATACCGCGCACTTTTTTGCCCTGAAAATCAGGGCAAAATCGTGGGTGCGCGATGTATGCCGATACCCGCTTTCCCGCACCGAGTTTGAATACTGCGCCATCATATACAGAGCGCAGTACACTCGTGTATAGTCGGGCAGGCTCGGCTCCTCTCGCACTCAAGTCCTGGACGTGAGTGCGAGAGTAGCCAAGCCTGCCCGACTATACACGAGTGTACTGCGCTTGGTATATGCCGGCGCAGTATTCAAACTCGGCGCGGGAAAGCGAGGATCGAGCGGGGAGGACGCCGCAGAAGAACGCCGGACCCGACGAAGAGGACACCCGAAGCCGGAGATGGACGCCGGACCCGACGAGGCTGCCAGTGGACGCCGCTTAAGACACCAAAACTGTAAGTACAAAAATCTTTTTTCCACAGGAATGCGGGTCCACGCTAGGGTTGTCCCGATACCACTTTTTTAGGACCGAGTACAAGTACCGATACTTTTTTTCATGTACTTGCCGATACTGAATACCGATACTTTTTTTAAATGTCATGTGACAGTTTTCAAACCACAATACAGACTAAGGATATTTTCTTTAGAATTATGAAGGACTCTAACTCAAGACATTATAAAAGAATAAAAATGAGTAAAAATTAATAAAAATGTTTTATTTTCTTGTCACGCAGTAGTAAAAAACTCAAACAATTTTCACAGAACATGTTGATAAATACAAAAAAAGTATTCTATTTAGGTATCGGGAGCATTTGCGCGAGTACAAGTACACCCGCAAATACTCGATATCGGTCCCGATACCGATACTAGTATCGGTATCTGGACAACCCTAGTGCGCGCTATACGCCGGAGCGCGCAATACCCTGATAAATACGGTATATGTTTTTCTTAAAAAAAAAAAAAACCCCTGCCAACGCTGAAACACTCACTGCAAAGCTACTGCCGTTTTTATAACATTATTTTAACGTCCAGTGTGCATGAGGCCCAATGATCGGGGAGCAAGGGAGAGGATGAGGAAAGCTAGGAGAGAAGAAGGGCCCAGGTTAATGGCCTGGGTGCCATTATTTTCAATCCTCAGTGTGCTGCTGATAAAACCATTAACCACTTAAGACTCGGACCTTTCGTCAGCTAAAGGATTCGGCACTGTGTCGCTTTAACAGAGAATTGCGCAGCCGTGCGACGTGGCTCCCAAACAAAATTGGCGTCCTTTTTTTCCCCCACAAACAGAGCTTTCTTTTGGTGGTATTTGATCACCTCTGCGGTTTTTATTTTTTGCGCTATAAAATAGGACAATTTTGAAAAAAAAAAAATTCAATTCAATATTTTTTACTATAATAAATATCCCCCCCCCAAAAAAAATTTTTTTTTTATATATATTATATATATATATAAAATTATATTTACGATACATATTCTACCTATTATTGGTAAAAAAAAAAAAAAAACGCAATAAGCGTTTATCGGTTGGTTTGTGCAAAATGTATAGCATTTACAAAACAGGGGATAGTTTTATTACATTTTTATTAATTATTTTTTTTTTACTACTAATGGCAGCGATCAGCGATTTTTCTCATGACTGCGACATTATGGCGGACACTTGACAATTTTGACAAATTTTTGGGACAATTGTCATTTTCACAGCAAAAAAATGCATTTAAATTGCATTGTTTATTGTGAAAATTACATTTGCAGTTTGGGAGTTAACCACAAGGGGGCGCTGAAGGGGTTATGTGTTCCCTAATGTGTGTTTACAACTGTAGGGGGGTGTGGCTGTAGGTGTGACATCATCGATTGTGTATCCCTATAAAAAAGGGATTCACGCAATCGATGACGCCGCCACAGTGAAGAACGGGGAAGCCGTGTTTACACACGACCAAAAAAAGATCGAAAAAAATAAATAAAAAATAAAAAAATACGATCGTCTATGCGGAAGACCATCGGTCAAAAATCCACGCATGCTCAGAATCAAGTCGACACATGCTCAGAAGCATTGAACTTTCTAAGCAGGTCGTAGTGTTTTACGTCACCGCGTTTTGGACACGGTCGGATTTTTGACCGATGGTGTGTAGGCAAGACTGATGAAAGTCAGCTTCATCGCAAATCCGACTAAAAAATCCAATCAGATTAGATTCCATCAGACATCTGATCGTGTGTACGAGGCTTTAGACTGCAAGGCTAAAATGAGAATCACGATTATTTTTTGCTTAGAAGATAGATCACAATTCTCAAAAAAAAAAAATTAGGCTAACTTTACAGTTTTTTCCCCCCATTGAAGTGTATTTTTTCCCCATAAAATGAATTGCATTTGAAAGACCGCTGGGCAAATACAGTGACATAAAAGATTGCAGCAATTGCCATTTTATTCCATAGAGACTCTGCTAAATAAACATATATAATTTTTATTGTTTGGGGGTTCAAAGTAATTTTCTAGCAAAAAATATCGATTTTAACTTAACCACTTGCCGACCGCGCTATAGCAAAAATACGAGCTACTGTGACACGACGTCCCTGGGACGTCGTCCTTCACTTCCGCGATTGCGTGTCCCCTGGGACGCGCTCGCGGAAGTGTCTGTGCTCGCCGGGTCTAGAAGACCTGGCGCATCACAGATCACGGTAAATTGCCGCTAATAGCGGCCGTTTACCACGTGATCGCGCCGTCGAATGATGTTGATGGGAGCGATGTTGCCAGCTGGAGTGGTGTACAAGGCCTGCTACAGGGGGCTTTGATCAAAGGCAAGTAATTCATAATGAGCATACCAACGCATTATGCCTTTGTCTAGCAGTTTTTTTTATGGGTTTACAACCACTTTAAAAAAGGAGTTGTCTACGAGTGTCTCAGCCATCAGAGATTCTCCTTCCTGACTGGAAGAGGCACAGCAGCAGCCCCATTGGCTCCCACTGCCATCATTCATACTCAGCTAGCCAATCAGGGGAGAGAGGGGGGGGACAGGGCTCCCTGTCTGAATGGACACAGAGAGCTGTAACTCTGCTTGGGTGCCCCCATAGCAAGCTGCTATGGGGGCACATTACACAGTGGAAACAGACTGCCAGTCAGTTTTCATCCGATCAGACAGGTGGAAAAAAAAAAAATGGGACCACTATCCATTTGGATTTTGCAGGCAGGATCAAATAGTGGCAAATGTCAGTCGACTTGTCCACTGACATTTGTAGCTCCATAGGGAAGACTGAAGGGTCCATTCAGGTCCACTTTCAAAACTGGCATGTGGACCTGATCAGACAGCAAGTGTGAAAGGGCACTAAGGCTGTTTCAACTAACAGAAGATAAAGTCTGACCAGCTCTTGATTGTGCTACAGCCATAGACTATGGTCGAACCCCACTGCCTGTAATCTGTATATAAAAGTTTCACAAAACTGCTGTAACGTACCGAATAAAAGATCTAAGAGAAACAATATATATGCATGAACAATGCCCAATGTAAGAGGAAGCCTTGCATTCCAGACCTTCACCCATGAATGTACAGGGTCCCAAACGTTAGTGCCATGTGGTACAGAGCTCAGCCCACCATAGACAGGCTGCTTGCAGTGGGGCTGGACACTGAACCTGTCCCCCCCGGGGGCACTAAAACACAGAGGATGCACTGCATCTGGACAGTCTGTATGTAAGGGACCTTAAATACAAGCCATACAAATCAAGTACTTCTAATAATCTATATGTATCCAAGGGATTCTCCGCTGTGTGCAGGCGGTAGAGGATGAAATTCTAGACACTTCCTTTCCATCACCCCTGAGGTCTTACACCAGCTCTGTACATTTTTATAGATAGGGTTCTGCAGCAGACATCTATATACATTAAATCTGCCATCACACGGACAGGCTTTATTATGGTACTGAATGGGAACAAGTCAGAGAAGCTCGGCTCACAGCCAGGGAGATGCAGCAAAGCCAGCCACCAAGGAGAATTACATAACCGCTCCTGCATCCAGAGCCGTCACCCACAGTCCACGTGTGGACACAAACTGGATCTAACAATGCAATACATATCCCAGGGGAACTCACACTGCCTGCAAACCTGAACGTCTAGATCAGAACTTTGCAGACAGTTCCCCATTGTCCTCAGAGGAAAATGAAGCAAGCCAGTTCACACAAATACTTTGAAAGTTTACTTGTATGTAAAACAGTCAGAAGGGGGGGGGGGTGGGGGGGGAGAAAAAATAAAACCAGATCATCTTATTTCTTAAAACGGACTTTAAAGTATGACGATTTTTGCATAATTCCATAGGACCAGTGTAGACTAGCCCAAGTATGTAATGTGTGTGTGCTCCATACATGTGGTATCCCCCTGGAAGCTGGAAATCCCTGTATGTAGTAAACACAGCTACTCCAGTGATCTCCACGACCTTCCAGAATACGCGCTGTGCACCTGCTCTGCTTCACTGAACACAGGAGGTAGGTCACTGGCTTGGAATGGGGACCTGATCATTAGTGATCATCTGAAGCAGCGGTGACTACAAGCTTCTAGAACAGGGGTCTCAAAGTACCGGACCGCTAATAAATAGCCCGCATGCAGGGCGGGTGTCGCGGAAGTGTAGATCCTGCACTGCATCTGAAGAAAACAACAAGTAAACGCTAACCTTTGCCCTGATGTGCCATATGTGCCATGGGCTCTGTACATCAGGGTACCCTGTGCTCTGATGTGCCATGTACTGTGTCTGATGTGCCCCGATATGCCCCATGTACCCTGATGTGTGCCATGTACCCTGATGTGGACTGTTGTGCTGTACCCCTATGTGCTGTGCTCTGATGTGCCCTGTACCTGTAGTGCTCTGATGTGCTGTGCCCTGATGTGCGCTGTGCCCTGTACCCTGATGTGCCGTGCCATGATGGTGAGTGGTCAGTGTGTAGTGGTCTGTCGGCAGTGCAGTGGTCAGGGTTAATAATGTGTCCGCTGCCACCAGTGCTGGGGGGGGGGTTAATAATGTGTCCGCTGCCACCAGTGCTGGGGGGGTTAATAATGTGTCCGCTGACACCAGTGCTGGGGGGGGGGGTTAATAATGTGTCCGCTGCCACCAGTGCTGGGGGGGTTAATAATGTGTCCGCTGACACCAGTGCTGGGGGGGGGGGGGGGGTGTTAATAATGTGTCCGCTGACACCAGTGCTGGGGGGGGGGGGGTGTTAATAATGCGTCCGCTGACACCAATGCTGGGGGGGGTTAATAATGCGTCCGCTGACACCAGTGCTGGGGGGTTAATAATGCGTCCGCTGACACCAGTGCTGGGGGGTTAATAATGCGTCCGCTGACACCAGTGCTGGGGGGTTAATAATGCGTCCGCTGACACCAGTGCTGGGGGGTTAATAATGCGTCCGCTGACACCAGTGCTGGGGGGTTAATAATGTGTCCGCTGACACCAGTGCTGGGGGGTTAATAATGTGTCCGCTGACACCAGTGCTGGGGGGGGTTAATAATGCATCCGCTGACACCAGTGCTGGGGGGGGTTAATAATGCATCCGCTGACACCAGTGCTGGGGGTTAATAATGCGTCCGCTGACACCAGTACTGTTTTTGAAGTTTGAAAGTTTGCATGCGGCCCCCCATGACATATGAAAACTTGTCTTGCTCAGGTAATTTGAGTTTAACACCCCTGTTCTAGAAGGATCCCTCAGGTATGACCCATAAATGCATAGATTGGTCCAAAGTAGCTATGCAAAGTATCCATACCTGGAGTGCAGCATTAATAACACATGACCTAAGGGACTCCTCAGATCAAATACCTCCGATCACTGGACCATTTCCAAACAAGTACAATAGAACTATACATGAACAGGTTTACAACGATAGAACAGGACACCTGTTACCCAACTCATGTACTGCCTTAGGCTATACATTCCTAGAAGTATGTACATAGAGGCTGTGCCGGCAGAGAGGCGCTCACTCCTATACAAGCACAGGGTGCTCAGCCCCCCCATCAGCCTGTGAACATGGGGTCTACTTTGCCTAATATGGGGGACCTTGTAGCACCAAGGGCATAAACTGATCAACCCTATAAATTGCTCTCTATAAGTTAAAGCGGATGTCCGCTCAAAAAAAAAAAAAGCTATCAGAAGCCAGCAGCTACAAATACTGCAGCTGCTGACTTTTAATATTAGGACACTTACCCGTCCTGGAGTCCAGCGCCGTCCGCAGCAGAGGACGAACGATCGCTCGTCACCCTGCTGCTCCCCCCGCCATCCACGGTGAGGGAACCAGGAAGTGCAGCACTCTGGCTTCACTGCCCGGTTCCCTACGGCGTATGCGCGGGTCGTGCTGCGCCCGCCTAATGGCTCCCGCTATGTGCTGGGAGCCAAGTGTTCCCAGCACACAACGGGGGTGACAACATGCCCGCATTCTGCCTCAGAATGCTGGGCCGGAAGTGGGTGCAAATACCTGTCTTTAGACAGATATCTGCACCCTCCTCCCCCCTGAAAGATGTCAAATGTGACACCGGAGGGGGGAGGGTCCCGATCAGCGCGAGTTCCACTTTAGGGTGAAGCTCTGCTTTAAGTGTTTTTATCTTACCTGTATGCGTTTGTTGCTTACAGCCAATATAAAACAAATAGAATGTTATGGTCACTGCTACCCAGATTATATGAATATTGGTAATAAGCTCTGCATGGTTTGAGATTACCGGGTCCAGTCCTAGTCGGGGCTGTGCGTGCTCAGTCCCTCTTCTGGGGACCCTTGTAATATAAAGTCATTGGTTTACGGGACCCTTGTATTATAAGGTAATCGGTATCAGTGTGCAGTCCATATTCTGGGAACCTTTGTATTATAAAGTCATGGACGGTCAGGCCCTAGTCAGTGTTATCTGGCGCTCCAAATGGAATAATTCTTATGGGTTATAGACTATAGTCTGTGGCTGCAATAGCTGGATGGTGATGTATCCATAGGTTGGAAAAAGAAAAAGGCGTATTAAGGGTTTAAATGGAAGGGAGTGTGTCCAGAACTCTGCAAGAAAAAAACAAACAGGCGCCAACCAGAGTAGTATTAAAATGATGACTTTAATAGGATTAGATTAAAAAACACTTACAAGACTGTAGAAGATGCATGCTTGTCAAAGTAAAGTGCAGTCCTGTCATTCCATGTGCCTCTGCGCGTCCCACCACTTTTCCGGTTAGCTGGAAAGGATTGGGCAGCTGGCTGGAATGGATCCGTGTTTCTCCAGGAACTGACCAGCGTGGACCAAGTGATGTCACCGGCATCCGATTGGCCCAGTCTTGGTCAAATCAGATGCTGGTGACATCACTTCCTGTTCCGCAGTCCACTCTGGTCAGGTACTTCCTGGTGAAACAAACACTGATCATTTCCAGCTATCGGGAACAGCGATGAGACCCGCAGAGCCACATGGAATGCCAGGACTGCACTTTACTTTGACAAGCATGCATCTTCTATCATCTTGTGTTTTTAAGCTAATCCTATTAAAGTCATCATTTTAATACTACACTCAGGTTGGCACCTTCCCCTCCGTTTTTTCCTTACAGGCCCTAATCTGATGACCTTTACAAGAACACAGCCCCTCTTAGATGCAATAAAAGAGCTCATACCCCCAGCCTGGTGCCATGCTCCTGGATAATGAACCTGGTGTATGGCAGGGGACCACATACCAAAGATTACAGACAACAATTAGGCCTCATCATCTAAAGCAGGCGTTTCATAAGCACAATTGAAGCTTTATGAAAACTGTGTCCATCAACGTGCCCAGTGTCACTTTGCCTCACAACTGACCTGATGTGAAGTTTCCTAGGTGTTACAGCTCCCTGATGCTACTACTGATGTCACTGTAAACGCGCTGCAATCCTATGGCATTTACAGGGTGATAAAGAAGCATTTAGAAAGTGTTACTAGCCAAGATGAAAGTACATCATCTATATGATGGAAGCTCCATGATGGAGGCTCATGGAAGCTCCATGATGGAGGCTCAGCCCCCCCCCCCCCCTCTGGAAGCTCCATGATGGAGGCTCAGCCCCCCCCCCCCCCCTCTGGAAGCTCCATGATGGAGGCTCAGCCCCCCCCCCCCCTCTGGAAGCTCCATGATGGAGGCTCAGCCCCCCCCCCCCTCTGGAAGCTCCATGATGGAGGCTCAGCCCCCCCCCCTCTGGAAGCTCCAGCTCCATGATGGAGGCTCAGCCCCCCCCCCCCCCTCTGGAAGCTCCATGATGGAGGCTCAGCCCCCACCCCCCCCCTCTGGAAGCTCCATGATGGAGGCTCAGCCCCCCCCCCCCCTGGAAGCTCCATGATGGAGGCTCAGCCCCCCCCCCCTCTGGAAGCTCCATGATGGAGGCTCAGCCCCCCCCCCCCCCTCTGGAAGCTCCATGATGGAGGCTCAGCCCCCCCCCCCCCTCTGGAAGCTCCATGATGGAGGCTCAGCCCCCCCCCCCCCCCTCTGGAAGCTCCATGATGGAGGCTCAGCCCCCCCCCCCCCCTCTGGAAGCTCCATGATGGAGGCTCAGCCCCCCCCCCTCTGGAAGCTCCAGCTCCATGATGGAGGCTCAGCCCCCCCCCCTCTGGAAGCTCCATGATGGAGGCTCAGCCCCCCCCCCCCCTCTGGAAGCTCCATGATGGAGGCTCAGCCCCCCCCCCCTCTGGAAGCTCCATGATGGAGGCTCAGCACCCCCCCCCCTGGAAGCTCCATGATGGAGGCTCAGCACCCCCCCCCCCCTGGAAGCTCCATGATGGAGGCTGCCACATCATTACCATAGAGCAGGGATCTCCAAACTACGGCCCTCCAGTTGTTCAGGAACTACAATTCCCATCATGCTTAGTCATGTCTGTGAATGTCAGAATTTTACAATGCCTCATGGGAAATGTAGTTCCGAAACAGCTGGAGGGCCGTAGTTTGGAGATCCTTGCCATAGAGGATCTGACACCCACTACCAGTGCCCCATCCCTCTCCCTTCTCCATACTCACGGGGTGCATCTGTCGCTGAACTCATTGGCCACGGTCTCGATCCCACCAGCTCTGGCGATGGCGACATGACAGTTCTGAAATCCCAGGTCGAAGCCGACCACAGACATGATGAGGCGCGGAGTCCAAGTACTTCGATGCCGGGATCTCTCTGCAGCGCCGCCTGAGTCAGTCTGGTAGGGGGAGGAGGAGGAGGCGCTTCATATAGCTGCTGTGGAAGAAGATTCCAGAAGCTGCAGAGTCTCAGCACTCGCCGGGCTACACATGCTGCTTCCGCTTCCGCGTTCTGGACTTTTCTCGAGATCTCCTCGGGTTCAGCCAATGGGAGAGAGTTCTGTCTGGACACGTCAGTAGTCACCAAGGGAACTAAGACGCTGCGGTTGCTAGGGAGAGGGGAAATCCTGAGCTTGTTCTCTAGCTTTACCTATATGATGATTATAATAAAGATAGAACTGTCTTCTCTATGGAGTTCATACTGTGTAATGATAGTAGTGTGTATAATAGAGTAGAACCCCAGGAAGGGATTAGAAGAACCCCTGTCAGTTTTCTTGTTCTGTTGCTGTCTGACAGGGAGGAGAGTCAGGGGGATTTCTCCTGTTTATCACCGACAGTGAAAGTAAAAGAAAATCTCATACTTTGGATTGTCACCAAAACGGGAATAGAAAGGAAGGGGTCAGTTCACAAAGAGTTAAATAATGGCTAATATTATGCGCTGAAAAACAGCATGTGCAAGTGTTCAATTCACTAAGAATTTGGAGATAAATACAGAATTCGGTATTTGTTCAGATTAGTGCTAATTAACACATTGAGCTGGTTGCTAAGGAGTGGGACGGGAAGCCGACCGCTGCATCCTTAACTTCATAAGGACCGCCTCCTGCACATATACGTCGGCAGAATGGCACGGCTGGGCACATACACGTATATTTACGTTGGTTCCAGTACCCAGCCGTGGGTCACGGGCGTGCCCGCTGCGCGCTCCCGTGACCTGGTCCGAAGCTCCGGGACTGCGGGACTTGCGGACCCGATCGCCGCTGGAGTGCGGCGATCGGTCCCCAGAGCTGAAGAACGGGGAGAGGCGTGTGTAAACATGGCTTCCCCGTGCTTCACTGTGGCAGCAGCATTGATCGCGTCATCCCTGTTATAGGGGGACACGATACATGACGTCACACCTACAGCCACACCCCCCTACAGTTGTAAACAGACACAGGGAACACATAACCCCTACAGCGCCCCCTTGTGGTTAACTCCCAAACTGCAACTGTCATTTTCACAGTAAACAATAGTGTTGCTCACGAATATTCGCATTGCGAATATTCGCTACGAATATTGCATATTCGAGTATTCGCGAATATCGCGAATATCGCGGCGAATATTCGCTATTTCGAATATTCTAATGTTTTCAATTTTTTTTTAGAACAGATCACATCCTAGAGATCCCCATCGACGTCTAAAAGCATTGCTGGTATGATTAGAGACCTTGGGCCGAGTAGCTGCAGCGCTCATTTTATATTGCCGAAAAAATCGCAATGCGATTATTCGGCAATAGCGATATCGCGCGATTATTTTATATTGTAATATATCACGAATATTCTGAGCCAATCAGAGTGCTCCATTCCGCATTTCTCGAAATTTCGAAATTATTTTGTATTGTAATATATCACGAATATTCTGAGCCAATCAGAGTGCTCCATTCCGCATTTCTCGAATATTCGCAATTATTGTGTATTGTAATATATCGCGAATATTCTGAGCCAATCAGAGTGCTCCTTCCGCATTTGCCGAATATTCGCAATTATTGTGTATTGTAATATATCGCGAATATTCTGAGCCAATCAGAGTGCTCCTTCCGCATTTCTCGAATATTCGCAATTATTGTGTATTGTAATATATCGCGAATATTCTGAGCCAATCAGAGTGCTCCTTCCGCATTTCTCGAATATTCGCAATTATTGTGTATTGTAATATATCACGAATATTCTGAGCCAATCAGAGTGCTCCTTCCGCATTTGCCGAATATTCGCAATTATTGTGTATTGTAATATATCACGAATATTCTGAGCCAATCAGAGTGCTCCATTCCGCATTTCTCGAATATTCGCAATTATTTTATATTGCAATATATCACGAATATTCTGTGCCAATCAGAATGCTCCATTCCGCATTTCTCGAATATTCGCAATTATTTTATATTGCAATATATCACGAATATTCTGTGCCAATCAGAATGCTCCATTCCGCATTTCTCGAATATTCGCAATTCGCAATTCGCAATTCGCAATTCGCAATTCGCGATAGCGAAAATTCGCAATCATTTCATTTCCAAAAAATATCACGAATATTCGTATTTAGCGAATATATGTCGAATATTCGACTATATATTCGAGATATATCGCGAATTCGAATATGGCATATTCTGCTCAACACTAGTAAACAATGCAATTTAAATGCATTTTTGCTGTGAAAATGACAATTGTCCCAAAAATGTGTCAGAATTGACCGAAGTGTCCGCCATAATGTCGCAGTCACGAAAAAAATCGCTGATCGCCGCCATTAGTAGTAAAAAATGTTTTTTATAAAAATGCAATAAAACTATCCCTTATTTTGTAAACGCTATAAATTTTGCGAAAACCAACCGATAAACGCTTATTGCGATTTTTTCTTTTTTTTTTTTTTTTTTTTTTTTTACCAAAAAAATAGGTAGAAGAATACGTATCAGCCTAAACTGAGGAAAAAAATGTTTTTATATATATATTTTGGGGGGATATTTATTATAGCAAAAATGAAAAAATATTGAATTTTTTTCAAAATTGTCGCTCTATTTTTGTTTATAGCGCAAAAAATAAAAACCGCAGAGGTGTTTGTTTGGGAGCCACGTCGCACGACCGCGCAATTGTCAGTTAAAACTACGCAGTGCCGAATCGCAAAAAGGGGCAAGGTCCTTTACCTGCATTTTGGTCCGGGTCTTAAGTGGTTAATAACCAATGACTCATCAGCTGGCCTCCCAGCGACAGCGTTTTACTGTCAATTTTGCGGCACTATTCGGCCGCTAGCGGGGCGCTTTTACCCCCCACTAGTGGCCAAGAAAGGGTTAAAACCACCGCAATGCACCGCTGCAGAGGCGCTTTGCCAGCAGTATACACACTGCTCCTTCACAGCTCCAAAGATGCCGCTAGCAGGACTTTTACTAGCACTCGAGGCTTCAACACTGGAGGGACGGCAGCGGCTGTTTCAGGTCACTTTGCAGGCGCTATTTTTAGCATTATAGCGCCTGAAAAGCGACCTAGTGTGAAAGTGGTTTTTAGGAGCAGTGAATACACCACTCCCAAAGCGCCCCTTCCTATTTAATTCAACGGGAAGCACCTGCAAAACTCCTTGGCATCGCTTTATGAGCGCTTTAACTCTTTATTCAGCCACTAGAGGGGGTTAAAAGCTCCCCGCTAGCACTCAAAAAACGCTAAAAGGTAAAGCGCCGCTAGTTACCAGCGTTTTTTGGTCTCTGGCAGTGTGAAAGGGCTCTGAAAGCACTTGGGATTGCAGATGAGACTTCTTTCAGGCACTTTACAGACTAAAGCGCCTGAAAAACACCCCAGTGTGAAAGGGTTCTAAAAATAGTGCCTGCAAAGCGCCCTGAAAGAGCCGCTCCATTCACTCCAGTGTGAAATCTGGAGTGTATTCACACTGGAGCGGTGTGCTGGCAGGCGTCAGAAAAATTCACGCCAGCAGCTTCTTTGCAGCGCATTAGGAGCAATAAATACACCACTCCTAAAGCGCCCCTGCCCATTGAAATCAATGGGCAGCGCCGCTGAACCACCGCCATAGCGGCGCTTTGCGGGCGCTTTTAAGCCTTTTTCGGCCACTAGCAGGGGTTAAAAGCGCCCGATAGCGTCTGAAAATTGCCGCAAAAACAACGATAAAAACACACAATTTTTGACAATTCTTTTATTGGAAAATAAAAAAAATTGTGTGCCGATGTAAATCCACCATCACCAAAAGAGTGTAACAAGGTAATAGAAACACACATAGTTTAGGACAATTATTTTATTAAATAATTAAAAAAAATCCTGTCCCAAAGCACCCTTTCCCCCCTATGTTGAGGGCATGTGGCCTGGTATGGTTTTGGAGGGGGGGCGCTCACTTGTCCCCCCCTTTTCCTAACCTGCCAGGCTACGTGCCCAAATAAGGGTCTGGTATGGATTTTGGAGGATTTATTTTTTTATTTTGGCGTAGACCAAGTATGGACTGTCAGCTTTTTTCGAAAAGGATGCATTAAGGTGAAAACATTTTTACCTTTACAATCCCCTTAAAATATGTAGCCTTTGGTCCAAAAGATAAAGTACAATCAGATTGTATAGTGTATTGTAAGCTGGTGGCTGCCCATAAATCAGTTTTGTTTTTTTCAGTCCATGTCCGATCACAGAAAACTGAGCAGATAGATCCCCCCATCCACAAAACTAAGGTGCATGAGGCAATCCTTTCTGCTGAGACATCTATGTCAGCGCTGAAGATCAAAGGAAACATTTTTGCTGGTTTGAGAGAAGCTGATCATTAAAATGTATTTCACTTTTAGCAGGAATGGCCATAGATGGATAGAAACGTATCCTGTTCTTGCTGGATCAGTCAAATTTCCATCCATCTATGGCCAGCTTTATTAGTTCCTGCATAACATCCCTGTTTTTTTACAGCTGGGAAGCCGGGAGCTCACTAAGCCTCCATGTATATGAGTTCTTTAGGGCTCATTCACATGTGGTGCAAACATGTGTGTCCTGTACAGAGCTCTCTTTTATCAGCACAGAGATGTACGGGCATTGTGTGCTTCCCTGTGCCAGGGTCCCATTCACTTCTATTGGGACCCGCACCTGTATGTCATGTTAGGATACAGAGGCTGTGTCCATGCAGCCTCATGTCCCAGAAAATAAGAATGGGGTACTGGCATGCGGATATACACAACACCTATGCAGTTAATTTTGCACAGAGTAACCCTGATCGCCATCTTCTGGGGTCCCCCAACGGCGCTCGCGGCTCCTTTCTGCATCGGAAAACCCCCTAGGAGAAGGGGGTTACCATGCGTGCATGCTCCTGAGTCCAGCATTTGCGTGCATAAACACAGAGTGCCAGACTCAGCCACATCCCTGGCACCTGCGTCATTGGAGTTGATTGACAGCAGCAGGAGCCAATGGCTGTGCTGCTATCAATCTATCCAATAAAGAGCCGAGAGCCCGGCCAGAGAGGGTTTGCGTGTTTTCAGCGTGATAACAAATGGGCTCAGGTCACAAAATGCGGGGCTGGGCGGCTGGTCAGTGACAGAACTTTTACACCTTAATGCATAGGATGCATTAGGTGAAAAAACATGAGTATTTACAACTCCATTAACAGCGATATGAAGCATGAAAGTATGTTTTTTTACCTATTAGCTGAATAGATAGTGGTAGCCCAGCAGCACAGACAGAGGAGAGAACATCAGAGAGGAGAGATCCTGCTCGTCAGTTCTGCCTACTTAACCACTTGCATACTGGGCACTTACACCCCCCTCCTGCCCAGGTAAAATTTCAGCTTCCGGCACTGCATCGCTTTAACTGACAATTGCGCGGTCGTGCGACGTGGCTCCCAAACAAAATGTACGTCCTTTTTTCCCCCACAAGTAGAGCTTTCTTTTGGTGGTATTTGATCGCCTGTGCGATTTTTATTTTTTTTTATTTTATTTTTTGCGCTATAAACAAAAAAGAGCGACAATTTTGAAGAAAAATACAATATTTTTTACTTGTTGCTATAATAAATATCCCAATTAAAAAAAAAAAACACTTTTTTTTCTCAGTTTAGGGCGATATGTATTCTTCTACATATTTTTGGTAAAAAAAAAAAAAAATCGCAATAAGCGACTGGTTTGCGCAAAAGTTATAGCGCTTACAAAATAGGGGAGAGAATTATTATTTTTTATTATTTTTTTTTACTAGAAATGGCGGCGATCTGCGATTTTTATTGGTACTGCGACGTTATGGCGGACACATCGGACACTTTTGACACATTTTTGGCGCCATTCACATTTATACTGCGATCAGTGCTATAAATATGCACTAATTACAGTATAAATGTGACTGGCATTGAAGGGGTTAACACTAGGGGGTGAGGAAGGGGTTAAATGTGTATGCTAGGTGTGTTCTAACTGTAGGGGGAGGGGGGGGGTGACTGGGGGGGGTGACCGATCTGTGTCCCTATGTAGGAAGGAACACAGATCGGGCTCCTCCCCTCCAGAGACAGGACATTGTCTCTGTGTGAGCCGGCAATGAGAGATGATCTATGAGAGATCATCTCTCATTGGCCCACAGATCGCATCGCAAACGGCCGCTCTGATTGGCCGTTTGCCGCGATCTGTGATTGGCCGTGTCCAAGGGACACGGACAACACAGGGCTTCCCCGCAGCGCGCACTACAGCGCGCGCTGGGAACGCCAGAAAGACATGCCGTCAAATGACGGCATGTTGGCTATTCAGGCCCGCGCTGTTGCCGTCATCCGACGGTAGCGCGGGCCTGAAGTGGTTAAAGCCTTCCAGTTCATTTGAACTTTGCCTTCGTCTATGTTAACATCACAAGAGACTTTCTCCTGCATTCCTGTTGAAGACCTGCTTGACTACGTTTCCTCTGGCTACAGATCCTGATTGCTGTATGTCTACCTTTATCGCTGGCTCTTGGACATTGGCTTGGCCGACTACCCGATCTGTTTACTGAACTCTGGCTATGTTTTGACTACGCTTACTCTGTTTACCTTTTATTATTAACCACTTCCCGCCCGGTCAATAGGAGATTGAGGTCCGGGAAGTGGTTGTGAAATCCTGACTGGACTTCTATTGACGTCCTGCAGGATTTTATGCCACGCGCATCAGTGAAAGCTCTATTTGTGGGTAAAAAAGGACGCCAATTTTGTTTGGGTACAGTGTAGCACGACCGTGCAATTGTCATTCAAATTGCGACAGTGCTGAAAGCTGAAAATTGGCTTGGGCGGGAAGGTGCGCAAGTGCCTGGTATGGAAGTGGTTAAACAAGTGTGATTTAACTGTACTTCTGTCTCGGTCTGACTCGTGGTTTCTGACACACACAGAGACCTAGCTTTTAATACTGGCGAATAAACCTTTTGCCAAACTATCCAAGTCTAATCGTTCTGTGCTTCAAATAAAGGTATTCCAAAGCACTGATTTGTTTTTACTTGTTCAGTATATTTTATTAGGGTTTTACAAATACAAATTAAGTAATGTAGATAATTGCATATACATACTCAGTTGAACAATACAATAGCAAAAGAGGCCCTTATATTAATCATGGAGTATCAAGGTAATTATTGATATTTTTCTAATAATAAAGAATGGAAGTACGAAAATTAGATCAGATATTCAGTGGTGGTACAGATCTGAAAGCTACAGTATACCACATCCTTTTATTTTTTTTACTTTGCAGGGCTCTGAGAAGCTTCAGGTTGAGAGTGTATTGTGAATGCATTACCTATAGAGAAAAAAAGAAAGAACACATTGGAGGAAAGATATAGAAGGGTAAGTGAAAGACTCTAGGGGCCAGATTCTCAAATAAGATACGACGGTGTATCGCAGGAAACACCGTCGTATCTCTGTTTTTTTTTACTGGGTATCTATGCGTGTGATTCCTAGAATCACTTACGCATAGCTACAGTGAAGATCCGACAGGTGTAAAACTCTTACACTGTCGGATCGTAGATGTAATTACTTTTCTGGCCGCTAGGTGGCCTTTACGGTGTTTTCTCATTTGCCCATGCAAATGAGCCTAATACGCCGATTCCCGAACATTTTTACGCCGCCCCGTCGTCGTTTACGTAGTTTCCGTAAGCGTAAACCTACCCCTGCTATATGAGGGGTAGGTTTACGAAGTTCCGTCGTTGCCATGTTAAGTATGGCGTCAGGTCAGCGTCGTCTTTTTCCGTCGGTTACGTCGTTTTACTAAGTCGTTCGCGAATAGGGCATTGCGTAAGTGATGATCACGTCGTTTTGACGTCGGTTTCAACGACGCTTTCCGACGTGAGCTGGAGCATGCGCACTGGGCTTTTTTTTCATGCGCAGTTCGATCGACGCGGGGGCGCACTTAATTTAAATACAAGCCGCCCCCTTTGAATTACGCGGGGATAAGCAGGGCCATTTACACTACGCCGCCGCAAACTACGGAGCAAGTGCTTTGGGAATACGGCACTCGCTCCATTAAGTTGCGGCGGCGTAGTCTAAATGGCTTACGCTACGCCGCTGCAGATTCAGTAAGGCACTATAGGGTTTTAGAGAGGGGAAGGGTAGGAAGGTAACACTGTATCATAAGCTTAGGGTTCGCTAGTTAGGATGTAAGTAGGTTATCCATGGAGGCCAAACTTTTAGAGATTTTGCATGTTTGCCTGCTGAAGCAGCCATTCATTTTTCATTAATCATTGCACCTTTCAGTCATTGTTGTTTGTTTGGTGGCATTAGATATAAATCCAATCATTTTTGTTGTTTTATGTTGAACATCCTGGATTGGTTTATTTCAGAGGACTTCAGTAGGGTCTTTGCATAGGTTACAATCTAAGAGTGTATATATTAAAGAATAAACCCAAATGCCCACCAAATATGCATGTTCCTTCTTGTCCACAGCCCTGAAAGCAAAGGGGTGAATAATTCGGGACATACAGTACTTGGAGATATGGGCAGGAGTTAGGTAACAGTAAAATATAACGTTATTAGGGTTTCTTAGAGCTAGGATATGGAAAGAGTTATTTTTAGTAGAAGTCCAGATTTCCATACAGTCTTCATTTGAGTTGGTCGTGTTTGGTTCTTCTTCCAAACGTGTCATATAATCATATCCTATAAATCATTTTAATATATGCTTAAAAGGAGCATAGGGGCATTTATTCTAAAAACCAGTAAGAAATAGCAGAGTTTTAGTATTAGATAGAAGAGAAGCTACATAATAACGTAAATGTATGTATTGGAAAAGTTCCTGCAAAGGTGATTGATTCATCTTTCCAGTTAGACACATAAGAAGAAAGTGGCTTAATAGTAGACACAATTTTCATATTTTCTTTAACTGTACCAGATTGTGAAAACACATTTTTCAACACAGTAGGTTGCATTACCACAGTCTTATCACTATAAGCAGGTGGCGCTTCATTAAACACATGAACACTTTCATGCCTTTCATTTTCAATTTTTGCAGACCTTATTAACACATTCTTATTACTGACTGGAAACCTGTAGATATGAAAAAAGCTGACCCGTTCCCCAAATCTCCACTGTCACACAATTTTAGAGAAAAGGTTTGTCACAACTACTTCCTTTACAGCTAAAAGTATACTCCCAACAATCTGGCATGTACATTGCCACCATCCCTGGTAGATAAAAAAAGAAAATACCTCCAAAAATTTGTATTTTATGGGCAATGAAAAAAGGGGTTCAAGAAATATATATATAAATATAAATTTAATAGAAAAATTATACAAAGACAGAGATATATATACATACAAATATCCACCACCAAGTGGTGGGTTAAAAACAATAAATGACAGTGCATATGTGGAGATGATGAATGATATCTGTGTTTTAAACCTCAAGAACCTGGTGAGAAAGGTTCCTAAAGTAGTTTCAGATAGCCGAACCAACGCGTTTCAACTTTGTGGATTTACACTAATGTCTTCCTCAGGGAAAAACAGCATCTCTGAAATTGCAGGAAACAATCAAATAATACATATGCTTAGTACAAAACAAAACAAAGGGCGATGATGAATAAGCTAAATAAAAAACTTTCATGCACATGCAACTGTCCCAAAAAAGAAGAACCCATCCCTTCATATGGAACCCCCCTTGAGTGCCCCAAGAGAGGGAAAGACGTCCACAGCAAAAGGAACCACCGAACAAAACCAATTGTTCAAATAGGATTGCCAGAAGAGACAAAGCAAAATGTCCCAAGATTTCTACTGACCAAGAAGTCGAGGTAACCAGGGGCAAGTAACCTAAAAAACGAAGAGAAGAAAAAATGGCAACTAATCCTCAGGAAAAGAAAACCTCTATTTTTAGTAGAAACCCCTGGACAGACTTACCATTGAAATCCCATAAAGAATAAAAGATCCCAAGTTGAATGGGCTAAAGTACCATGAAGGTCCCTGAAATGAACCTTACTCTACAGTGTCCAGAGGGAACTGGCAATCACAGGTTCCAGGCATCCTCTTAAATACCCCAGAGACCAACCAGTGACGCACAATGGGCGAAGCCAATGCATTACGGGAGAGGGTGGATTGTATACTATGCAAGGAAGAGCAGCTTCCACGGCCGAGTCATGGGACTTCGGCCGGAGGTGAGAAGCCAGCCAATTAGATGGGCGCGTCACGGCCGTGCATTGCGTCATCACGCGATCGTGTCACTGCAACGCATCACGCAATGACGTCACTGCATCACGGCCTAAAACGAACCAAAAAAAACATCAAAAATACTGAAATTACAAAAATCAAGGGAGCACATCTATCCCGAAAACAAAGGGGGAGGGGGCGTACAGGATGCAGGGCCCACAGGCCACAAAGCACCGGCCGACACTGCGCAAGCAAAAGTACCCAATGACCGACAAAAAAAAAAAACTTCCTTTACAGCTTTGAAAGATTGCATGAGCTACTGAAGTGTGCTGCAAAGCAAGAGAGTAGTGAAAGATTTCTTCTGCCAGGCAGACTCTGATAACAAATGACAGTGGAGTCTCAGGAAGCCAATGAGCTGTTCTTATATCTATTGGGGCCAGTCTAACAGAGGTCTGCATGGGCCAGCTGCTACAGCCAAAAAAACAACCCCCAGGTCAGTCCACCTTTGTACCCAGCTGTACTCACCCCCCACTCCATCCCCAGCTGTTTGTACCAAGGCAAATGTGCTACAATAATAAAATAGGTCGGCAACTGTCCTCTATCCAAAAATGAAAAGCTCCCACTATTGTCCCAATACTTTGAATATTGACCCTTTAATCAAATTTCTATTGTGGTTATCTTTAATTTATTTTCCTCTTATTCAAAGACAGGTTTAAAATATTCTTCTTTGGTGTTTATTTTATCATCGAATTACAATGTAATTTATACCATAATCTTCAGCTCGACATCTGTTTGTATTTCGATGATTACATCTGTCTTGGGCCATATAATTATTTGTTCACGCTTTTATGTGGCTCATTTCCATACTACAAAGAGATTTATATTAGATAATAATTCCTATTTCTCATTTTGTGTTCTCTCCGTTTATTTTATGTGACAATTCACTGAGTTTTACTTGTTAATGTGTCATTGTTCTCACACACTTTATTATCTGTCTGCCTTTCTTTAATGAATTACAAGATTAAGTGCAGTGTGCGAACACCTGGTCTATTAAAGAAAAACTTTTCTCCTAAAATGTTCCAAATAAAGGTTTTTACAATTCTACAACATAAAAAATAACCATGAGAATAAGCCACAGGGGTAAAAGTCATTAGTCCTGGGACACTTGCCAGAAATGGAGCCTATTAGATGATGGTATAAATAGCTCATATCTCAGGCTCCATTTGTACTACATAGACAATACTCTTATTTTTTTTAAATTCTAGATTAAATAAAACAAATTTAGCATAGAAAAGTTGCAAGCATAATAAAATGCATTCTTAGGATGCAAAAATTATGGCTAGATATATATTTGTAAAATAGATATACAATCAGTTCCTAAAATTGTTTATTTTTTTAATGTATAAATGTAATTTCATGTGCCATTTTGATATTAGTTTAATGAATTCTAAAGAGTTAAAAATAAGTATGAGCCATCACTAGGGGAGCCATCACTAGGGCAGCCATCACAGCTTTATGCCTGCCCCCCTCTGGGGCTGACAACTAACATTCCTCAGGGCCTGCCCACTGGCTGTCCCACCAAATCTGCCCACTGGCAGCTCAATCCAGCAAAGAAAAAGACCCATATTTTTAGCAAAGACATCCCTCATATATTCGGCAAAGTGACAACCCATTCCAGGAAAGAAACATTTCCATATATTCAGAAAAGCACAATGCAGTAAACAGACAGCCCCATATATTCTGCAAAGAGACACCCCCATCCAACAAAGAGACGGTCACAAACAGCCCAATCCAACAAAGAGTCACAGCACAGGCCCACACCAAGCAACATTGTTAATCAATTTACCACTGTGCTGTCTCAGGCCCCGTACACACGGCAGAGAACCTCGACGGGCGGAACACATCGTTCCGCCCGTCGAGGATCTCGCCCGGCCGTCAGATTCGGCAACCAGCCCGTCGGGAAAGGTGACCAGCCATTCATCCCGACGGGCCGTCGCGCAAATAGAGAACCTGCTCTCTATTTCGGCTCGACGGCATTCCCGACGGGATGCTCGCCGAATCCGTACACACGGCCGAGGTTCTCAGCAGAATCAGGATGCCAGCGAGGTTCTCACTGGTTTCTACCGAGAACCTCGGCCGTGTGTACGGGGCTTAACAACTTGTCTCCCGGTCAATCCACAGAGAGTGGTAAGCATGGCTGAGCTGCAACTAACGCGGTGCTCTCTAAACCAGCATCTGATCTGCAGGCAGAGGTGGAGTGCAGATGATATCACTCTAGGGCTGCAACTAACGATTATTTTCATAATCGATTAGTTGGGCGATTATTGTTTCAATTAATCGATTAATCGGATAATAGCTTTAAAAAAAACATTGAATTTAAAAAAAATTGGCCCAATTTGTTGTTGGGCAGATTACAAAACACAAATTGCCGCAAAAACACATTACATGCTTTTTTGCAGCTTCTCCATTGAAGTATATTGAACAAAAAAATTGTTCCGATTTGAGTTAAAAAGTCCCCGCCCTTTTCAAATACGCAGCAGCTGGGAAAAAATCATGGATGTGAACGTGTCCCATGGCCTGAGAGGTTTAGTAACATAATCAGGTTAAAAAAACAAAAATAATTTCAAAGAGAGAAATAATCATTACTGTTAGGCTGCGTACACACGAGGAGACATATCCGATGAAAACGGTCCGACGGACCATTTTCATCGGACATGTCTCCTGGGAGATTTTGGTCTGATGTGTGTACACACGATCAAACCAAAATCCCCACGGACAGACAGCGCGGTGACGCCGCCACGTCACCAAACCAGGAAGTAAAATACTTCCACGCATGCGTCGAATCCATTCGACGCATTCGGGAGATTTTGGTCCGCTGGTTAGGCGTACTAACCAGCGGACATGTCCGACAGACAGCTTTCCAGCAGACAAGTTTTAAAGCATGCTTTAAAACTTTTGTTTGCTGGAAACCTGTCTGCTTTGTGAGATGCATCAGCTCACTCTGCGCCGCCCTGCTTTAGCAATTGCTAGTTACTTCAGCAGCAACAACTCAGTCTCCTTAGGTGGGGTTTGGGCCTCTCAGAACCCCCAGGCCCCTCATGACACCCAGGCCCCTTATATGTCCCCGGCCGTCCCTCCCTGAAGGCAGCCCTGGCTACCACATTCAAGAAATACTCTCTTAGCAATAACATGTAGCCTTCATTGGATTACATGGTTGTAGACAGAAAGTGGCTGCAAAATGGCTCCAGGATATCAGCAGCACTGAGATGTAACAAAGGATGAAAAGGTGAAAACAGTATTTTATTAAAAAAATAAAAATAATTACACCTGTTTATGTCATTCATTAGGGTTTACATATACAGTACTTATTCAATTAGTGCTCTTATTTAAACTCTTTACACAGCTAAGCATAACTTTTTAGAGCTTATATGCTGTTAAATTGGCCATACATGGTTCGGTTGATGTCTGAACATCTGCTCAAATTCAAGCTATGGTTGCCCTTTTGATTATTGAAACCTCCTGAGCTATCCTGCTGGGAAGCTGCTAATGCTGACAGCCAATCATAGGCGTCAGGCGGCGTACACATGATCATATATGTCCGCTGAAACTGGTCCGCCGAAATGCTTTGAAATTTGTCCGCTGGAAACCTGTCCGTCGGACATGTCCGCTGGTTAGTACGCCTAACCAGCGGACATAAATCTCCCGCATGCGTCGAATGGATTTGACGCATGCGTGGAATATTTTACTTCCTGGAGTGGTGACGCGGCGGCGTCAACGTCACCGCCACGTCACCGCGTCCTCAGTCAGAGGGGATTTTCATCCAATGGTGTGTACACGCCATCGGACCAAAATCCGAGGAGACATGGAAACGGTCCGACGGACATGTTTCAGCGGACATGTCTCCCCGTGTGTACGCGGCCTCAGAGGCATTCCCTGCTCTGCAGTTGCACATATGCCTGCGCCTTGTATATGACTTTAGGGCGGTGAATGACTCCAATGCCTATAATTGGCTATTGGCATTGAGAGCTTCCTGGCGGGATTGCTCAGGCGAGTGTCCGGACATGCCTGAGCTCCTCCCTACTGCTGATACAAACCAGCTCGACAAGCTTCATTTGAGAAATCAAAGGAGACAGGAAATTGGTTAATATTCAGGTATTTTGACAACTACTTGTGCCTGTTGTCAGAATTCAAAAGCTGGAGATTTGCCTATCCATGCTGTTTAGTGCAGATGAACGAATTTATGAAATCCTTATGAGTTTGGCCAGCTTTAGCTTTGCAATCAGCAGTGATACATTGTTACACTATTAAACAAGGGTGAGAATATAGAGGCTGGAGGAAGACATTACAGACTGTGGACAGAAATTAGTAACACAAATGCAGCAGTGAGCAGCTGTAGGATGAGATTGCATGAAAAACGCTTCAAATTTACCCTTCAGGGATTTGATTTAAAAAAAGGTAGAACAACCAATAAAAGAACAATATTCAATTTCTGTCAGGGATACCATATGGCCTCTATTCCCACCTGTCATTCTGCTGGATATATAGTAAAATTTTGCTTTAATTGCTTTAATTTGAACTGTTAGAATACTAGCTGGTTGTCATTCAAACCAGAAGAGGACCAGCATTAAATGGCTGGAACAGTGAATATGTAGGGGACAGATAGAGCCGCAGTAATACATTTTGGCGTAAAAGAAAATGTTGACATTTTAAACATTAATAAGGGGTACTCCTAGTACTGAGAAGTGTAACTTAGGTGAATATCTAGGAAAAACATATAGTTATGAAACCTAACGTACTGTGTTATAAGTACCATGCTCAGTTAGCATGTTGCCTTTTTTGTGTACAACTTCCTCATACACCTAACTCTGCTGATCATATTTAGCAATCAAAGGTACGACGAACACTACACTTTTGACACTTCACAGCATTGGACCTCAGTACAGATTAGTATAACACCGGTGGCGGGCTGGTGGGTAGATTTTTTGGGGGGGCAGAAAACAATTCACCTGAACCCCCCCATGCCCCCCCGGTTGGTCTCCAGCCTCGCACTTACCCCATCTATTGGGCAGCGCTTCCTCCGGATGACGGGTGGTGACTTCAACTGCGTCTCCTCCTCCGCATTACAGTGGCTTCCCCCGTGCGTCTCCTCCCTGAGCTCCCTCCTCCTTCCTCGGTGGCCAATAGGATCAGTTATTCTTTCGACCGACCAGGTGACAGCTCTCATGACCTGAATTCTTGATTGACCAGGAGGAGAATCAGGAAGACAATAGTGAATAGTACTCTGCAGCCTGAGCCACCCTTTGAAGCCTATTAGAGCTCTGGCAGCTGGGGCAGGTGTGGGGCTGGATGAATGACCACGAGCCCCCCCGGGGGTGGTTGTTTGCCACCCCCCCAAAAAACACTAGCCACCACTGGTATAGCACCTATTTTATTTGTTACATATGCATAGCTCGCAACTGTCCATGATTTTGAGGGACTGTCTCTGATTTCAAACAGTCCCTCTGTCACTCTTTCCGCCTTATTTGTTTCTTATTTAGGTCTGATCTATATAGTTGTATATAAAATACACTTTTTATCTTTTAAAAAAAAAAAAGTGTTTCCTAGTGCTAACCCTTTTATCCAATTTCTAAATTGTTGCATTTGTTAAAGTGGAGGTTCACCCTCCAAAAAAAATTCTAGCATGCCATGGAGCCCACCCACCCGACCGGCAGTATGCCAGTGTTTCCCCCCCCCCCCGTATATATACCTTTTTACAGGCTCTCTTCCCCTCCGGCGATTCCGCGGTACTGGGTGTTTACAATCACAGGCTGTGATTGACGTACCTCAGCCCGGCCTATACAGCGCGTCACGAGATGCCGAAGGAACCCGAACGTCGGTGCGCAGGCGCTGTATAGGGCCGCACCGACGTTCGGGTTCCTTCGGCATCCCGTGACGCGCTGTATGCGCCGGGCTGAGGGGACGTCAATCACAGCTGCTGGATCGGAAGAGAGCCCGTAAAAAGGTATCTACAGAAAAAAAAAAAAAAAACACTGGCATACTGCCGGTCGGGTGGGTGGGCTCCATGCCCTGCTAGAAATTTGTTGGAGGGTGAACCACCACTTTAAGTTCAAAAGCCAATGAAAAGCAATAGTAGTGGTAAATAAGAAAGCACTTGAGGGTTTATCTAATCATTTTATTTGTACAATTATCCTACAAGTGGGCATGGCAGGGGTGTGTCCTGTGCCTACATACTTTTGCTAATAGGTGTCCCATCTCAGAAAGTTGGGAAGTATGCATATGATTGTACCCATTAACAGAATAACTAAAAAAACTGCAGAACACCATTTTTAGATCCTAGGTAATTTTCTTTGTTTATTATGGAACTGGGCAGCTGTGTTTGCCATAATTAACCCTGTCTTTTTTTGCAGATAGATTGTTATTTTCAGTTATACCTAGAGTTGAGCACTGTCTGTCCTAACAAAAGGCATTTGCAGGCAGGCAGGAAAGAAAAAGCATCACCAGCACGTTCAGGATAGGAGATTTTGAGCAAAGAAAATGCTTAATGCTTGTAAACTTCTTTAAAAGGGGCTTAAAGTGGAGGTTCACCTAAAAATAAACTTTTAACATTGCATTTATGACATTAATGACAATTAGAATCGGCCGTTTTTAAAAAAAAATACGTCCGTACATACTGATTCCTGTATGCATTCTCACCGTCGATTCTAATTGTCATTAATGTCATGAATGCAATGTTAAAAGTTTATTTTTCGGTTAACCTCCACTTTAAATGCTTGCCGACCAGCCGCCGCTGTTATACGGCGGCAGGTCGGCTCTCCTGGGTGAGAGCCCATAGCTCTACGTCGGCGCTTCTGCGGACACTCGCCGCCGAGTCCTGTGCGCGTGCCCGGCGGGCACGATCGCCACCGGGCACACGTGATCGCTCGTTACAGAGCGGGGGGGACCTATGGGAGCTATGTGTGTAAACACATAGCTCCCGGTCCTGTCAGCGGGGGAAACGCTGATCTTCTGTTCATACAATGTATGAACAGAAGATCAGTGATTTCCCCTAGTGAGACCACCCCCCCATACAGTTATAACACACCCAGGAACACACTTAACCCCTTCCCGCGCCCCCTAGTGTTAATCCCTTCACTGCCAATGGCATTTGTATAGTAATCCAATGCATTTTTATAGCATTGATCGCTAACAAAATGCCAATGGTCCCAAAAATGTGTCAAAAGTGTCCGAAGTGTCCGCAATAAGGTCGCAGTACTGAAAAAAAAAAACGCTGATCGCCGCCATTACTAGTAAAAAAAATAAATAATAAAAAATGCCATAAAAACTACCCCCTATTTTGTAAACGCTACCAATAAACCAATAAATAAACGCTTACTGCTTATTTTATTTTTTTTTACGAAAAATATGTAGAAGAATACGTATCGGCCTAAAACTGAGGGAAATTTTTTTTTTATATATTATTTTTGGGGGATATTTATTACAGAAAAAAGTAAAAAATATTGAATTTTTTTTCAAAATAGTCGCTCTATTTTTGTTTATAGAGCAAAAAAGAAAAACCACAGAGATGATAAAATACCACCAAAAGAAAGCTCTATTTGTGGGAAAAAAAGGACGCCAATTTTGTTTGGGAGCCATGTCACACGACCGTGCAATTGTCAGTTGAAGGGACGCAGTGCCGAATTGCAAAAAGTGCTCTGGTCATTGGGCAGCAATATGGTCCGGGGGTTAGGTGGTTAAAGACTAGACACATTTAGTGAATAAGCATTCATTCGTTCCAGTGATCAGACTAAGTTAAAGTGTTACTAAACCCAGGACCCTGCCTTTACTATATCTGGTCTCCCACAGTACACAGAACATGGAAATGCTAAATACCTTTTCTCATCAGCAGTATATAGCAGTCTTTTGACTTTTATCAGTTCCTGGTTAAAGATTCAAGGAGGAGTTTTCATACTGCACTGAGCAGTCCTATCAGGATCAAGGACTTCTGACCCACTATCTGGACAGTGCTGTGCTGATTGGTCTTGTGCTGATCACATGCACTCTCCCAAGAAAAAAAACAACTCTAAACTGAGCATGTGCAGCCTGACTCCAGTAACTCTGTCTTATCCGGACATGTACTAAAGTCAGTGGGAAAAGAGGAGGATCTGTGAATAGAGGATCCAACCGCCTTTTTACACAATACAGAGTATTAACCCCTTACGTTCCACAGTGGGTATACCAAGCATGCTTTACTGCATATACAGTACAAACTGATTTTACCTTTGTGGGTTTAGTAACATTTTAATATTCTGGCCAATAGAATCCATAAACTCTCAGTTGCTTGATATGCTTAAACATTCGTGTGAAATACGTGGCTTTAGGTGCGTTTTGTGAACTTCTTTCAGAGGAGAAAATAAAATGCCCAGTGTGCATGAGGTCTAAAAGGTAATAAATATATTTAACCACTTCCTTACTGGGCACTTATACCCCTTCCTGACCAGGTGAAATTTCAGCTTCTGGCACTGCGTCGCTTTAAATGACAATTGCGCGGCGGTCGTGCAACGTGGCTCCCAAACAAAATTGGCGTCCCTTTTTCCCAACAAATAGAGCTTTCTTTTGGTGGTATTTGTTCATCTCTGTGGGGTTTTTTTTTGCGCTATAAACAAAAAAAGAGCGACAATTTTTTTAAATATTTTTACTTGTTACTATAATAAATAGCCAATTTAAAAAAAAAAAAAAAAAACATTTTTTTTTTCAGTTTAGGCTGATACGTATTTTTCTACATATTTTTGGTAAACAAAAAAAAATCACAATAAGCGACTGGTTTGCGCAAAAGTTATAGCGCATACAAAATAGGGGACAGAATTATTATTAATTTTTATAATTATTTTTTTTACTAGTAATGGCGGCGATCTGCGATTTTTATTGGGACTGCGACGTCATGGTGGACACATCGGACACTTTTGACACATTTTTGGCGCCATTCACATTTATACTGCGATCAGTGCTATAAAAATGCACCGATTACTGTATAAATGTGACTGGCAGGGAAGGGGTTAACACTAGGGGGTGAGGAAGGGGTTAAATATATCCTGTATCCTGGGTGTGTTCTAACTGTGTGTGTGGGGGGGGGAGGGGGGTGACGGACGGGGAGGTGACCGATGCTGTGTCCCTATGTACAAGAGACACAGATCGGTCTCATCTCAGATCGGTTACACACAGAGATCCATGTCTTTTCCCTGTAACCGCCGATTGCAAGTGCCTGGCGGACATCGCGGCCGCCATGGCACACGCATCAGTATCTCAGGATCCGCCCGACGGCCGCATATATTCGTACGGCCGTCGGGAAGTGGTTAAGGGGTTTAGCATTCTGGGAGGAGGCAGGGTTTGTAACCATGTGGACCGCCGTGATTGGCTGTCATGGCGGTTACATGAATGGAAAACTCCTGATCCTAAGCTGCAATCGGGAGCCTTCTGTGAGCCGCCAGAAGTGAGCAGGGAGCATGCATCTCTGCGCTTATACGTGCAAATATGCGCCCTTATTGGTGCCAAGGAACACATAGCAAACATATAGTGGGGTTTTCTCAACTTTGACTAAAAAAGTGGATAGATTAAGTACTGTATAATAGTATTAGTATAATGGTTCTACATTCGCAAAAAGTGAGGTAGGCCATTTTTCTAGCCATGCGATATACTATATTGCCAAAAGTATTGGGACACCTGCCTTTACACGCACATGAACTTTAATGGCATCCCAGTCTTAGTCCATAGGGTTCAATATTGAGTTGTCTCACCCTTTGCAGCTTTAACAGATTCTACTCTTCTGGGAAGGCTGTCCACCATGTTTAGGAGTGTGTCTATGGGAATGTGTGACCATTCTTCCAAAGGAGAAATATAAAGAACGGAAAAATTTACTTTTTAGGCACCACTAAAGATTTGATAAAAAATAGATTTTTAATATAAATTATTAATAGTAAAATTTCATATTATAGGGATACTGGTAGTATCCTAAACATACAAAGTACTGTAAGAAATAAACCACATATAACACCACAAGGTCAAGTGTGTAACCGTTATGACATAAATTCAGGATCGAACAATGTCTCATCAAGCTGTAGTGATGAAGGATTCCATTGCCGAGTGATGTTTTCTGATTTGTCACTGTTTGAGGTCTTGGGTGTTTAGAGGATCATTCTTGGGGGTGCTCGACCATGTTTCGTGAGATTAGCCGCTTCGTCAGGAGCTTGAGTACTACAATACAAAATATAGGTAAGTATTGACACCGTATAAATACACAGACATCATGCTCTAGGAAATGCCACAAGAGCATAATTGTCGCATTTAGTCTGTGTTTGTAACTTACCAGTTCACTGGTAGTACTGGGAATCGAATGTGGCTTTCACCCAACCTCTCACTCTGGCATTCCACTGCAACACCCAGCCGGGTGGAGGGATAACCACAAATCTGTCAAAAAGCATGGTACGGCATATTTTGATCCATTGACACGTATAGGTGAGCACATGAACTCAGGGTAAGAATATCAATAAAAAGAAAAAACAAAATAAAAGAATAGAAAAATAACTGTGTGTAGCTGTATGTGCATATAAGGATACTTGCACACATATATACACATGTGCATGGACTACTTCATATTTATTTAAATATAGGGAGCCTATAGGATAGAAAGTAATGGCTGTCGTAGTGATAATTGCAGCCTATAGTTACTATCAAAGATGGATAAATGTCCTTGTATTAATAAATATAATAATCCAAAGGTGCATTTGTGAGGTCAGGCACTGATGTTGGACGAGAAGTCCTGGCTGCCAGTCTCCACTCTAATTCATTCCAAAGGTGTTCTATGGGGTTGAGGTCAGGCCAGTCAATTTCATCCACCCCAAATGCGCTCATCCATGTCTTTATGGACCTTGTTTTGTGCACTGATGCGCAGTCATGTTGGAACAGGAAGGGGCCACCCCCAAACTGGTCCCACAAAGTTGGGAGCATGAAATTGTACAACATGCCTTGGTATGCTGACATCTTAAGAGTTCCCTTCACTGGAACTAAGGGGCCAAGCCCAACCCCTGAAAAACAAACCCCAACCCCCCCCCTCCACCAAATGATTTGGACCAGTGCACAAAGCAAGGTCCCTAAAGACATGGAAGCATGGTCAAACATTCCCGTAGACACACTCCTAAACATTGTGTTAAGCCTTCCCAGAAGGGTTGAAGCTGTTATAGCTGCAAAGGGTGGGCAACTCAATATGGAACCCTACGGACTAAGACTGGGATGCCAGTAAAGTTCATGTGAGTGTAAAGGCAGATGCCCGATACAATAGAAAGTTATGTGGAAGGGAAAAGTGTGGAAGAAAAAGGTGCACAAGCAGCAGGGATGACCGCAGCCTGGAGAGGATTGTCAGGAAAAGGCCATTCAAAAGTGTTTGACATTCACAAGAAGTACTGAGGCTGGTGTTGGTGCATCAAGATCCACCACACAGACAGACGGATCCTGGACATGTGCTTCAAATGTTGTATTCGTTTTCTCAAGCCACTCCTGAACAACAAACAACGTCAGAAGCGTCTTACCTGGGCTAAAGAAAAAACACATCTGGTCTGCTGCTCAGTGGTCCAAAGTCCTCTTTTCTGATGAGAGAACATTTTGCATCTCATTTGTAAACCAAGGACCCAGCGTATAGAGGAAGAATGGAGAGGCACACACTGCAAGATGCTTGAAGTCCAGTGTGAAGTTTCCACAGTCTGTGTTGATTTGGGGAGCCATGTCACCTACTGGTGTTGGTCCACTGTGCTTCATTAAGTCCAGGGTCATCACAGCCGTCTACCAGGAGATTTTGGAGCACTTCATGCTTTCTTCCGCAGACGAGCTCTATGGGGATGCTGACTTCATTTTCCAGCAGGACTTGGCACCTACCCACACTGCCAAAAACACCAAAATCTGGCTCAATGACCGTGGGATTACTGTGCTTGATTGGCCAGCAAACTCGCCTGACCTGAACCCCATAGAGAATCTATGGGGCATTGCCAAGAGAAAGAGGAGAGACATGAGACCCAACAATGCAGAAGAGCTGAAGGTCACTATTGAAGCATCCTGGTCTTCCATAACACCTCAGCAGTGCCACAGGCTGATCGCTTCCATGCCACACGGCATTGAGGCAGTAATTGCTGCCAAAAGGGGCCCAAACCAAGTACTGAGTCCATATGCATGCTTATAATTTTCAGAGGTCCGATATTGTTCTACGTACAATCCTTGTTTTATTGATTGCATGTAATATTCTAATTTTCTGAGATTGTGGGTTTGAGATTTCATGATCTGTAAGCCATAATCATCACAATTATGACAAATCACGGCTTGAACTATCTTGCTTTGCATGCAATGAGTCTCTCTCATATATTAGTTTCACCTTTAAAGTTGTATTAGTGACATACATTAACTTTTGCAGGATATTCAAATTATACAAGTATCACCTGTATATTGATATACTACAGGCCCTACACAGTAAAAGGCATCCATCCACTCCTTGCACTGTTGCATGCTAATGAGTTTCTAACGTGCTGCAAACAATAAAAATGACTCTCTACATGTAATTATGTAAAATTATTATATACAATATAATTTCTCTTAGTACATAGTTTGGTTATGGGACATAAATTATTGATTTTTTTTTTCTGATTTATAAGCCAAGGCAGCATTTACTTTTAGATCTAAGTCATGTCTTTATCCATTATTCCAAAGCATTTGCGACTAACAGTTTCATTGTTAAAATTCTTTGTTTTTTTCATTGAAACTCAAAATGGGTCACACATGCTGTGAAAATACGGATATCAAGAATCCAAGGAAGAGGTTACCTTAGCAACAAATCCCATGTGACAACATTTGCTTTTCACCTTTGATTCCTTTAATTTGTATTGTAATTTGGCTGCTGAAGAAACCAAATTTTGAAAAATGCAGACTAACGTCTCAAGTTGAACATTTTAAACACAACCAAACTTTATTATGATTAGTATGCATTTACTAAACTGTATACGTCATGTATATATCATGTTTAAAGCTTTGTACATCCAATCAGATTTTAGGATGAATTTCCATCCGTTTTTTGTTGCATGTTAGTCTCATGTCAAAAGTGAAGAGTTTACTCACCATACAAAAATTCTTGTACGACAGAATACAACTTCAGAAGTAACGTAATGTGTTGAATAGTTTTGTGTGTATTCTTTCTTTTCTTGAGCATGTGTAGTTTTGCTCTTACGATTTTTTTCGAACGAAAACCGTACTAGTTAAATTAAAATCGGACATTGTGTTCACATCTGACAAAAACTTTATAGTCTGCACATCCAGCTTTTGTCGTACGAACAATCGGAATCGACTGTCGAAAGCACCATACTAACGAAAATGTGAGGGGTATACTCACTTTTGTGAGATACTGTATATAGAAGGATTTGTTTAATCTCTGCGAATCACCTGAGGCTATCACCGTGGGAGTCACAGTTCCTGCTCGCCACTGACTGACATTCCAGCAGTGGTTGGTTGCTAGGACCGCCAATCAATCACGTGATTCTGCACCCTGGCATTCAGCAGAGAGCGGAACTTTCCTGGCTTGCAGTCCAGTCCAGTGAAGGGTGAGAAAGAGTTAACAAGACTAAAACATTCTATAAATTGCTGACAGACAAATATATTTAGTTTTTAAAGGCCTGTTTGTCGCAATTGTCACAGATTAAAGCGGTGTTCCTACTAAAATAAAAATATTAAAAGTCAGCAGCTATGGATACTGCAGCTGCTGACTTTTAATAATCAGACACTCACCTGTCCCAGTGTCCAGCGATGTGGGGGAACGATGCCCAGCTTGTCTCCCCCTCCTCTCCACGACGCCAGCATCACTACTGTGGGTGCCCAGCTGTGGTCGAGCGATCATCTGGGACCATGATTGCCGAGAGGAAAGGGGGTGGGGTGACCTTCCTTCTGGCGCCACGGTGACCAGGGAGGAAGTGGGAACTGAAACCCTCTAAAAATAGGGTTTCCGCCCCCCCCCCCCCCAAAAAAAATGACATGCCAAATGGGTCACCTTCCCTGAAAGCGGAAGTACATTTTTTGGGTGGAACTCCGCTTTAAGTGGGTCCTGAAAAAAACCAATATCAACCGTCAGCTATAATACTAGTATAAACTGAGATGCACTCTGTCCTCCCTACTTTTCTTTGTGCAATATTCTTTGTCCATATCCTGTAAAAAAAAATCAGCTCACCTGCCATTAAATTGGAGCACACAACTTTCCTGTGTGTGTTGATTTGAGTGTCTCCCGGGGGCTCTGAGATTCTCACTGATTGTCCAGATCTAAGCAGAATTAACCTTAACATCCAGGGCTGGCTGGTGCGGCACCTGTGGACTCACTGTCTCCTCAGTGGTTGATTGCGATCAACCAACCAACCACAGTTTGTCTGACTCTGATCCCACCCAGTGTCGAACCTTCTCATTTAGACCTGCCTGCTGCCAGTGCCCACCTTCCTCTTCACGCATTGTGAATTGAAAAAAGGTAGGACACATTAGGAGGCTTATATTTAAATCTAAAGGAGGAGCAGCTCTGGGGGCCCTGAAGTAAGGGGGGGCGCTCTTTGGGGACCCCAAAGTAAGGGGGGCACTCTGAGGACCCTTATGTACCAAGCAGGGCTCTGGGGACCCTGATGTAAGGAGGGGAGCTCTCTGGGGACCCTGATGTAACAAGGAGGGCTCTGGGGACCCTGATGTAAAACATATGACTTTCTTCACTTCACTGTTATAGGCTCTGGCCCCAAATCTTTTTAGACATAGCAACGCCTTGCTTATGTCTACAGGTAAGCCTATAATAAGGCTTACCTCTAGGTACTGTGAACATCTCCTAAACTTGCACTGTTTAGAAGATATTCCGAGTGCAAGCATGCGGGAGTAACAGCATTGCATGCCGGGCCACTTATGTAGCCAAGTGTCACAATTGCAGAAGGAAGACCAGGGGAAGATGTAAGCCCTCTCAGCGGTGACATTGTGACAATGGAGGGCTTTGTTCTAAGGTAAGTTTCTCATAGTTTTTCCGCCAGCAGCGGTTTTACTACGCTTTAACCCCAAAGCACCAGAAGTTCAGCAACAGGAAGAGGACAGGGAAGCCCTGCAGTAATGATTTCTACAGGATCCAGCAGCCAGTGGTCTGTGCATTGTGGGCACAGACGCTGCCCCCAACACCGACACTTCCTCTCCATGCGCCCGGCCCTTTTTGGGACACTGGTGGCATGAATTGCAATTGCGGGGATAGTAAGGGAGTTTGTATTTTGAAAGCACCTGATTAAAGCCAGAGGCTCTAATAGGCTTCAAAAAAGGGTAGGCTTGGGGTGCAGAACATTGCGTCCGGTGACCATGCAGGTGTGTTGCAACAGAAATGAATATTTACTGTTGCAACACTGATCCTCCTCCTGGCCAATTGGGAACCCATTTCTCGAATGGCCAAAACGTCCCAAGTGTGTTTCATAACTCTAGTTTCATAACTCCTTAGCATTCCACTCTGTATAGTGATCTTGGTCATCAGTTAATCAGTCTCTTGCATGTCAAAGACTTTTCAATAAAATATTCACATCTTCAGAAAAAAAAAAAAACAGGTTGGTGTATATTTGTGTATAAAGTTAGAGAGAGAGCAAAATTAGTCATACGTTTTAAAGAGAAACCAATCAGCTTCTATCCTCAGCTTGTTCAATGTAAAGGTTCATGTTTTTTCACCTTAATGCATCCTATGCATTAAGGTGAAAAAACATCCGACAATACGCCCCCCCCCCCCCCCCGCTCCCCTGTTTTACTTACCTGAGCCTGTTCACCTGCTGTGCTCGCCCCGACGTCCTCTTTGCCGCTCAGCCTGTCGATCAATGGATGGAAAGCAGCGCATTCAATGATGCGGCTCACCTGGGGGCGGGGCCAAGTGATACAGTGAGCGGCTATAGCCACCGGCTGTATCACGGGGAGCGTGCCAGCAAGAACTAACCACCATGAGAGAGAGCTTGCATGAAGGTTGTTAGTTCTTGCGGGGAAGAGCCGAGACAGCCAATGAGGGAAGACCAGGTTTGGGGCCACTCTGTGCGAAACTAGCTGCACAGTGGAGGTAAGTATAACATGTTTGTTAATTAAAAAAAAGAAAAGAAAATTGCTTTTAAAACTACTTTAAGCTTTAGCAATAAAACCAAGAAACTGGTTTCTCTGCAGAATTGTGACTAATTTTGCCCTCTCTAGCTTTAGTAAATAAATCCCATTGGGCCAGATTCAGGTAGAGCAGAGCATCTTTGCTCTGGAGTAACGCATCTCATTTGCGTTACGCTGCTGAAATTTTAGGAGCAAGTGCTGTTATTCAGGAAGCACTTGCTCCTAAAGTTGCGGCAGCGCATCGCAAATGAGCCGGCGGAATTCAAATTGGGCGGGTACGGGGTGTGTAGTATTCTAACTAAGCGCGATCCCGCCGCCAACGTACTGCGCATGCGTCGAGTGTCCAAACATCCCCGTGCGCATGCTCCAAATTCTGTGAATGAACGTCAATGACGTCACATTCCCATTCATGAACTTTTTACGCAAGCGACGAACCCCATGTAGGTATATCTATGCGCCGCGTATCCCGTCCGGAAACGTCGTACCGTCATTGCGTCGCGCCGGAATTCGATCGTGAATTGCCGATTTCCGCTCATTAACATATTTTTTGAGCGTAAATCGGTGGGGAACGCCCCGGCGCCATTTTTAAGTTGAAGTAACGATGCGATGGCGAAACTCAGTTACGCTGCTCGCATCGGAGCTTCAACCCGGCGTTTCTTGTTTTCTGGTTACAGAAAACAGAAACGCCGGCTCAAAGTCACAGTTAGGCTGGCGGATCACTGGATCCGCCAGCCTAAGTGTTCCTGAATCTGGCCCATAGTGTTTATAGCTTCAAGACTTTCTACTTCTATTTTTTTCTACATTTTACAAGTCCACAGCATTGTAATTTTTTGGTATTTTGGTGGAAAATGGAAAATTGCATCAAATACTTACCGTAATTTTCTTGATACATGAAGAGCTTTCTAGAGGGAGGGTTTAATGCTGTAACTTAAGACAAAGAAGCTTGGATAAACTTCCTCCCAAACTCTACCGTAGTAAGAGCTGCTAGATCCACCCTGTGGTGTATTAAGAGCATATAATGTGATGACCAGCTAGCCTCTTTGCAGACTGTCTACGGAGACAACCCTGCCTGTGCTATCCAAGAAGATGACATCACCTTGGTTGAGCGATGAGCTCTAACCATCTCTGGAGGATCCTTACCGCCTCCACATGCCAAGTGAGTATTTTCACGATTCAGGCCAAGATGGTTCGGGCCGAAGCCACTTACTCTTTAAATCTTAATCATTCTGAATGTAGAAGTAGCCTGAGATGGATATTCCAAAGTCCTCAAAGCCTAACTTGAGCAGATCGGCATCTGATTGCACTGGGAAGGCTGGAAGCACCCATTCACTGAAAAAACATGGATGTCACGCTTTGGAACAAAAAGACTTCAGCCCAACCCTGTCTCGGAAGAACATGGAATGAGGCTCTGTCGCCCAAATTTTGAAGTCGACGCACTCTCCCCGAAATCAAGGCTAATAAAAAGCAGATTTTAAAGGAGATCTCCCATAAAGAGCAGTCTTCTGTCAAGAGTACAATCAGGGTTTGCTAGAAAATTGAGGACCACTGCCAGGTTCCATTAAAGGAAAACCTATTTCTCTTGGGAAGGCATAGTCCAAGTACCTCTCATGAAGTGATCCATCAGCAGGTTTGCTGCCCATTTTTTTTTTTGGGAAAAAAGCCAAGGTGGCAGAAATTTTCACCTTAAGCAAACTGAGCTCCAAATCCAATTCAGATTGTAGAAAAGACAGGATTTGAGATAAATTTGGGTCACAAGAGTCAAACTGATGCCCAGCTGCAAAGCTTGTGGGCCTAATCCATACTCTGGAGTAGATAGCATCGATTGATCCCTTCAAAGAACTCTGCAGAGTTCTAATCCCCTCTGGAAAACATCTGGAAAACTCTTGTAACCTCTGCCTTACAACTTCCAGGCTGCTAAATTTAGAACTGATGGTTGCCGATGTAGTGCATCTCCCTCAGATAAGAGGAGAGAGGAGTCACAGGCAGAATTATCGGTGTGCACACGCACCTGATACCCATTGCCAGAGAGACCCATGGTCTGTGAGGCCAGTAAGAAAAACCTGTGATGACTGTCAAAGCTCAACAATTTCTTTAATCCTAAAATTCCTGGAGGGAAGGTATAGGTCAGTTGCCCAACCCAAGGCTTGGTAAAGGCATCTGTCCCCTCCACTAATGGATGAGGGTAGCGTGAGAGGAACCGGTTCCCCTTGTAGCAGGCCGATGAGGCAAAACAGATCCAGTTATGCGAACCTCCACTCGTGGATGATCCCTTGGAACACTGTAGGGTGAAGGGACCATTCGTTGGGATCCTTGAATTGCCCGGATAGACAATCCGCTTCCAAATTCTGATAGGCTGGAAGATATATGGCAGATATATGGCCCTCAAATCTGGGAGATATTGCTGGGCCAAAGCCAGGATTGGTTCCACCTCTCCCAGGAGGGACTGGCTGTGCATGTCACCTTGTCGCTGTATATGGGACTGCTGCCATGTGGTCCAGACAGAGTAGGACTGGCAGACCCTATGTGTGTGGCAGTAAAGTGTTCAATGTCAATGCTGGTAGGAGTTCCAGAATATGGAAACTAGGCCCTGAGTGGGAAATTCCCACCTGCCCTGAATCCTGAGATGCTCGCAGGTGGTGTCCCACTCTGCTGTGCTGGTATCTGTAGCAATAATGATACATGGCTGCAGCCCTAATAGACTAAGCCATTTAGCAGTTTTTCTTTTTTTAATCACCAGAACTCTGGTGCCTCTGGCGAGACAAAACGCTTCCATTGCGTCAGGAAGCCTTGTTGGAAAACTGAGTTTCCAGTGAGCCCGGAGGATCGGAATACAAAAGCCATTGTCCCGAGAGGACTCATGCACTGGGATGCTGACATCACTGGTGCAGCCAACGCCTGTTGGAACATCTCCCTGACTTTGGGGAGTTTGAGGTGGCAAAGAAACTGAGGCTGCCTGAGTACTAAACCAGGCCCCTAGGTAGAGCATATTCCGCATAGGCGCCAACTAGTTTTGGCAATGCTTGCCCCCGACTCAAAACGGTTGGTGTGACTGAAGGATCAGGACATGCTGATAGGTATACTGCAGGTCCACTGAAATCCTCCAGTAACCTTGTTGAATGACCTGGATTTATGGTATGGAGAGACTCCATCTTGAGTCTATCCGTATAAATTGATTCAGCCTCTTGATGTAGTTCTGGAGGCTGCCGATTAAATAACCAATAACGGCCTTGCCATTGGTAATGATTAAGCACAAAATGAATGTGTGAAAAGCGTCTATGTGACCTTGTGTTGGTGTCTTTGGGTCATCACTTTAGACAATAAAAGGAATATTGAAATTCCTGGATGCGCAGCCATTTCTTCTCTTACATGGCCTTGCACCACTGAGGGCTGAAACCGCCATTCTTCGGTAGTAGTCTTACCGGAACTGGGTCACTTTGAGCCACTTGGCCCCAACTGCCTCCTGGGCAGGCCTGGCGTTAAAAGGGCTTATGAGTATCTTGGGGAGCCGCATGGGTCTTGGCCTCCTGCGATCTTATGAAGGTTGAATGTGTACCCCTTTAACGCCTTCTGACGCCCTTGGATGGGCGAAAGCCTCCAAAATCGCAGTACCTGTTTGGTGCTCCTTTGAATGGTTGCCTCCTCTGGGTCTTCGATCCTGGGGCAGAAGATCTGATCTTCCTCCTATAACCCTGGAGAAGATAGTTTCCAGTATTTTGACAAAACAGCGCCTTCCCATCAAAAGGCAGCTTACAGCAATTCAGCTTTGAGGATAAGCCAGCCGCCAGGATTTTGCCCCAGTGCACCTTTGGCTGCGACTGAGCCAAGGATGGCTCTGGATAACCATCGAATGATGTCTATAGCTGCCTCACCTGTAGAGTCCGCTGAAAGTTATCTCGTCAAGAGCCTTGATGACTCTTCTCTTTGGCAGCTGGGTTTAATCGCATACTCCAAGTTCTGCGCCCACATACTCACATAGCACTTGCTATGGATGTTAAAGCAATGCGTCTCACAAGGATCTTGTGAAAGGAGGAAGGGCCTTCCATCGGAAGTGTCACATTCTTGGTCAGTCTGGCGACTGCCGCATCCACCGTTGGAGGGTAGATAAAGGAGTCGCATCCTTCCCCATTAGTGGAAACAACTTCTGCAACCTATTGGTTGAGGAGGATTTTCTCTCTCCCCTTTTCTCATTCCTCCTGAAAACAGGCTTCCTATTTCTGTCATAAGAGAAAAGAAAGGTAGCTTACCTGCTTCTTTAGATTCCTCCTATGGAACCCAAAGGCTTGCTCACACTTGCAGCATGATCTGCCATTGCCCTAAAAGGCAATCTGTGCTTAGGTCACCTTTCAGAGGTATTTGAATTTGTCACTTAGAGTAGACCAATGTATATGCAATGCGATTTTCAAAGAGCGATTTGTACACAATGTTGCAAATCGCATGGGTGCGGCCCATCCACTTGGTTGCCCTATGTGCGCAAATAGAAGCCCCTGCTCCTATTTGAGGGCGACCAACTTTGCGCAATGTTTTGAAAGGTGCGTTCTCCAATGTGACTTATCACAGCAGAATCACATGGCATTTGGGGTGCCCTGAAAGAATAACGGTACCTAATGCATATTGTACAGCGACTGTCACACAATTTTAAATCAGATTGTACTGTGTGTAATAACTGGTTTCTCCTTTGGAGGAGGTTCCGGATCCACCCATTACAGTGCAGCTTTACTGCCATAACAAATGAGGATATTAGCATAAAACAAAGCCTCAACCTTCAGGATCCTCTGATGAGGAGGAAGGCAATATCATCTCCCTCTGAGAGAAAGGAGTCACCGCTCCAGGTGGGATCACTAAATGGTTACAGGTGGTGCAGGATACCGAGGGTGCTGGCGGTGCACTAAGCAAAATGAAGACAAAGAAAAATGGATAGCCGCACTCCAAAACCTGATGGGTGGTCTTTTATTCAATAGACAGCATGTACAAAAATAGGGTCACAGCAGTAGAAACAAGGAACAGCCGACGCGTTTCGCACTGGATCAGTGCTTATTCATGGCTTATCATCTCCTCTGCCTGAAAGGTTGGCTATAATACTGGATTTGGGGACTACTAGCCTGCTTAATCTGCTGGGCTGGAGTCACCCCCGAAGTGCCTGGTACCCCTCAGTTAGAGAGGGTTGAATGGCTTGGTTTAGACCTGGTGTAGTGCCCATACTGTCCATCCACTTCTGTCCCTGGCTGCCTGAGATGACTGAAATTCAGCCAGGGGTTGGGGGACTATTTTGCTGAGCAAGGTGACATGCTGACTCCCAAACTCCTCTCTGGCAAGCTGCCTGAAGCAGTCGCTGCCAAAGTAGCATTCCAGGCGTAGGGTCATCTTCACATGACCAACATTCGCCTTTTGGGGCGCTGAGCCCTCAGAGGAGAATCTGTGTGCATTCTCCTAAGCGTACATTTGCACCCTTTGTACTGGGGTCTGCCAGGACTGGAGGAGACATCTTCCGCCCTGAAAATCCTGAAGATCCAGAGAGGGTCTCTGAACCTCCTTGAGCGGGTGTGAGCGGCCGGGGTTGCAACAGATAAGAAGGCACACGCTCGTCAGGGTTCAATGCACTCTTTTCTCCCACGTCTTCTTACTTACCAAAAGTTGGCCCTCTACCTGATAGTGGGGGTGGTCTTTGTTATGTGGCAGTAGGCTCATGCTGATGGGAGTTACTGAAATGTGCATGGGGGACTGCAGGACCACAGAAATAAGGGAAGTGAAAGAGAAAAATATATACATATATCTCAGCATTTTTTTATTTATTTTTTACAAATAGTAAAAATAATCTGGCAGAACCCCCATCCCCCTAGTAAAACATTGCTCCTTACTCCTCTCTCCCCCCATATATCCCCATTACTAGGATAGATAAGACTTACCTCAGAAGGAGATGCTTAAAAAGCAAAGGCATTCATTAGTTGTTTAACTGCTCCCTGCAATTGAATCACCTGAGACTCAGTCCTCTCTTACCTCTACTCTGATACAATTAGGAAGGCAAAACCCATCCACACACAAAAGGACACCTTTAAGCTGGCTACACACCATACAATCTTCTGCAGATTTTACCCTTCATCTTTATCAAAACCACACAACATGAGGCCAAACCTAAAGCCTCAACCTGTATGCAATCAGGCAGGCACCACATGGTCCTGGCAATTCTAAAGGAAATCAGACAACAAAAGTTGCAGTGTGTATGGGCCTTTAAAGACATGAGAACAAGAAGGAAAACTGACAGACCTGGAAAAGGGCTTCCATAGGAAAGAAGTCATCATGCAGTCCCAGCTTGCTAAAATCAGACTCCATCGCCGGCAATGCCAACGGAGGACTGTCGTCTCTGATTAGAGAACACCTCACCCCAGAAGACCACCAGAAGGGGTTCCCCACCTTGTTGGTGCATTTAGCGTGCCTAAGATGTGGGACCTCGAACTGGGAGAGGCTGAACCCAGCCGGAACTTCGACAATAGTCGGCAGGTAAGGGATTATCCTGAATGAAACTGTCTGTAGGCTGATATTAAGGACAAAAAAGGAGAATGGGGGAGCTAGCTCTCAGTCAGAGTTTTATAGAGAGTTATCACGTGTCCTGTGGGCGGATATAGGGGCGGGGCTATATCATAGCTATGCTGCCATGTCTGGCGTCAGGAAATTAGTTTTAAGCGCTGCATCATTGATACCGTATTTATATTATTTATAGCGGGTAAAATGAGTATTGAACCAAAACCCTCTCAGACTTCACAAAATATCCCCTGCTATCCCCCCAAACTGCTGTTGATGATCAGACAAGGAAGGGTCACTTCTAATATATATGGTGGTCCTATCCTATAATCCAACCCTTTTAGACAGGAGTACACCACCTTATTCTGCAGATCACCATCTACTCAATCGACTTCTCTTCGGCCTAAATGCTCCTACATCATTCTTCTATTTCTCAATAAAAAATACAGCGTCCCCTCACCTTACAGTTAGTCAGCGCAGCCAAAATGACTATAGCAGCCAAGTGGAAATCGCCCAACCCGCCAACAATAGAGGATTGGTTCCGGCGCATAAACAGAGTTGAAGATATGGAAGTTCTTGTACATATGGAAGCCCAGGCTTATTATATTATTTATTTATTATAGCAAAAAATTCTGACTTTTTTGTTTATAGCACAAAAATATAAAAACCACAGAGGTGATCAAAATACCACCAAAGAAAGCTCTATTTGTAGGGAAAAAAGGACATTGCAATTGTCAGTTAAAGCGATACAGTGCCGTATCGTAAAAAATGCTCTGGTCATTTAACTGGTTTCACTGCAGCAGAATGGCTCTCCTGGGCGAAATCCCGTACATATAAGGCTTTGCCCAGGAGAGCGTGTGGCTGGCGGGTGTGATCGTGTGCCGGTGAGCAAGCATGGGGATTTGTGTGTGTAAACAAATCCCTCTGCTGTCAGAGGAGAGGAGACATGTTGTTTGTTCTCTCCTAGTTAGTCCCATTCCCCAAACAGTTAGAACACAGTGAGGGAACACACAGTTAACCCCTTGTCATCCCCTAGTTATAATTCCTTCCCTGCCAGTGACATTTATACAGTGAGGGAACACACAGTTAACCCCTTGTCATCCCCTAGTCTTAACCCCTTCCCTGCCAGTGACATTTATACAGTAATCAGTGCATTTTTGTAGCACTAATCACTCTATATATGTGAGTGGTCCCAAAAATGTGTCAAAATCTGTAATTTTGGCCTAAACTAATGAAGATTTTTTTTTTTTTTTAATTGGGGGATATTTATTATAGCAAAAAGTAAAAAATATATATATTTTGAAATTATATCAAGCAAAGCAGTGCAGCGCAACCTAAGTTACATAATATTAAAATATGCTCATAACAGTGAACACATAAGTAGTTAATAATTGTGTGACAATGAATAAAAAGAAAGTCCAAAGTTGCAATGTGCAAACAAATTGAAAGAAAAAATCCTGTGATCAAGACAATCAGAGTATCTTCACCATGTGACTGGGAAAACCAATGTTACAAATGTGATCCCTTCACCAGTGTAGATGGGTATCTCACCTCACACAAAGACCCTTGTTTTACCAAAGGTCTAATAAGCTTAGATCAAATGGTAGGAAATCCAGATGGCTCAAAGCTGTATACTTTTCGGCTGTAGGACCCGGAGATAAGCGAGTATCCTCAGTGGCACCAACGGACCAGTATGCAAAGAAAAAAGGCCAAATCTAAGAGCTTCCATATAAAACCAGGTCTCTTTAATGAGTATAAAAATGTGCAGGGTACTCACATTTAAGTAGAAAATACAGGCATATAACACCATAACACAAACAGCTCGAATGAAGGTATGGGACATCAGCGAGTGACGTGGGATGGTTCCTGACCCCGGACGCGTATCGTAATACTACTTCCTCAGCAGGGCGGACTTTTTGAAATTGTCATTCCTTTTTTGTTTATAACGCAAAAAATAAAAACCCGCAGAGGTGATCAAATACAATAAAAAGAAAGCTCTATTTGTGGGGGGAAAAGGGATGCAATTTTTTTTTGGGTACAGCGTCACTGAATTGTCAGTTAAAGCAGCGCAGTGGCAAATTGTAAAAAGTGCTCTGGTCAGAAAGGGGGTAAAATCTTCCGGGGCTGAAGTGATTAAATAAATGTGATTTATTTTTTATTTTTATGAATTTTGTATACGAAAAAGTAAATAAAGAAAAAGTAAAAAAAAAAGGAGCTTTAAGTGCACTGCGCCCTTAGAAAATATAAAAAAGGAGAAAGGATTTTGGTATAATTTGATGTTTTATACGGTAGCCTTTAGGTGAATCCCCCACCTGCCCAAAACACCTACCATATTATGGACTGGACAGTTTTGGCCAGATTCTGGTTTCTACAATACTTCTGGGCCCTAGCTGATGAGACCCAAATAAAAAGGCTGTCACATACAGTATATACAGCATATATTTATTGAATTTAATTTTGTTCTGACATTTGGAAGAACAAAAACAATTGTGAGCATGTGTTGTAATCATGAGCAAAGTAATAATCTATCCTGCACATGTTCAATTATTAACACATAACTACCAACGTGGAAATCACTGAAACTGCTACAGGAGGTATACAGTAAGGAAGGAAGAGAGAGATGAAGTGAGCCAGCATCAAGATAAAATACAAAACACATTTATGTCCAGTAGATGGAGTTTCTGAGCAACCAACAAGAATGGTGTGTTTCTTAATTATCTGGGATCTGGCAGAAATGTAGATCGGTAGACTATTATTCCTTTTTTCATTTTTCTTTAACATAATAAAGTGAACCTGTGGCCAAGCTAACAAGCATAACAAGCAAGCCCCCACTGAGCTCCGTAACTGCAGACACTGTGGAGCAATTATTCTTAAACCATGTACAACAGACGTACTGAAGCTCTTTCAACACAGCTCTGCTCACCCTCATTTTCAAAACTTCTAAACTATGTTCACATTAAAGCGGAGGTCCACCCTAAAAAATATTTTTTAAGAAAAATGTTTAAAAAAAAAAATGTTTATTTTTTATTTTTTATACACTTAGCAGAAATGGCTGTTACTAGGCAGATCGTCCTAATCTGCCACTTCCTATTTTGTGGCTCCTTCTTGTCCTCCTCGCGTTGTCTTCTGGGACATTTGGGCGCACTTCTGAGACCTGTGTGTGTCCCAAAAGACAGAGGGCCATTCACAAAGCACCGCGCGACTTGCGCATGCACAGTAGGAAATGGCCAGTGGAGCCACAAGGCACCACTGCCTGTTTCCCTTACTTCGAATGGTGGAGCCAGGACCCAATCCGATGGATGGATCGGTCTCGGGCAGCCAACATCGCGGGCACCCTGGACAGGTAAGCGTGCTTATTAAAAGTCAGCAGCTACAGTGTTTGCAGCTGGACCTCTGCTTTAAAAGGCTGGAAGACTGCTGATGGTGGGGCCCATGGATGCACGCACCCTGAAGGTGGATGCCGCACCTGGAACTCAGGCCCCGCGTAGAAGAGAACACTAATGGCGGCTGCCCCAAATATACCCCCCGCCAGCATGCCCAGAGAGGGAACCGCTCATCTGATTGGCTGCTGGGGGAAAATGGGTCTGTCAGTACCCCTCTAGCGCCAACTGTCGCCCAGGGGTGATAACACACCCCTGACACACAGATTGACCTACAAGGCAGTTCCAAACCGGCAGCAGCACCAGTCTAAATAATTTGTGAATGGGAGCACCATTCCCCAATAACTTTAGTGTAACGCCCCACAAAATAAGGGGGGGCGCTACATTTGTAATAGAGATAGCTACATTCCAGGAAGCCTCATCTATATGGGCCCCTCCACTCACCAATATACTTCCACAGTATTTCCCTCTTACACAAGCCAGTAAGCAAGCAACACACTGCACACATACAATATACAGCCATGTCAATGTCAGTGGCAGCAATGATAACTCTCATTCATTGGGATTCACTGTTTGTAATGTAGTGCTAGCCCTGCAGGATCCGCTGGACATTTTGGGTCTTCCTATACCCGCACAACCAGGCAACACACATTTTCAACTCTTAATCAAGGAATCAGTCCATGAGATTATTTTTTGTTGTTTTATTGGGGAAAACAACTTGGATATGGTGTAGATATTATGGGATGTCCAACTTGACTTAAAGGGGTTGTAAAGACAAAAATATTTTCCTCTTAAATTAAAGTCTGACAGTAGCTGATAAAGTAAAAAGTTATGTTTTGCATTATAACTAGTTTGATATCTGTTGAAATCGAGCTGTTTTATTCACCTCCATCACTCCTGAATCGTTATTCTCACTGACTTCTTGGTTGCGGTGCGCATTCATTCTTGCTACATCACGGCCTAATGGGAACTACAGTTTCACATTAGGCTTAGCCTCCATGCCTGTGAGGGATAAGAGAGCATCTTCACGCAGGGCTGTAGTCATAGGGAGGGGGTGAGCACATTCTTTTGATGCTCCCAAAATGGAAGACAAGACAGGGAGAGACAGGAAATGGCATTTTCAAACCTGAATTACTGTATTTTGGAGGTCAAAAGGAAAAACGAGGTAAGTGATATTTAAATGCTCTAGCTTACAGCAATCAATTGATCTAATAAAAAATGAACCTTTAGTGTTCCTTTAAAGAAACATGACGAGGATGACTTTATGTAATCCAGAAAATGAACACGCTTGACTGTACTCCCTCCGGAACAGCAACAGCCTCTATGAACTTGGCAAATAAATCCCCATTTATGGAAGCTCTGTTTCTCATAGTAAAAATGTAGCAGAATCTCACTTGCAGGAGCCCTATATCCCCTTTCTTGAAAATGCCAGCCTACCTGACTGCGTAGCAAATATCCCAGGACGAGGGATTGGGTCACAGCTTGCTAGAACAATCCCAGAAAAACGTGCTCAATATTAAATCCTGCAATTTAAACTGCTGCCCAGAAGAGATGACCTCCTACTGTATACAGGTCATTCTCCAGGGTGTCTCCTTTTCTGAAACCACAAAATAGTGGAGATCCCTCAAACTTCTTCCTTTCTTGGTTCCCAGCCTGTAAGCAGAGCCCACTTCAACCCAGGGTCTCCTCCCAGGCCACACAATACAGCTTTCTTACTCCATCTACCACCCGACTTCCCTGCTGGCAAGGCTTCACCATATTTAAGGGCTGATCCAGCCACTCTGCCAGGCCTTCTGCCGGAGAATTGGCCAGATTCTTTTAAGTATGCAGATCAGGACCTACTGGCCTCCATCTACTGACTTCCAGAAGCTTGTCCTAGCTTCTAGAACCATAGAGGTACCAGATGCTGGCCCTGTCACAACTTACCGTGAGCCACAAAAACAAATTTACCTAAGCTAGTTGCACACTACAGGGTGCTACAGTAATAATAGTATTTAGTATCAGTATTAATAACCCCCCCCCCCACCCCTTCACTGGGGTACAGTGTCAGTTTTAAAGGAGAAGTATGGCCGATGTTTTTTGGCCATACTTCTCGTGTAGGTCACAGGAGTGCACTTAGTTATTTACTTCTGCGATCCAGGTTCAGTTGCAGCAGGCTAAAGTCTGCTGTCGCCTGACATCACAGAGCATGTCTGGGTTCTGCAGGGGTCCTGACAATATTGTTGGAATTCGCTCAAATGCCTGACCAGCTTCTGGCTCAGCCTCTCAGCATGCTGCTGAAAGCCTAAGCCAGCCACTCCCCCTGCACAGTCTGGAGCTCCAGTGTTCACCGAAGGGCCAGAGGACAAAGCGGTAACTGACAGTCACTACTCTGTGCTCGGAGCAGACCTGAAAACTGAGCGATCAGTAGTCTTTGATCGCTTATTTCTCAATGTTGAGACAGCAGTGGACAGGTGCAGAATAAGATCAATGCTGCATCTACATAGGTGAGTATTATAGGTGTGCGCAGCCTATTGCATTAGGGTGTGCACCCCAAAGCTCCAACACATATTCACTTGACATATTTATCGGTCTATGCCCCACTCTCAATCCTGAAACAATGGGAGGAAGGGGGAGCAAGGGAGCACATGGGGGACCCAGGCAACAGAAGGAAGAGGAACAGGGAAAGGAGGGATGGCATATATTTTTACTGCTCCCCTATATTTTCCTCCTGTGGCAGCTGGATGTTGACAAAAGGGAGAAGAGGAAAAGCCGACTTTCAGCTGCTGCAGGACAAAAATACAGATCGGTTGCACTAAATTTTACCCCACCACCCCTCCTGCCCATGTTCTGAGGGTTAGCAAGGAAGCATTGTGGTTTACCTGTCACCTTCCCACCATTGACAGGTTGCTAACCTGGATGACAGGGACTACTGGAAGACGGGTGGGGGAGGGGGGGTTGTATCTTTGTTTGGAGAGAACTTTGGCTTCTTGGGACAGGCTCAGAAAAAGAGTAAGCTCTCTTTCATGTAAGAATGTGCACAAAAACATATGTAATGGAAGTGTTTTATTTTTTTTTAAAGGGAACGAAAGAGAGGATTTTACACATCCGGACAGTCTGAAAGTGGCCACATCCCTGATAACTGTAGAAAACAAGGAAATACCCCCAAGGAAGCAGGATTTTGAAGGCCAAGTTCAGAAAAAAGATTTTTAATAGATTATTATAATATAGACCAAATCACATACAAATTGATACTTGTTGGGAAGGTGAGCTGTTTGGTCCACTACCTCTTTGTGACAATCACTGAGTAGGTATGGAACATCAGGGGTTGGAGAAGTGCACCCGGTGAAAGAAATAGAGGGAAGATAAAATCAAATAACAACACAGTATATAATACAACATAGTAAAAAAGCACAATCTCCGTGGGACAAAGTGGAGAATGCCCGACGCGTTTCTGGTCTCTTGATTTAGAAGAGAACCGTCATCAGGGGCCAGGGAGTTGTACCGCATAAAAATTCTCAATTCTAAAGATAACAAAAAACAACAACATAGGGCACACAGTCAGAAACAAAGCATATTTCAGATCGGTATATAGCACAAAATATATGAGTATAGTTTTTGCTAAACCACCTACCGCTGGCTTTGCGGAGAGAGAGAAGTCCCTAGTTGGGATAATAGTGGTCACGAGTGGGTTCGGGATGGATCGCTAAAGGGTTGTGGCCCTTCCTACATGAATGATCACACTCCTATGTAAAATACAAAAAGGGAAAGGCAAAGGACGAAGATTGATTGGTTCTTTTTGTGTACTGAATAGATAAACAGGTGTATACCAAAGATTTTGTCCATTGGTACTAAAATAATTGTTGTATTTAATATATAACATATCACAATATTTACCCGATGTGGGAGGGGGGTGATTTTGCTTCAAACGCCCCCTAAAGTTCTGTGTGATAATATTCAGGTGATCCCTCTGGGTCAAAAAAGCGAGACCTATGAAAAAGAGGTATACATGTAGCTAAACCAGTCACGGCCCTATTACAAAGATATTGGGGGTAGGATAGGATGGAGTATTAAACTTACAGTTATGTCGAAGTGTCCACGGCTCAGTGGCGTTGTCCCTGATGTGTATAGGGTGCCTAAGTGTTACGAGTGTAGCATGGATTTTAAAGGATTTTTTGATTGTGCGTTGAATCCGCGTTGCGTGATGTAATCGCGCATAGCGTCCCGTCATGCATAGCGCCGCGTTAGTCATATGACCCGGTGGCATTGTCCTTTATGTATATAGGGTGCCTAATCGCTTGGAGTCTAATATAGACTCAAAAGTATTTTTCCGTTTGTGCGTCGAGTCTCGCGCTTAGTGATGACGTCAGCGCGTATGGTGTGCTGACATTCACGGCGCCGTATGGGTCACATGACCGCGGCGTCCTGGTGTGATTTAGAAAAAGCTTAAGGCGTAGAGGCTGACTCTGATAAGTGGGCGTGCCGAACATGCCAGTGGACACTTCCGTTCTCCTCAATACTGTCAGTAACAGAGGCACTTGTAAGAAGGCAAAACCCAGGCCTGTGTCAAATAATAAAAAAATGAAAAAATATAATAAAATTTTTTTTTGTGTGAAATTAATTCATGAAGGGTACCCAGTTCAAACCCAAGTCCCGACCACTAAAAGACCAACCAATAGGGAATTGGGGCTGAGGAAAGTCATAATATAAAGTATATCTGTAATACATAGGAGGGCATGATCAGTAGTACAGAACCAATACACAAGCAATCAAACATATATATTGAGGCCAATAGCAAAGTCTCGTAGGATGGTAGGTATAAGTATTGTTGGCTGCTATCATTGCTACAGGGGTTGTGTTTATTGTTTAATTACTTATTTCTTGTTCTACGGTTTTGTGTCCATTGGTTTGTCTAAATATTTAACCCTCACCCTCCCAGACACCTGACTTGTAACCCTCCAAGAAGGGTCGATAACTAACTTTGCTATTTAAGCCCGGGGGCAAAGTAGCCTGAAGGGCTACTATCCAGCGGGTCTCCCGCTGGAGTAGTAGTTTGTCCCAATCTCCCCCTCTTGGATTGGGGTGAATTCTATCCAGGGCCAAGAACAGTGTTTTGGGGATGCTGCCTTGATGGACATCTCTCGAGTGTCTCCCCAAAGGGAGGTCAGGATTACATTTTTTTATACTTTTTATATGCCTAGAGATCCGTTTCCTCCATTCTAGTTTCGTTTTACCTACATAGAAACAGCCGCACGAACAAGTTAGCAGGTACACAATCCCATAGGTGTTACAGTTCGCGAAATGTCGCGGTTTATATTGGCGGCCGTTCGGAAGTTTGATATCTTTTGAGGTGTTAATGTATTGATATTGTGCACAACCTCCACAGGTGAAGGTGCCCCATCGTTTGCAGGGATCTCCCCTAAAGGTTCCAGTATATTCACTGGTAACTAATGAGTCCTTGATGGATCTAGTCTGTCTGTAGGTGATTAGAGGTTGATTGGGGATAAATTGGCTGATGATGGGGTCGATCTGTAGTATGTGCCAATATTTTTTGATTATCCGTTTTATCTGTTTATGTTGGTTATTGTATGTCGTAATGATTCTTGTAGGTAGACATTGATTTATTTCTTTATTAGCGATTTTCTTTGGAGGAAACAGTATGTCTAGTCTTGACTGACTCTTCACTTTTCTGAAGGCTTTTTTTAAACACGTGTGGGAGTATCCCCTTTGTAAGAGCCTTCTTTTTAGGTTGTCTGCTTCCTTGATGAACATACCTTCATCCGAACAGTTCCTCCTTATACGGAAATACTGTGAATATGGAATTGATCGTATGAGGGGTTCGGGGTGGAAGCTTGAGGCTTGTAAGATGGTATTACCAGACGTTTCTTTCCGGAACAAAGAACTAGAGAGATGTCCATCAAGGGTTTTAAAAATGGTGACATCGAGAAACGTAATTGTTTGATTATTGTGGATGCTGGTAAAGTTCAAGTTGAAGTCGTTGATGCCCATGTCATTGATACAAATGGCAAGGTCTTCAGTCGTGCCATCCCATATCATGAAAATATCATCGATAAACCTATGCCAAGTCAAGATGTTAGATGTGTGCAGATTTTCCCCTTCTGCAGACAAAAAACGTCTCTCCCACTCCCCCAGATACAGGTTGGCATACGATGGGGCACAGCATGTCCCCATCGCAACCCCCTGCATCTGGAGGAAGTCGGAGCCATTGAACGAAAATGCATTGTGATAAAGTATAAACTCAAGAGCTTGCACAATGAATTTGTGCAGAGGTTTGTCATCCCTATGAGACTGCCGGATAAAATGTTCAATCACCTCCAATCCCTTTACGTGGGGTATAGAACTGTATAAGGCCTCCACGTCTACTGTGACTAGAAGTGCCTCAGTCGGCATTGTGAGATTTTCAAGGGTTTGGAGTAGGTGAGTGGTGTCTCTAATATAGGATGGTAGATTGGTTACCAGTGGTCTGAGGCCCCATACACACGATCGGACATATCCGATGAAAACGGTCCGCGGACCATTTCCATCGGATATGTCTGATCGGGAGTTTGATCCGATGGCGTGTACACACCATCGGATCAAATTCCCCGCCGCCGGACGGCGCGGTGACGTGGCGGTGACGTTGACGCCGCCGCGTCACCGCCACGTCACCGCACCAGGAAGTAAAACACTTCCGCGCATGCGCCGAATCCATTCGGCAGCGGCGCGGCGGCGGTGGGGGACGACATGTCTGCTGGTAAGTGTACTAACCAGCAGACATGTCGGGCGGACAGATTCCCACCGGATAGATTTCAAAGCTTGCTTTGAAATCTGTCGGGTGGAGAAATCTGTCCGCTAGCCCATACACACGAGCGGAGATGTCTGCTGAAACGGTCCATCGGACCGTTTTCAGCGGACATATCCCCTCGTGTGTACGCGGCCTAAGTTGTTCATCAATGAACTGGCTCAATCGCTCAGTAATACATCCTCGTCCTGAAATAATCGGTCTGCCTGGGGGATTGAGTAAGTTTTTATGCACTTTGGGCAAGCTGTAGAACGTTGGAATTTTGGCATGATCGGTTCTGATGAATTCCCATGTTTGTTGGGTAATTGTATTTTCCACATATGCTTTGTCAACCATCTTAAAGAAATCACTGTCAAATCTTTCGATTATGGGTTTCGAGATGGGTCTGTACCAATCTCGGTTAGATAGGATATTCAGGCACATCGTTTGATAGAATTCATTACTCATTATCACACTATTGCCCCCTTTGTCTGAGGGTTTTATTGTAAGTTGTTTTTGGTCGGCTAGTTTTTTCAAGGCCGCCCTTTCCTGAGTGGAGATATTTTCTGGTGTTGATCTTGATTGTGCTGAGATTTATACATGTCTGTGCCACTTCCACTTGAGGCACAGCAACAAAAGCATACATTATGGGTACAAGTAGATGAAAGCATACCCATGTAGGCTTGGTTTACACCTATGCAGTTTGATTTTCTTCTGTTTCTGTAGTGTTTTTTGCAGTACATTTTCATTTTTTTGCAAAAAAAATAGATGCGTTTTGCATTTTGTTATGTATTTTCTTGACCACTTTGTTGTTGGGTGGATTAAAAAATGAAAATCGTGGCAAATTCGCAGTAAAAATAAGCACTACATGCTTTTCTGCAGCTTCTTCATTGAGATCTATTGTACCAAAAATGCACAGTTTTGCTTTAAAAAAATGTCCTGAGTTTCGAAAAATGTAGTGGCTGAAAAAAGGACAGATGTGAACTGTAACGGCACCCCAAATGGGACAGGGGTTAAAGCCGTTCATGATATTCCATTCCCGAACACAAGGCAGCTACCGACACTCCACAATCTGGCGAAAACACAACCCATACAAATTCCCCCATTAAAGAGACACATCTCTATTTGAGGTTCATCAGAAATAGACCCTTTATTGAGAAATACAGCTCTTATATACACTTTAGGATACTGCAGTAACCAAATGAACAATGACCAAACTCCACCCACAACATCACACAATGGTTACCTAATGAGACCCAATACACATCTTTTAACAGACATCCTGACTCTGGGGCCTGACCTAATTTACATGAGCTAATTAACTACAGCTGATGACTCAGACACCTGACCTTTAGGCTGTCTGTTAACTTACAATACACATTACCACAGTAGCAGACTTAATTACCACAATATGTGGATATTACAGTGGGGGAGATGTGGATATTACAGTGGGGGAGATGATGTGGACATCATTACAGTGGGGGAGATGTGGACATTACAGTGGGGACTATATATAGTGGTGATCGAAAAATTATCCGATCCGTGACTCTGATCCGAGGAACGATCCGAACTGTGAGGTTTTTGATCCGTTGCACCCCTAGTAAAAGCGAAAGTTTTTCAGGCATAATAAAAACCTCTTATTTTGGCTTCGATGTACAAGGCATTTGGGTTCCTAATGATGGAGCCCAGCTTTTTGTTACATTCTTGGGAAGGAGTCAGAGATTGTTCTCTTAGGTAAGAAAAGTTATTGGGTCATATAATCTGATGTTCATTGGGCATAACAGATTTAAAGCTGATCCATTGCCAACATGCCTGCTATCCTGGCTGCAAGCTAAAAATGCCTTATTAGCACATTATTAGATTAGCTATAATCATGGTTTATGAGCTGAACATGATCCACTGGGCTACCATGCCTTCTAGCCTATGCAAGGAGATTTTTCCTGGAAATTTCTGTCTTTTTGTAAATGTTCCTGCTAAATGTTCAGCCAGAGAGATAAGTTTAATTATCACTCTTATAGTCACTTCTTAGAAAATAAGGATCCTTATCCTGGCATGTTAGCTTTGTGCATAATGTCTATAATTTTTTGACGGTATCAGCTAAGAGCCCATTAAGTACAATGTTGTATGAAAATCGGGAAAGGGGGTTAATTGTCAGTTTTAGTGATTTTAAGAATTCCTTATTTCAGAACAACATTCTGGTTTATCACCATTATAAATTTCATAGATGTCAGGGCACTATCAATTTTTAAATACACGTTAAGCTTTTAATTTGGTCACTGCTTATTAAAACTTTGTTTATTGTTTATATGATTTAAAAAGCTCAAGCTTGAACTAAAGAAAGATAATTAAAAAAAAAATGTTATTCCAATTACATATTTATTAAAACATTTTTTTTCAATTCGGTCCTTATGCATGAAAAAATAGAATGTGATGGAAGTAATCCGCGCTAAGGGAGGATAAGGACAGCTGCCTCTCCGTGATGCCTCAATAAAGAGGCCTGTAAGATTTATATAGTGAAGGAAGAGAAAGATTGGCGCTGTCTACTATAGTAGATGGGGGTAGGGTCGAAGCGGAGTAGGGTCCTAAGGATATGTTGAGCTGTGTTGGGTATCCTGTAGTTAGGTAAGTTCCAATGGAAGATGAACTCCCTGTATTAGAAGCCGGCGGAAATATGTATTCCCAAAAATGAGGATGACCCTTATGATATTAAAAATATTTGGAAAGAAAGTACCTATACCACGGTCATCAGCCTAGGTGAGGTATACGTTGAGGTACCGAATAGCTCAGTAGATGGAAATTGTATTAGCTGTGGGTAGGTGCAAGTGTAGCAAAATGCCAGGATACGGTGCAGGCTAACGGGGTGAATATGCCAATGTGCTAGATTGTTTGTATGGTGACCTCCTGTTGTGTTCTAATACATATATTGGATCTTTCAAATAAATAAATTATATGCATTAAGAGTGATAAGGCATAAGAGTGATAAGGCATATGAGGAATAACTTTACTGCGGACGTAACCCTTACGCAAATCGCTTAAAATCTTATCGTATCTTACTCATTTGCATATTTCAAATGGGTACGCCGAATGCGTCCAGTTTAACTATGCGCCCACGATACACCGGCGTAGGCAACTTACGCTGGGCAGCTGAAGCCTATTTTTCCGACGTATCTAGCTTGGGAAATCGGCGCAGAGATATGACGGCGCACATTTGTACTTACGATGGCATATCTATAGATACGTTGGCGTAACTCCTACGTGAATCCGGGCCTGAGTAAATAAAATATAGGTATTTAAATTTGCAGGCAGGCATTGCATGTTTTATTGTGATTACCACTTTAACTGTAATTTGCATCTTGTGTGGCGTTAAATATCGTGACCTTTTTGATGTGTGTGAAAAAAATATATATATATATATATATAATCTGCAGAGAATTCAGCCCGGGAGAGGGAATCCAAATTGTTTGGATTTTTGTTGCTATGGACTTTATTCATGGGCCACAATATGTTGCAATGCACCTTCTCTAATGTAACCACCAGGAACAGTGTTTTATATCTGCAGTACTGTCATAATAACTCAGCCAAATTGTACAGCCAATTCAACTGCAACCAATTGCACATTTGTGGAGGATGTCTAAAGGAAAGATGTGTGATGTACATGTAAAGATCAGTGCTACCAGTAAAAATAACATTATTCAAACTAAGAAGATGTTGGTGTTATTTACTGAGAAAAGAGTGTGTCTCAGAGAAACCTTCATTTTGGGTATTTTGCCATGCAACCGTCTGGGTTAAGGTCATTTTGTGCTGCTATGAAGCATTTATTTCAGGTTAACCCTTGTGGCTCAGTACACATATGAACCTTCAAGGTTGAGCAACGTTGCAAAATATAGCAGCCAGCCTGGGTAAGAAGCTGGTGGCTGTGGCAAGTTATGGCAGCCCTGGTTGGTGAGAGGACAAGTGCACTTCATGTCCCTCACCTTGAGGCTCGCTCTCATATTGGAGCCTGCTGTTGTCTACAGTTGGTCCAAGGACCTGACCTGGGGAGTCATGAGAGCAAGGTCTTACATTAATTGAAGTGTGGTGGCTTCCTGTGAAGAGTGCCATTGAGGCAAAGTGAATACTAATGTTCATGTGCCATAGGTCAAAGGAGGACACGAGTGTCAAGGGAGGACATTAGTGTCTGGTAAGGAATGGGTCATGTTCTGTATTCCTAATGCATTCAGAGATTTTAGGTCCTCAGTGTCTGTTGGTTCCGGGAAATGGTTAATGCCTTGGGAACGGAAGTGTGCAAAATGAATTTTAACGACTTGTGGTTTCTGATCTGCCCTCTAGGGGGCGAGCTCCCTGTCTTGGTAACCACAAATTTTCTACCTAAATGTAATACAGTTCCAGAGCGCTCATATGGAGGTTTTCAGCCATTGACAACCAGAATGTCCTCCTTTCTGGGCCCTGCCATATTCCCACTGGGTGACTAAGGAATTGTATCCTGAATGGGAGTGAGACTAAACAAAGTGAATGCATTTTTACCATTCCATTATTGCGTTTGCGAACCCTGTCACTGAATTGACCCTTTTTGCCCTACTATTATTTTGTGTTGCTAAACGGGGCGCACATTTATGTTTGTAGATGCAGCCATTTGTATGGCTCCAATGATCCCTAGATTGCTGCTTTTAGATTTGTACAAAACTATACGATGTACAGATCTAAACACAGATTTTTAGCCGTAAAATTGCCTGTGTTTCCTTAGCCTAATGCATTTAAAAAAAAAAAAAAACAAGTGTAAGGGCTCTTTCACACGTCCGTTCAGTTTTTTAGATCAGTTTTTTCCCCCTTCAGTTGATCCGTTTTTTCATCAGTTTTTCGTCAGTTTTCCGTCCGTTTACATCCGTTTCCGTTCCGTTTTCCGTCAGTTTTTCATCAGGTTTTTTCATCCGTTTTTTCATCCGTTTTTTTTTTTTTTTTTACATATTTTGATGAAAAACTGACGTTAGCGGATCGGATGGTAAACAGGTCATCCGCTAACATCCGTTTTTCGTCCGTTCCGTTTTTTTGACGGAAGAAAAATAGGGTTTTCTTCCGTCCAAAAAAACGGAGCTTACCGCAGACGGATGTTAACGGACGTTAGCGGATGCTCATCCGCTAACGGATGCTAACCCATAGGGAAGCATTGAGGTCCGTTAACGGACGTCCAAAAAACGGACGAACTGAACGGACGTGTGAAAGGGCCCTAACAGAAGAATGTGCAAGTGCTAATTCTGAATGCAGCCTGTAACCAATCTCTTGGAAAGCATTACAAATCAATTGCAAATATTAACAAGAGGTAATTTATTAGGCAGCTACTGTAATTAGGATCAATGTTTCAGAAAAACAGATCATATATTATTATTACAGGAATTAGACGTCCAGTGTGAAGGAACTGAATGCTTAAATAGTAACTTTAGTTGATAAAAAAAAAAAGCATTCCTTTCTTGGTAATCAATGTAAAAGGGATTTTAACAAAATGTAACTGATTCCTACATTGTTGTTGCTCTGAAAATATAGCTGTTTGTTTCAACATGTTCTTAGAATCTGAATGGGAGGGTCTGGTTCATTATCATCACCTGGTGTGCTCTCACACTCTTGTTCTAATGAGAAATTTGCAGGGTCTGCATGTCTTTTGAAGCATTTAACACTTGGGGGAATATCACACGAAAATATTTATTTCTATTACAGGGGGTTCCTAAAATGTAACTTTACTGAAAATCACAGCAGCCGCAGATTGAAAAAGGAAAGGTATTTTTTAAATAACATTACATTCCAACTAGGGTTACTCCAATACCAATACCATTTTTTCCCGGGACGATTACTGATGCATTTGGTCAAGTACTAGCCGATACCGAGTATCAATACCGTTGCCACGCGATTTAAGCAAAATGTACAAAATTAATAGGTTAAAATCACACTACAAAGAACTGAATGCGATTTGAACAGAAATGCAGTGCAATTCCTGTCCAAATCGCATGAGGGTTCTCCCACCGCTCTTGTGTGATCCCAGTATAGAAACATAGTGAAGGCGCCATCTAAGAAGTGCAGCAAACAAACAGTTTATTAAAAAATATACCAAGTAAAAAATATGTATATATAATATGTATGTTATGTATATTATATACAAATGCTGCACAAGACATGTGAAAATTAGGGATGCACTGATACCGATACCGATATGTTATCACAACTCACATAATAAAAGTACATATTATATCTTGCATGTCAAATCCAAAACCACAGCTGCTTGAAGTGCTCACAGGGCTGCACAGGACCGATCCTAGGCAGGGTGCACAGGGTGCATTACACCAAGGTGCTTGCAGAGGCGGGGGCGCCGAACATCTAACAGACTCTCTAACAGAAGCCCTCTCTGTGTCCATCACAAAGGCCCTTCTCCAGGTCCCAATAAAGTACGCTTTTCTTCCCTTATGTTGTTAATTGTTAAGAGATCATGTAAGGATCCCAGGTTAATGAAGACTTTGTGGGGGACCATATCTGTGTTTGAGTCATTGCCATAGAAACATTTGTAAAGGGGAGGAGTTAGTAAAATGACAATGCCCATGTGGGAGCGCCAGAAATATTTCTGCACCCAGGCGCCTGTGACCCTAGGATCGGCCCTGGGCTACAGGAGATGTAGGGAGTTCTGGGACCCCTGTGGGTAGGGGGGAAATGATGCCAACTTGGGGGTGGACCACTTATGCCCTGTACTTTGCCCACGTAGGACAAAGTAACAAATTCACTTTAATTCTCTCTTCCAAGCAGCATATGTTCACCCTTCCTCTGCTCCCCTACTGCCTCATATCATTTTCAAGTCACCCTAGTTGGATCTTACAAGGGACTGAGGACCCCATGTGCTGGGTCAATCATCTAGAACTAGTGCTGTCGCAAACAAGAGAAAGAAGCTAAGTCACATGCTCCTTATACCCAGAAGTACTAGGTATATCTTGCCCTGGATGTTAAATCAATGCACCCTTAACACATTTTAAAAGTACCCTTGTCTAATTCAGAGATCCCTTTTAAGAGATTCCTATTGATCTAAATTTGCCACTGCTGAAGTCTGCCATAAGGCACCAGCACATATTGATAGTTCCTGACTATGCCAGAAGCAATATCGAGAAGCAATCTCTCTTAGAAACACATTCTCTATCTTTATAGGGAAAGAGCGGTTCCTTGTATTTTCCTGTACAGGTAGGTTTGAGAGATCAAGGAGCCCCTTTCATGTCAGAGGAGGCATTGTAGCCAAGCTTGGGGTTACTATGGCTGCCTGACTGTATTCACATGGGAAAGGGTACAGAGGAACATAGCACACCGACCCCAAATGGGTGGATGAACTGGTCCTTTGTGGAGTTACTATGCCCGGGATCTGCCCTCCAAGCTGGTCACCCCTGAAACCAAACATGTTCACCTTGAGTGAGATTGTCTTTTTTTCCCAAGGGGTAAGCAGGTTATCTATGAGGGACATGAAAGGCATCCAAGCACAAAATCTTTCTCTTTAACCACTTGTCTACTACAGCCATTTTTTTTCCACACATTTTAAAATACACATTTTTATAATTTTATACCTGGAGATTAGCTGAAACCTCAAAACAGTACAGTCATTTCTGAAAACAGTCCCTGGAAAATAAAATGGTGGTTGGAGGTTGCAATTCTTTCATGTTATATAATATTAAGGCATAAATAAAACTCATATTTTTACTAAGGAATATTCTAAAACTAATGTAGTGCACATAAATACAATATAGTACCCATTTTTCAAATTTCAGCCCCCAAACATGGTAATCCTTAAAACTTTGTGGACCGGTGAAACTGCAGAAAACTTTGGTACCCAAAATTGGCCATGGGCTTCACTTTAAAAGACTTTAAAGGTTATCAATTTAGATTTAAAGTGGTAGTAAATAAATAAGGTTTCTACCTTAATGTATTCTCTGCATTAAGGTAAAAAAAACTTTCATGATTACCTCCACCCAGCTCACACCCCCAAATACTTACCTGACTCCTCTTTTGATCCAGTGCTTTGCCAAAGAGCAGCATCACTTCTCTCTTGCTCTTCTCACTGGACTTAGAGTAAGCAGAGGGAGCCATTGGCTCCAGCTGCTCTCACTCAAATCATGTAAGGAGTAGTTAGGGGTGGGGCTGAACCACGCTGTGTATGTCTATGGATGCATACAGACTGGCTCAGGAGCGAGCCTGCTCGTGCACCCTTTGCCAAGGCGGTGCACATAGAAGAGAAGGAACCTAGACTGCAGATGGGGGATGCCAGATGAGGAGGTTAGGGGCCACTGCAACATAACTGCACAAAGCAGGTCAGTATAACATCTTTAATCATGAATGATGGCCCTAGAATTATTCTTACTATAGCATATATGTGTATGTAGTGTAATCACTGTTTTAGTACATCGGTGCACCTAATGTGTATGTTATTGTATATATGTTTGTGTACATGGGGTGGGGGGGGGGGGGGTTAGGTGACTTTAAAGGAACACTAAAGGTTTGTTTTTTATTAGTTCAATTGATTGCTGTAAGCTAGAGCATTTAAATATCACTTACCTTGTTTTTCCTTTTGACCTCCAAAATACAGTAATCCAGGTTTGAAAATGCCATTTCCTGTCTCTCCTCTTCTTGCTTTCCACCAGCACCTGAGCTGTTTTGCATGGTGGAGAGCAGACGTGCTCACCCCCTCCCTATGACTACAGCACTGCATGAAGATGCTCTCTTATCCCTCACAGGCATGGAGGCTAAGCCTAATGGGAACTGTAGTTCCCATTAGGCCGTGATGTAGCAACAATGAATGCGCACTGCAAACCAGGAAGTCAGTGAGAATAACGATTTAGGAGTGACGGAGGTGAATAAAACAGCTCGATTTCAACAGGTATACAATTAGTTATAATGCAAAACATTACTTTTTACTTTATCAGCTACTGTCAGACTTTAATTTAAGAGGAAAATATTTTTGTCTTTACAACCCCTTTAACTTTTTATATAATAATATATATGTGTTGCTTACATTTTGTAAGCCTTTTCTCTTACGATTAACCTTACTGTAGGGGTGATAGCATAATAGAAATGACAGGACCTCTTTAACCACTTGCTTACCATACTTTTTTTAATTTTTTGCATATATGTTCAATTTCTTGCTACTGTAATACTGTAACCCCCCTCAAAAAAATAAGTATATATCTTCTAAAAAAGCAGAGACCCTGGGGAATAATATGGTGGTAGCTGCAATTTGACACACTATACTTGTGCAGTTACTTATCAAACACATATTTTCAGGAAAAAACACAATATTTATTAGGAAAAAAAACAATATAAATAATATAAACAAACAAATATATATATTGTGAAACTCAAAAACTCAAAAATTATGATACCCAAAATTCTCCATAGATGACGTTTTAAAAGTGTCTACAGGATATCAGTTTAAAGTTAAAGTTTAAAGCCCTATAATGATTGCTCTCACTTCAATCTTTAAGATGTTATCTCAAACATGTGGTACAATTGGTGGTCACTCTACATTGTGCCTTTTATATGGGATGTGTACAAACCTTTTTTTTATTATTTTTATTTATTTAATATACATTTTTTTGTTTTTACACTTTTTTAATTTTAACTTTATTGTTATCACAAAGGCATTGAGGGGCACTTTGAGAGCTCCAGAAAAGTGATTGGGCAGCCCTTCACTGGCTCTTAAGCTAGCACTAAGCTCACAGCTGCTGATTTGAACTCTTGTTTCTTGATCGTACATCACGGGACACAGAGCGCATAGTCATTACATATGGGTTATATGGGTACCTTCAGGTGTGGACACTGGTGTAATCAACTTCACAGGAAGTTCCTCCCTATATAACCCCCTCCCACTGAGAGTGCTTTAGTTTTTTCGCCAGTGTCTTAGGTGTTGGTCACGTCTAGCTGTCCCTCGGAGGTCTCGGGACCCAGGATAGCTAGCCGGATCCGTCCGAAGTGCTTCAGAGCCAAGGTGTACGGTACCCGGGCCCTGCTGGAGTGGGGTTTTGCCTATAATGCCTCTCCTTGGAGGGCTGGATTCTGGGCTCCAGTGCCTTAGTCTCTTCCAAGAACTAAACGCTACTGATGCCAGGATGCTATATAGGTCCAGGGGTGTGGGTTCCTTAACACAGGACCCCGGTCCCTGAAGGTCCAAGACAATACCCACGGAGATGGGGGAAGGTTGGGCCTCTTGCATTTTGCAATACCCTGCGGCGTGGAGCAGGTAAGAGGGAACCTGCGGGACTTGGTTCGACAGTAGGTATCCCCCTGGGGGTTCTGGGTTGGCTAACAGTATGCTTGTGCATCAGCCACTATCTCCACTATGTCTGTTGAGGCAGGATGGGATTCTAATGTTTACCCAGATAACATGTAGATATATGTATACTTGTGTAAGTTGTATATTTGCTACTCACCCCAGGTCTGCCTGTTAACACTGATACTGCAACCCCACATGTTTTAAAAGAGGAAATTGCTGGTAAAAACTCCTGTTTCTTAGGAAGCCCATGGGGACAGCTGCCTCGCTGTGTGTGCACTACAATAAGATTAGTGCTTACCTGGTGTCTGTTGGTGCTGCATAACGCTGGTCCATGTTGTTCCTCTGCTCTGCTTCCTCCATGTGGTTTCAGCGTGGTGCGCGCGATTGTGCGCGCGTGTGTGCGCGCGCGCGGTGCACGCCGCCTTTTATAGCGTCGGCGTGCGTCGGGGGGGCGGGCCAGCAGCGTCAGGGTCTGTTTAAAAGGGAAAACTTTTCTCTGGCAGGTCTTTCCCTCCTGGAGGCAGAGGAAGAAAGGATACAGAGCGTGCAGCTGGGTCTTTTGGCCACACAGGGACACCTAGTGGCGGTTTTGTGGATCTTCAGGTCTAGGACTTAGGTCCACTATTGACCAGAAAAAAAAAAAAAAGTTTTTTGCTTAAAGGGACTCAGCCTTAGATCCAGCAGTATCTGAGTCTACCTTGGACTCCGGCTAACGGGCATTGGTGTGTCAATACTCACAGGTTTCCTCAGTATTGCCACCTCCCAGGCGGGTAAAAAAAATAAAAAATAAAAAAAGAGAAATTAGTTCTTTTTCATTTTTCTCATACCTGCCCTCATATTGGTTACTCCTAGCTGCAACAGTCAGGTGTTGGCTATAGGGGTGACCCAAGGTTGTACAATGGCTCCAAAGGGATCTGGACCAGCCAAGGCGGCTAAAGGTGCCAAAAGGCAAAAGGGGTCTCCATCGGGGTCAGAGGATTTGGGCCAGGCTTCTACGGCCCCACCCTCGCCAGTCAGGACACCGAGTGGCATAGTACAAGAGCCATTGGGGGTGCTGGGGGCAGAGGCGGCCCCCGATCCACCCATTTCCGTTTACGTGACGGAAGAAATGCTAGCAGCCACCATGAGTGGGCTAGAAAAAAGGTTAACTGCGTTGTTTTCCCGTCCTTGCCCAAGTAGCAAGCGGGCTAGATCCCCCTCACCCAGTGTGGGGTTTTCAGATGCGGAGGTCTCCTCTTCAGAGGAACGGGACCCACAAGGGATCAGGCAGACCCAAGTCCCGACGGTTCAGACAGGGAAAATTCCACTATAGATGAATATTTTTCGGCCTCTCAAGCGGAGAGCCTGTGGATCCAGTCTTTGACAGATATGGTTCGCACTGCCTTTAAACTTCCAGTGCCAGAACTAGTAGCCCCGGAGGTATCCTCATTGGGTTCTTTAAAGGCTCCATTAACTTGTGCGTCTTTTCCAATGCACCCCCTTCTGCGGAACGTGATTTACCAGGATTGGGCTCGACCTGATAGAATCTTTGTCCCTCCTAAAAGATTCTCTATTCTCTACCCTATGGAAGAGGAATATGTAAAGAAATGGACACTCCCTACAGTGGACGCGGCCATTTCCTGCGTGAATAAATCCCTGACTTGTCCGGTTGAAAATGTCCATATGTTCAAGGATCCGGTCGACAAAAAATTCGAGACCCTACTGAAAGCAGCTTTCACCTCAGTAGGTGCCATGGTTCAGCCAGCAGTAGCAGCCATTGGTGTTTGTCAGGCCCTGAAGGATCAGGCAAAACATATATTAAAAGACATGCCGGCTCAGCATACTCATGAATTAGCAGAATTCCCTAGAGCTCTCTGCTTTGCAATAGATGCTATTAAGGACTCCATCCAACAGGCATCCCGTTCATCTCTACTGATGGTTCATATGCGTCGTCTTTTGTGGCTAAAGAACTGGTCAGCAGAGGCACCCTGCAAAAAGCTTTTAGCAGGGTTTCCCTTTCATGGGGGAAGACTATTCGGGGAGGACCTAGATAAATATATCCACACCATATCAAGTGGAAAGAGTACTTCCTTACCGGTCAAGAAAAGACCGCGTGGGCCCACGTTTAAACGACAGGCCATTGCAGGCTCGGCCCCTTCGACTTCCCGTCAGTATCGACGGCCTCCCGGGCGTTCAGCAGTTAATAGCCGCCCACAGGGACAAGCCGCGGCAAACAAGAGGCCCTGGTCTCGCAAGCCGATTAAACCAGTCATCAAGTCAGATTCATGAAGGGGCGCCCCCACTCTCTTGGGTGGGGGGGAGACTTCAGTTTTTCTCCGAAGTCTGGAAGGCCAGAATTCCCGACGCTTGGGTTCGGTCCGTAGTAGCCTCAGGCTACAAACTAGAGTTTCGAGAAATCCCCCCTCCTCATTTTCAGGGGTCAAGTCTTCCAAGCGACCCGTTAAAGAGGGCCTCTCTCGTAAAGGCGTTGGATCGCCTCTTGCTCCAAGGAGTAATTGTAGAAGTACCAACCCAAGAAAGGGGTCTGGGATTCTACTCCAACCTTTTTGTTATACCAAAACCCAATGGCGACGTCAGGCCTATATTAGACCTCAAACGCCTAAATCGCTTTCTAAGGATTCAGACCTTTCGTATGGACTCCATACGGTCAGTGACAGCCAGCCTGCATCAGGGCGACTTCCTAGCATCTATAGACATAAAGGATGCATATCTGCATGTGCCAATTTACCCAGCACATCACAAGTTTCTTCGTTTTACGATAAATCAAAGTCATTACCAGTTCGTAGCCCTCCCTTTCGGGTTGGCAACAGCTCCACGGGTATTCACAAAGGTGTTAGCCCCGGTGCTAGCCGTCCTAAGGACAGAAGGCATCTTGGTCCTGGCATACCTGGACGATCTCCTGGTTATCGACAGATCAGCTTCCAACCTCAATCATGCAGTAGTCCGCACAGTGCGGCATCTAGAAGAGTTCGGGTGGATTGTGAACCAAGAAAAATCAAGGTTACAACCCACAAGACAGTTGGAATATCTAGGCTTTCGGTTAGATACAGAATGCCAGAGGGTATTTTTACCTCAAAAGAAGATCAGGTCGTTGATTCAAACGATTCAAATAGTCTTAGGCAAAAAGAAGCCGACTATTCGCCTATGCATGCGACTGCTGGGAAAGATGGTGGCCGCCTTCGAAGCAGCGCCCTATGCCCAGATCCATACCAGAATTCTGCAAGCAGCTATTCTCTCTGCTTGGAACAAGTCCATACAGGCATTAGACCGTCCATTAGTTCTTTCCCCAGGAGTCAGGCGCAGCCTGTACTGGTGGCTGATCCCTCAAAAATTATCAAAAGGGAAAACCTTTTGCCCCATATCGTGGAAAATAGTAACCACAGATGCCAGCCTGACAGGTTGGGGGGCAATCTTAGGAAAACGGACCCAGCAGGGACAATGGTCAGAGGCAGAAAGTCTGCTTCCCATCAATGTCCTAGAGATCAGAGCTGCTCGGTTGGCCCTGGTCGCCTGGACTCTCCCCCTGCAGGGTCTGCCAGTAAGGATACAGTCCGACAATGCCACGGCGGTGGCATACATAAACCACCAGGGGGGCACAAGGAGCCTAGCGGCTCAAAGGGAAGTAAACCTGATTTTTTCATGGGCCGAAGCCCATGTACCCTGCATCTCAGCAGTGTTCATCCCAGGGATAGACAATTCTCAAGCAGATTTTTTGAGTCGTCAACAGTTACTCCCGGGAGAGTGGTCTCTTCACCCCCAGGTATTCCAAGAGATTTGCCAGAGATTCGGAGTTCCCGATGTGGACATCATGGCAACAAGATTCAACAAGAAATTGGACAAATTCGTATCCCGAGCCAGGGACCCCTCGGCCTACGGGACCGATGCGTTGGTTTGCCCCTGGCACCAGTTTTCTCTCCTGTATGCGTTCCCTCCACTACAGATGATTCCCCGCCTTCTACGAAGGATCAGGGTGGAGCGCAGGCCGGTGATCCTGGTGGCCCCAGCCTGGCCCAGAAGGGCTTGGTACGCACTCATCGTGAGGATGTCAGTAGGGGCACCGTGGCCACTTCCCCTGCGCCCAGATCTGCTGTCTCAGGGCCCGATCTACCACCCTGCTTCACAGCAGCTAAATTTGATGGCTTGGCGGCTGAATCCCTAATTCTTAAGGGCAGAGGCCTCTCAGCCCAGGTCATATCTACGTTAATTCAGGCTAGAAAGCCAGTCTCTAGAAATATCTATTACAGAGTCTGGAGAACCTATGTGGAGTGGTGCGAGTCTCAAGGAGGTCATCCTCGCAAGTTTTTTATTGACAGGATCTTGCGATTCCTCCAGGTTGGCGTTGACAAGGGGTTGGCTCTTAGTACTCTAAAGGGGCAGGTGTCTGCCTTATCGATATGGTTTCAAAGGCCTTTGGCCACGCATTCGCTTGTAAAAACCTTCTTGCAGGGGGTCTTGCATGTAAATCCCCCTATTAGAGCTCCCCTCTGCCCATGGAATTTAAATCTGGTCTTGTCAGCTTTACAAAGACAGCCGTTTGAACCTCTGAAAGAAATCCCTCTTGTGCTGCTAACCCGAAAGTTGGTTCTCTTGGTGGCTATGGCTTCGGCCAGAAGGGTCTCCGAGCTGGCAGCCTTGTCTTGCAGGGAACCATACCTGATTCTGCATAAGGACAGAGTGGTTCTGCGGCCTCAGCCTTCTTTCCTTCCTAAGGTCATATCCAGTTTTCACTTGAATCAGGACCTAGTCCTACCATCCTTCTTTCCTACTCCCCAGTCCAGAGAGGAAAGACTGCTTCATACTTTGGACGTGGTTCGAGCCATGAGGGTTTATCTCAAGGCTACAGAAAAGATTCGGAAAACAGATGTGCTTTTCGTTCTCCCGGATGGCCCCAAGAAGGGTCAGCCGGCTGCCAAGTCTTCCTTGGCTAGGTGGATTAAGCAGCTGATTTTTCAGGCCTATGGTCTGAAACGCGTTCCACCTCCCTTATCAGTTAAAGCCCATTCTACGAGGGCCATGAGTGCCTCCTGGGCGGCACACCATCAGATCTCTATGGCACAGGTTTGCAAAGCGGCAACCTGGTCTTCCGTACATACGTTTACTAAATTTTATAAGTTGGACGTCACAAGAGCTACAGACGCAGCATTTGGGCAGGCGGTCCTTCGGGCAGCAGTATAGAATCCTCTGGCCCGGTTCACGCCCCTTGTTTTTTCTGTTGGTGGAGCTATTTTTTACCTCCTGATATATATTTCTGTTTGGCTAATTTTGGCCTTACGGTCTCCCTCCCTTCATGGAGCATTGCTTTGGGACATCCCATATGTAATGACTATGCGCTCTGTGTCCCGTGATGTACGATCAAGAAAAAGGGATTTTTAATAACAGCTTACCTGTAAAATCCTTTTCTTGGAGTACATCACGGGACACAGAGCTCCCACCCCTCTTTTGGGGAACATTGTGTAACCTCAGAGAAATTGCTTGCTACAAAACTAAAGCACTCTCAGTGGGAGGGGGTTATATAGGGAGGAACTTCCTGTGAAGTTGATTACACCAGTGTCCACACCTGAAGGTACCCATATAACCCATATGTAATGACTATGCGCTCTGTGTCCCGTGATGTACTCCAAGAAAAGGATTTTACAGGTAAGCTGTTATTAAAAATCCCTTTTTACCATGCCTTGATAGACACATGGTAAAGGAGACATCGGGGGTCATCTATGAACTGCAGTAAAGCTATTAAAGTACAAATCATGGTTATTCATCTTCTTCCCCAACCAGCACTTCTGGGGTGTGACAGCTGTGAACTTGAAAGTGACAAAAATGCTTATCGCTTCTGGTTTCATTCACATGAGGGGAGGTGAGAGAAGATATGCTCACTGATCTCCCTCTGCTCCACTTGCTAACACCCACAATGACCATCAAGAGTAGAAACAAAGCCTAGAATAAATGGTTTGTTAGATAGTAAGGGGACTATATCTTTGGGTTTCAAAGGGATTGGGTAATTTTACAACCAAAGCATAGAAAGACACTTGGTGAAGGCATTATTAGAACCTGAAAGTCTCGTCACCATGGTCCATGCCAGTCTCATGGATCCTGCCAAGCTTGGCTCAGACCACATGGTAGTACTCTGTGTACATGGCAATGCCAACGTCTATCCTATTGTAGTGCTCACAGCGAAGATGCCTAGGGGAACTGTAAAGCATTTCATGGGTGTGGTTAAAAACTTGCTACAGAGGGTAATACTGTGTATCCACTGTTTTGGATATTGGGACTGCCAGTTACAATACTTAAAGGGGTTGTAAAGCTTTGTATTTTTTCACCTTAATGCATCCTATGAATTAAGGTGAAAAAACACCTTGCAATCACCGCCCCCCCCCTCGAGCCCCCGTTTTACTTACCTGAGCCCCGAATTTCAGTGGGCACGATGGTTTCCCCCAGCTGTTGTTGGCTCTTCATTGGATGAGTGATAGCAGTGCAGCCATTGGCCCCCGCTGCTGTTAATTAATGATGCAGCGCTCCAGGGGGCGGGGCCAAGTGATAAAGTCAGAAGAGATCTTCCCAGAGGGGGTTAGCTATTGCGGGGAGGAGCTGCGAGAGTCGCCGTGGCACCCCAGAAGAGGACGTTCGGGCCACTCTGTGCAAAACGAACTGCACAGTGGAGGTAAATATGGGGCTCCTGGATATAGTTCAGGAAACATAAGAGCAAGAGACCACACCTTACAAAAGTGTAATCAAATACATTGCTAAGATAAAGTATAGAATAACACCAGTATGGCCATAGTGCGGGAACAAATGCAGGAAGCCCAAGAGGAGCAGCATTTTTAACCTCTCTGCTGAAATCTTAATTTTTAACCTCTATTTTATTTTACAGTTTGCTTTAAGATGGATGTTAATGTCTGATTTTCTCTCTAATTTCCACTTTGCAATGGTTTGTGTGACAGAATAATTAGCTAATGTCACTGTGCTATGGAGTTTACAGAGGAGCATTCATATTGTTCTTTGCCCCAGAATAGTTTGCATTTTTTTTTTAATGTCTCTAAAACACAATGCCCCGTATGGCCAAAAGCTAAAACATGATCAGGATGCAGGGCCGTCTTTAATATGGTTTAATATGGTTTGGGCCCTGGGCAAACATTTATTTTGGGCCCCCCCCTCCAGCTTATTTTGGGCCTGGCTGGTTCACATGTATGTGTTTTGGCGGCCCTCATTTGTGCAGGCACAGCAGCCAATTGATTTGAATGGGCTGCCATGCCTTTGTTTCCTGCAGAAAAAAGGTTCATTCAGCATTTTAAAAATCAGCTACCTTGAAATCCATTTTACTTTTGCACCATGCTACTTACCTGCAGTTCTTGCACACACAAACGCACTGTGTTTTTAAAAGCGTGACCTAAACGTCTAAAAATGCAGCAAGTTTGACAGTGCGGGAACTGCAGATAAGTCACAGCAGACAGCAGAATGGACAGACAGTGCTGTATTTAAGTGCTTGATGGACATAGGTGTGCCGTGTGTGCAGCCTATTACATGAGGCATGCGCTTTTCTTTGCAGGAAATGCAGGCATGGCGGACCATTCAAATGTGGGCCGCCAAAACACATACATGTGAACCAGTCAGGCCCAAAATAAGCCCATCAAGCAGTTAAATACAGACAGTAATGCCAAGTGCTCTGAGGCTTCACTCAGCCTGGACTGCAGGGCTGCTCTGTGACTTAAAGAGTTCCTCTATTTTACACATGGCATGGCATGGGGTCCCATGGTGCTAAAGCAGAATGGACAGACGGTGCTGTGACCCCATGCCATGCCATGTGTAAAATACAGGAACTTTTTAAAACACTGACCAGACCTGCAGTGAATCATCAAATATTATAAAGACTTTGGGCACACTCTACAGAAAACTTGTATTTACAATATAGCAAACAGTGACATACCTTGAGGAGCAGGACATGAAGAAGTCAGCCTCGGGAAGAGCAAACTGGGGATGTTATAAAATCACATTCTAATTCACTTTTATATACAAGCAGCACCCAGTGGCAGGAAGGGAGAAGTGCACGTCTAAAGGGAAGCCAGGGGTGCTGTACATTTTAAAACACTGGGAAGGGAAGCAGTACTGTCACCTGGCTGCGTGCCGCTGATGATTTTCAGCCTGATTTGTGGGCAGCACAGGGGCTTAACGGGCGGCAGGGCCACCATCAGGAATCATGGGGCCCCTTACACAGCTTCAGGCATGGGCCCCCTGGAGCAGAGAACGGGGGGGTGCTGCCCCCTTAAATTGAGAAGCGGGGGGCGGGGCTGCCGCGAATTTAGAAGCGGGAGGCCCTTTACAAAAAAAAGATTTAATAAAGAAAAATATATATAAAAAAAGGGGTGTAGCCATCCGGGGCCCTGGGGACCTCTGGGCCCTTTAATAAAAAGAAAAAAAGAAATAAAAAATATATTATTTTTTTTTAAAAAGGGGGTTGCCATCTGGGGACCTCTGGGCCCTTTAATATTTTTTTTTATATAAAAATAAATTACAAAAAAAGGGGGGTTGCCATCCGGGACCTCTGGACCCTTTAATAAAAAAAAAATACATTTATAAAAAAAAAAAGTGGGGTTGCCATCCAGGGGACCTCTGAGCCCTTTAATTATATATATATATATATATATAATATAATATATATATATATATATATATATATATATATATATTTATTAAATAAAAAGAAAAGAAAGAAATAAAATATAAAAAAAAATTATAAAAAAAAGGGGGGGTTGCCATCCAGGGCCCTGGGGAACTATGGGTCCTTTAATAATAATAACATTATTAGTTTTTTTTTTTATAAAACAAGTTTTTTTATAAAAAAAGGGGGGTTGTCATCTGGGGCCCTGGGGAACTACGGGCCCCTGGGGACCTCCAGACCTCTAAAAAAAATTGTCCCTTTAATAAAAAATAAAATAATATAAATATATATTTTTTATTTAAAAATAAATAAAAAAAGGGGGTTGTCATCTGGGGCCCTGGGGGCCTCCGGGTCCCTGGGGACCCCTAAAAAAAATTGGCCCTTTAATAAAAAATAAAAATATATTTAAAAAAATTAAGTTAAGCCCGCAAATCGGCGCTGAAAATCTCCAAACAGACAGTGTCTGTCACTGTCATCAGCGGCGTGCCGCGCGCAGCCAGTGTCGGTGCTGCATTTTTTTTCTCGATCGAAGAGCCGGAGCGGGCCAAGCCTCGGGTGGGCGGGGCCTTGAGTTCCCCTTGCTATGCGTGCAGAGTGCGCAGTGTTCAGTGGCCAGTGTACCTGATCGGAGAAGCGGGGGAGGAGGAGTGAGACATCAGAGTGAGACCGTGGAGTGGAGTGCAGCTGCCTGGTGGTTCCTGCTTGTTATGCTTAGTCAAGTGAAACTATAGACTAGCACTAGCAGTGTGTGTCAGACTGTCACTGTGGACGGTGGAGAATTGATCGGAGGCTGGAGCTGAGCTTGCCAAGACAGGACAAGGTAAGGTCTTCTTTCTCCTCCCCTGGCTCCCGCTCCCTATCCCCATGCCATGTGTAAATTAGAAGAACTTTTTAAAAAAACTGACCAGGGTCCCCCAATTGCATTGGGGGGGGGGGCCCAAAAAAAAAAATGTTTGCCCAGGGCCCAAACCATATTAAAGACGACCCTGATGCAGGGCATTTATAACTATTACTGACCACTGATACTAAGGTATTAATTACTCCCTTTGATAACTGATTGATAAAGGGGGAACACTGGATAGTATGCAGCCCTCTAGTGTTTGGTGGTTGTAGTGGCCTCCCTTAGCTCCCAACTCCTTGATTTGAAGGGACTGCTCCTCTTTTGGAAACAAATCCATCTTTCAATACTTCCTCTTCATTTTCCCTCGTTTTAGTTTTGCTACCATCAGTGTTATACTGCAGTAAATAATACATCCAATCGCTTAGCCCAGGTTCACACTGGGTAAGATTTGGTAAGATTTCACATGTCAAATCGCATCTCAAATCGGCAGCATTTGCCAGCAATTGTCGGCAATGACACCGTCCTAATCGGTGCGACGCTGCATCTGCGGCGCTGCACAGATTTCAAAAAATAGTTCCTGTACTACTTTTTGTGATTTCGGGCCGAGATTTACAGAAGCCTGCACAGATGTCTCTTAAATCGTGGGCCGAAATCGGGACTGCCAGCGGGAGCGAAATCGTGCGAGTTCAGCTGAACTCGCACAGCTTCACTCCCGCAGCCCAGTGTGAACCTGGGCTCAATGACTGAATTTGAAAAAAAGTATAATGAAAAAAAACCTCTTGGGTTTGACCAATAATTTTGAGTATCAATTCTTCATAGACCATGTACTTGGAGAATCACAGGCATTGGTACTTTCCCTTATACTTGATACTAAAACATGTCACCATTCTCAGTGAGAGATTGGCCTGTCTAGGGGCAGCCTTATTAATTCACCAGTACCGCAAATCATTATGTTGTCTCTTGTTTCATTGGGCTGTCCTTGCAAAGTCATCTTTGGCAAGTAAAGACCAGGGAAGATTTTTTGAGCTGTGATTATTTTCTCCCAGTGGTCCAACCAAGTGTGACAGCAAATTAATATGAAAATCCTGCTTATAATACAAAACGTGCACAGTGAAAGCTAGACAAGATTATCCCATGTAAACCATAAATGCTAGCTTCAAAATATATATTCTCTTTTTATTCTATTGAAAAATGTTTAAAATTACATTTTAAATAGAGCTGACCTTTCTGAATTTAGATTTAATTTATTGGAACACTGTCATCTCATAACAAAGCTGTCCTTTTGCTATGCTGCCATTATTGCCATATAGTATCTTTCCGTGTCCTGTCTCGGCCTGAAATGGTCTTTTACTTTAATTGCTGCTGTAAAATGCAATGTTCCTTTAGCATTTTATGCAAATTATTTTATTTACATTCTATTGGTTTTGAAAACCTTCTGTTTTATAAAATACACTACACACTGTCCTACATCATGGCGATTGGCTAATGGCAACCTACATAATCTGTTTAATAATTGGATCATGTAAAGGGCCATATGTGTTTCTCATATCTGCATGGCACCATTTTGTTACGTAGTGATTACGTAGCACCATTTAATTCCTTCCCATCAAAAACTAAATAATTCAGTGTACCTCCAACTGTCACGTACCTGGTGGCAGAGCCTGATATACAGGGAGTGGCTACTCCTACTCCTCTGACCCCGGAAACCCCTGGTAGAGCAGACAGGGGGAGTTCGAGGGTGCAGAGTCGTTCAAGCGCCTGATGTGAACGCTGGTGCTGGAGCTGAGCAAGACTTCCGTGGTCTCCAGGGATGCAACAGTGGTGGAGGTGCAGACTGGATGGCTGGCAGACTGGAGGCGGAGGTACAGGAAGCAGGGAGCTGCAGCAACGGGGAAGGTGTACCGTTGATGGCTTCCTAGTCACAGTCACAGTAGTAAAACAAATGGCGATTGGCTGCCGTGCAGCGCGCCGTAACATAGCCAAACTCTGAACCCGAACCCAAACTTTTTCCAATTATTCGGGTTCGGGTACAAAAAAAAACCAAAGTCCGTACCGAACTTTACAGTTCGGGTTCGCTCAACCCTAATCACAACATAGAATAAAAGCAATGTGGAAGGCAAAAATACTAACCTTACGCGTTTTGACTCCAATGGTCTTCAACTGGGGCATATCTGGATCATTGGACTTCAGTGTCTGTTGCTTGTGGACTCCCCGATTTTTTACAATTTTGCTGGACTTTTCATTCACTTATGCATTTAAGTGTATATATTTTGCACTGATTTTATCCTATGAATTGTGTTGTAGAGTGTAATATTTACTATTACCTTTTCCCTTTTACCAGTGGTGCAATACCATTTGTCTATATTCACCCATTTAGTTTTCACTATTGTGCACTTTTCAGCAGACATATGTTTCCACTCTTGTGGTCTCATCATCCAGCGCTACACTCATTTTTTCTCACTTCACTTTAGACTTTGTTCGTTTGAGTGTTGGCAGATACAATTCTCTTTTTATTTGGGTTTAAAGCAGTATTTTTCACTTTTTTACCTCCCACACAGACATCAACAGATGCCAGTGCCACGCAAATAAATGCAACAAAGTTTGTAATTTCAAAGGTTTCCTCACAAGCCAAGAGTAAAGATACTTGCACATGATACTGATATAAAAACATCAGACTGATGGCAGAAAATTCCTGCATCCAAATGCAAGGAAGTGCTGTATAATAAAGGTGTGTGTCACTCTTACTCCTAATTCAGATGGTCAAAACTATTGCTGGCCTTCAGTGTTCTTCACCTATAGCAGCCACCTTTTTTTATTAGGCAAGCCTGAACTTGGTTACCCCCAGGACTTGTACACAATGCTACAGTGCCTAGCCACCACGCAGGGGCAGGAGCGAACTGAGAAAGCAAAGCAAACAAGTACTTGCAGTTGGCAGACAGGCAGAGTAGTTCAATGACAGTTTAGGTAAAAGCAGAGGCATAACTAGAACGTTCAGGGCCCCGATGCAAGGAAATATAAAGGACCCCCTGACCTCTGGTCCTGGGGGCCTTTTCAATGATCCTGGGGTCTTTTTTTCCCATCACATGGCCCTTTGGTTATGGTCCTGAAGCAGGACCCCTTCCTCATGTCTTGGGTAGGGTTGCCACCTTTTATTCAAACCCGGAAACTTCAGCAGCGCACAACAAATAATTTTTTGTAGTATACACTATGCATATATTTTGTGATTAAATAACAATTCTATTAGTAGTCCCCCCTTACATCAGAGTCCACAGAGTTACGCATTACATATACATGCGCAAAGTTTCCCATTTACATCTGAACTTGCAGAGTTCTCTAACACTGTAAGGAGGAACTGTGAAGACTTTGATATAAGGGAGAACTCTGGGGACTTGATTTAAGGAAGGACTGTGAGAACAGTCCAAGGGGGGTCCCTGGTAACTGGCCGTGGGCCCTGCAAACTCGATGTTCGCCAGTGGCCTGCGATCGTGTCACGGAGAGGCAGAATGGGGAGATGTAAACAAGGAAGCTGTCATCGGAAGCGGTGATCACTGTCATGTCACTTGTAGCCCAGCCCCCCACAGTTACAATCACTCCCTAGGACACACTTAACCCCTTCATCGCCCCCTAGTGTTTAACCCCTTCCCTGCCAGTGTCATTTACACAATAATCAGTGCATTTTATAGCACTGATCACTGTATAATTGACAATAGTCCCAAAATAGCGCTAAAAGTGTACGATATGTCCGCCATAATGTCGCAGTCCCAATAAAAATCACAGATCGCCCCCATTTCTAATAGAATTTTTTTTATCCCATCCCTCCACCACCATACATCTGCACAGCGCACCCCTAAATTCTGCACTCTGTACATCGCGCACCCTTGAACTTTGCACTCTGTACATAGCACACCCCTGAACCCTGTACATAGCGCACACCTGAACTCTGCACTCTGTACATATAGCGCACCTCTGAACTTCTTTGATAAGAATAAAATACAAAATATGCATTGAAAAGTATTTTCTCTATCTTATTTTCTTAACATTTGGTAGTCATATCCCAGAAAATTCTACAGAAGCATCTTTTTTTTATTTTTATTTAGTGGACGAAATGTGAGAAATAACATATATATCATACAATCATTCCATAAACACATACCACATACACTGCATATATACATTGAGGAAATATGCTTATAAAATAGTTTACCATTTGCCAATTAAAAAAATAATATGTTCTCGGATTTAATTTGAAAAATCTGGTCACCTTACCATAAGTAGGGCAATGAACAGTGTAAGGGCTCTTTCACACAGGCGGCCCGTTCAGGTCCGTCTGACAGTTTTTTAGGCGGACCTGAACGGGCGCTCCGTGCTCCTCTATGGAGCCGGGGATGTCATCGGTGACATGCCTGCTGACATCCGACCCGCTCCGATCCACCAAAGTGTGACGGAGGAAAAACCTACTTTTCCATCCGTCTGGCGGATCGGGTGAACACAGACAGACAGTCTATGTTCATCTGATCCCCCCATAGGGCAAAGCGGAGAAAAGACAGGGCGGTCCCTGCACAGTGTGCGGGGACCGCCCTGTCATCCGCCGGCTCAGCGCAGATCAACGGAGCGATCCCCGCTGAGCAAGCGGAGGTTAACGGGGCTGATCATTACTGATCCACCCTGTGTGAAAGGGACCTAAGTAGAGCAGTGGACTTGTCATAGAGCAGAGGTTGATGTCAGTAGGGCAGTGGATAGTATCAGTAGGGCAGTGGACGGAGTCAGTCATTTTATTTTTAATTGTTTTTATAATTTTTGTTACAATTTTTTTTTTTTGAGACCCCGGATGCAGAGCTGTATCCTGGCCTAGGCCAACAAGGCCCAGGCCTAGGGCAGCACTTTGCAGGGGGGCAGCACAAAAAGAGTCCCCGCCGACTTGCTCTACACTGTTAGGAAAATTAGTCTAGCGCCCCCATAAAGCGGACGCGCTGCTTCTAGTATGCGGGCGGCCGGCATTCCGCAACTGTGGGGGGGGCACCTCACTGTGCTATATGTTTCTCCTGCACCATCTACTTAAAGTAGAACTATAGGCAACACTTTTACCATCCCTGTCCCATTGCGAAGATTTCCCTTCACTTCCTGCTCTATGGGCAACCAGGAAGTAAGAGGAAATCTAAGTCAATTAAGGGAATCCTTTGCCCCCCCCCCCCCCCCAGGCCCTCAGAACTAGTGTCCTCACTCGAAAATTTCAGGGCGGGTCATAAACGACACAGGGTGTTGCCGTGACAGGAAGGGGTGGGTCATATTTAAATTAGGGGGTGCACAAGTTTAGTCAGGCCTAGGGCAGCACAAAACCTAAATACACCTCTGCCCGGATGTCTTACTTTTGAGACAGAGAAAGGAGATTTTGGTCAAAGTCCTAAACCTTCACCTATGCAGCCTCAGCTGCACAGAATAAATTACCAGAATTGGGTCTGTGCTGGGTTTAGCAGTACGTAAGGTGCAGAGGTCAGGACTACATGACCCAGAGAGTCAGAAGTACATAATGAACAAAATACAGTGATCAGGGGTGTACAATGCAGAGAGTACAGTGGCAGAGTGTGTGTAAAGCTGTGTGCAGGGGTAAAGAGTATATAATGCACAGAGGACAGGTGTTAGGGATGTGCAACAGAGTGTGTGCGTGGGGGGGGGGGCAGGGGTGTGTCATGCAAAGAGTGAATAAGTCAGGAGTGTATAGTACAGAGTTTAGGGGTCAGTAGTGTGTAATGCAAGAGTGCAAGGGTCAAGGATGTGTAAGGCACAAAATGCAGGGGTCAGTGGTTTGTATTGCAAAAAGTGCAGGGGTCAGTGATGCGTAATCAGTGCAGTGCTATGGAGCAATATGACCCCAACCAATTCCCCCTTGTCCCCCCCCCTGAACTTATCAGACCTTAGATTCAATGTGATGAGCAAGGGGGTTCCTTCCAGACTCCCACTCTGAGCCATAGAGGAACCTACAGAAGGTTACTTCTGAATTCTATTGCTCTGATAAGCTGTGTTGTGTGGAGAGATGCTGGCTGCTGCAGTGGTGGCAGTCGTGGTATTGAGGGAGCATCCAACAGAATATGTTAGACACATGGGCGTCCGCTCATAGGGTTAAGGGGGGCGAGTGACCCCCCCTGAAATCAGCAAGGGTCTGCCATGCTTGCTTCTGTGGCTGAGCTGACTCTCTCTGTGTTTGTGCAGTCGTCTCCACAGCTGTTGCAAGATCAGTATCACGGAGCTTACAGAGCTCTTTACTGCCACCTCTGGCCGCTTCCTGTATGTGCGCCCTCGTGTTTGCTTTGATACCTGTAAGGTATTTTCAAATGGACATGTGGAAACAGGACTTGGGAGAAGGAAGACCACCGTGACCTTACAAGTGGGGGCTGTGAGTACAAGTGAAGGGAGGAGGCTGTTTGTGTACAGGGGGGGGTGACATATATACAGATGAGGGGGGCAGCTGAGTGCATACAGGTATGGTCAGTGAAAGATCATATCATCTGTCCTGTCCTGTATACAGCTATATACCCCCTTCTACCTTCCTGTATTCCTCCATCACTGACTACAGATATACATCATATGTCCTGCATATAGAGCTGTATATACCCACCTTCCTTCCTCTATATACCAATACTATCCACCCCTTCTATATACATATACTGTACATCATCTGTATTGTACATTTGATCAGCACAGTGAGGCTGCATATCATGGGCACATGCCTGCGCTTTATGGGATAATGACTAAGCCCCTCCCCTCCCTTTCATGACGTTGTCAAATAAGCGGAGCATAGGTGACCGTAAAATTATGCCCCCCCCTGGAAAAAGTTCAGCGGACGCCCATGGTTAGACATGTGCTGCAGGTACCTGATCCTGGTCTTGATGCCCATGGTTTGTGCAAATTTATCAAACCTGCATATGAAATACTGGGCAAGGAACTGCAGTAGTTAACTGCTACTGCAATGGTTGTGCTAACATCTGAGACAGATTTTCAAAACACACACACCGTCAATAAGTAAAACAGTAAATTCCAACAGTGGGATCACAAAAATGGTATCTTGCAGTAAGAGCTGGTCTTGGATACTATAGAGCAGTGGTCTCCAAACTGCAGCCTAGGGGCCGGATGTGGCCCTTTGCTTGCCTTTATCCAGCCATAGGGGCAGTTTTCCTCTCACTGATACAAGAAATTATACCAACCACTGACACGAACAATGGGGCACTATTATTCCTACTGACACCAATGATGGGGCACTATTCCTCTCACTGACACCCTCAATGGGGTACTATTCCTCCCACTGACACAGACTGGGCATTATTCCTCCCACTAACACCACCTGCTATAGAGTATCTCTGTGCAGAAAAAGGAGCTATGTTTACATTAGGGCAGGGTTTGACAAATTTGCTTGGAATCTAGGAGCCAGCTAAAAAAGTTAGGAGCCAGAAAACCTGCCCCGTCCCGCCAAGCTTGCGCGCAGAAGCGAACACATATGTGAGTAGCGCCTGCATATGTAAACGGTATTCAAACCACACATGTGAGGTATCGCTGGGATCGTTAGAGCGTGACATGTTGGGTATCAATTTACTCGGCGTAACATTATCTTTCACATTATAAAAACAATTGGGCTAACTTTACTGTTTTTATTTAAAAAAGTGTATTTTTTTTCCCAAAAAAAAGTGCGCTTGTAAGACCGCTGCGCAAAGTGTGACAGAAAGTATTACAATGACCGCCATTTTATTCTCTAGGGTGTTAGAATAAAAAATATATATAATGTTTGGGGGTTCTAATTAGAGGGAAGGAGATGGCAGTGAAAACAGTGAAAAAACACATTAGAATTGCTAGTTTTACTTGTAATGCCAAATGGCCACCACAAGATGGCGCCAGATCACAGAAGGCATGCAAGCAAGCAGAAGGCCACAAAGCCACGTGCCTCAATTACCGGCAGGCACGGGCCCGCCGCGATCACGCGGTGGGGGCACACGGAGACACATGATCCTGTGTCTCCGTGCGCCCCCACCTCCCCCACTGGCTGGCCGGTAATTGAGGCCGTGGCTTTGCGGCCTAAGCTTCCTTCTGTGAAGGCCGCAAAGCCGCGGCCACAATTACTGGCGGGCGCCAGGTCACAATTTCTTGTCGCAATTGCGACCGGGCGCCCGGATTTTTGTTGAGCCCTGCATTAGGGAGTCTTTTGCAGATACACTTCATCTTTAGTTCCTAATGGCACCCTGATACATCTTGCTAACAATGTAACAAGATATCATGAATTTTGGTGCGGCGCAATTTAAAAAAAGGGTTAGGAACTTAATTTGTGTGTTGTTCGTGCTTAGGGCTGCCCTTTAAAATAATCTGCTGCTCTAGACATGGTGCATGGGAACACGCAATAATGTGTGCACTCCTTCTCACGTGAATAGGTGTGAATGGAACCTCCTGGTACGGAATTGCTCTCGGTGCAGAAAACTCTGTGTCATAAACTATCAGCATTGAAAGTGAATGTGGCATACAATATGAATAAGTAGTCACCAGTATATTTTATATGGACACAGTGCTACATTTGAGCAGCAGTGGAGGAATTTATGAACCAAGCTGCATTCTCATAGTAAATCTGTCTCATTGCACCTGTTTCTCACTACCTGCTGTGTGTCAAGACTAATAAATATGCCATTACAGGGTCTAACAAGCTACACTGTAATTATTAGGATTTTGTCATGGTTGATGTCATGCTGAGGCACAGTCGCTACAAGAGGAATTGGAAAGTATTACTGCAAACATTGCAGCATTTGGAGTGAATAAGGAGGAAAATCAGGAAAATGTTGCCTACAAAAGGGACAGAAAAGTGTATGGGCCAGATTCTTTAAAAGAGATACGACGGTGTATCGCAGGAAACACCGTTGTATCTCTGTTTTTTTTACTGGGTATCTATTCGTGTGATTCATAGAATCACTTACGCATAGATACAGTGAAGATCCGACAGGTGTAAAACACTTACACCGTCGGATCGTAGATGTAATGACTTTGCTGGCCTCTAGGTGGCCTTTACGTTAATAATTTCTAATTTCCTCAATAACCTGCCTCAAAACAATAACCCCCCTTCCACCCTGCCTCTCCACCCTAAACAATAACCTCCTGTCCCCACCTCTCCACCCTAAACAATAACCC